>VZZY01012807.1:0-53159 GCA_013400335.1 Eurystomus gularis
TATATGTGTGTATTTTATTTTGAAGCCATTAGTGATTGGAACTGTAATGGTGCATTTTTTTTTCTGAATTATTTAATGTTTCTAGTGCACATTCTTAACTGAAGCTGAAAAAATTGTAGATATTCCAGTCTGCGTTGCATTGAGTTTGATTTGTGAAAACTTTTTAGACTCTGTCTGATAATTGTATATGGTTTTATCTTTCAAAGCGAAGGCCACTATATTTCTGCTCTATGTGTAGCACATATGTCACGGGATGGTGTTTCTAGCAGATTTAATATGTCATCTGTCAAAAGACAAGTTTGTCTTAGGTTATTTCTGCAAATCACTGAAATGTATTCATTTACAAAGTAACATGTCAAAGTTATCACATGAAAAGCTATTTCCTTTCATATGACCTGATAGTCAACCTTCATTTTCTAGGTGTAAGGTTGATTTAAAACAGATACATCAAGGTGTGATTTCTCTTTTAAGTGAGAGAATCCATCAAAGGAAATAGTGAAATGATCCTGTAACTTGTTTTCAATTACATTTTAAATATTTTTAACCTGATTGCAACTATCATGTTTGACTTTTGCTAATTAGTGGTCCTCTGAAATCTTGAGGTCTTAATTTGAATGGATATATTCATATTATTTCACTGTGAAAAACTACAGATGTGATGGTAACTATACAATTAGTGTTTCAAAGCCAAAGTTAAGTTATAATAAATGTGTTAATAAATTTTGTTTATGCCTGAGGGTCTTATCTTAAGTTTTTTACGTTTTAACCTAATTGAAATTGCGACTTTGTTTAACCAGGAAACCATATCAAATAATTATTGTTTGCCCAAGGGATGCTAAACTTTAATAGAAAAGCATGTTTAACAAAGATATGAAAAACTCCATAATTGTTAACTGATTTGGAAAAGGTCTATCTCAGCTCAAAGTAAGTAAAAATTGTTCATACACGAGTTGAAATTGTTATGCTAAAACATATATTCTGACTCATCCAACATTAATCATTACACTGCAAAGATAATTGTTTACTTTAGCAGACACTGTAGAAAGATACATTGCCTGTTTCTTTTTGCACTGTAGTACAATTTAAAAGCAAATCCATTAAAGTCAGTGAGGTTATTTCAGTGTAAAATTAATATAAGTGAGAGGAGATTCATGCCTACTTTGCTTCAAATTAATTTATTAAAAGTGTGATTTAAATGATACTATTAGCATGAAGGATAAATTAGTAATACTTTGCGTACTGAGATAATTTTTTTAACATTTTAGATAGAGAACAAGACCAATGTGAAATACATTTTGAATAGTTCATACCATAAGAAACAGACTACTTCAGGCTGAAATTACACAAAGAACATTTAACAGATTTTTATTTACAAATAGTGAACTATTTGGTTTTATTTCTCCATATTTATGTGAATTATGAAGAACTCAGTAACAAAACCTGACAGTTTTCAACTAAAAAATACTATAACAGAGTGCAAATGTCTGTGATTTATGGTATTTTAAGAAAAAAGAAAAAGTCTAAGAATAAGCTATTCCAACCGAACACCTCAGGAATTCTCCAAAAATTTTGTCCATTTTCCAAAAATTTTATATGTTTGACCTCCTACAATTTCAGTCAGACATTTTCTGGCCCATATGGCAGAATAAAATAGAGACAGGCTCTCTCTGCTCTCCTGAGAGCAAGTGCTTGGGGAAAGCCGTGATCAGCTAAGTGTCTCTGACACCCCACAGGGTAACAGCCAGGTCTAGATGCCCATGTTCAGACAACTGAATTGAACCTCCAGTCAATGCAGCCTAGAGTGTGAAGGAAACACCTAGACCTGGGATGCAGAGAGTTCTGCCAACCAAATGCAGTTGTCTACTTTAGGAGGAGCTCAATGACTTGCTCATCTCACTTGAACATAGTGGCTGAGTTCAGATGCTAAAACATAAGCATCCAGAAGTGTTTGAAACACCTTAGGACATTTGATACTCCACATAGTATCACTTTATCTACACAAGATACTTCTTTTGATCGCGGCAACTGGAGGTCAGGCAGGATGTACAAGGGTATTTTAGACGACAGTAGGTACATATGATTAGGCAACTAAATTTTGCCTCTAGCTCATCTGTGACACCTACATTATAGACACTTCAGTGTATGAAACTGAAACTCAGCTTAACCCTTAGTGACAATGCTACCTTAAGGAGCACGTACTCCAATTACATCCTCTGTAATACTATTTCAGCAATGAACTGCATCTTTTGCAGACATTTATTATGCTGCCATGGAGGAATCAAACATCAGCATTTTGTTCTGGTAGGGTTTTATATATTCAATTAGCGCTGGTGATAGTGAGACCCACCCTGTAACAGTGTATTGGCTGGCAAAGAGCCGACTGCTTTATAACTAACAATGCTGTCATGGCAGGAGTGAAGTCACAGCATCGGCTGGAAACAGAATCCTACCACACACATGGCTAGAGTCCATGGACATAGGAGACCTGTTTTTCACTCCCTTGCTTGCCCTGCAAACTTGACAGCTAGAAGGCTGTTCATAGAAGGGAGAAAAGAGGCTCCAGTATATAAATTATATACAATAGGAAAATAATTATAATTCAGCAGATATAAAAAACTTTTTTAAAAGTACAAATTATAATGTATACATCAGCACTGTTGCATTGGGTAACATTTTGCTGATAAGTAGGTGAAAAATTAATAGGATGCAGTTGCTTACCATGTCCCCCCCCCTCCCCCCAAGAAAAAAGCCTTTTTTCTTGAAGAAAAGCTGTCAGGGCAGAGGGGATCAGTATCTTTGTGGAAAAGTATATCACCCTTTCTCCAGTTTACTGCTTGTCCTTCTGCTTGCTTGTCTTTCATAATCTCTTAAAGTATTTGCTGAGCATTGTCAGTGATTTTTGAGTGCTCTGTTCCATGGAAAGGTTTTCAGTTTGAATAGCTAACACTGAAATGCAATGTGGAGATGTGTGTTTAATTTAAATGCTTCCGTTCAGAAGGTAAGTAAAGTAGGAGATAATTAGACAATTTGAAGGTATGAATAAACATTCTGTTAGACTTTGAAAAGGCAGATAGTCCTTGCTTGACAGGGTATGTAGGGGTGTTAACGAACCTTGATGAGTTCAATCCTCTCATTAAGAAAATTAATGTCTTGATCTTGCGTATTTTAGGATTAAACTACATTATATTCATAAACAATAGTCTATAAAACAGTAAATATAGTAATATTCGTATCATAATTAATGTTATTTCTTTACAGTTTAAAAGATAAAGTAGAGAATAAAGATAAGACATCAATTCAGGGCCATTTAAAAAAAATTGTCCTGAAGTTATTTTTATTTCGTGTCATACTGTTCAAACATAATGCTGTTTGATGAAGAAATTTTTCTCACAGGAAGGCAAGGTTTTACTCTTGCTCAGAGGTGACAGCTCTAGGATATGCAAATAAGCTTTTTTATTCCCCCTTACACCACCACTTCCCTTCTCTCTGGAGCATTAACACAGATGTTTCCTGCTGGCTTTCTTCCATTAGCCCCTATTTCCACACAAGTAACACTATCTCTGTTACTACTTACCTGTCTTTACAGAATCATAGAGTTATATAGGTTGGAAAAGACCTTTAAAATCATCAAGTCCAACCATTAACCTAACACTGCCAAGTCCAACACTAAACCATGTAGGTGCCACATCTACGCATCTTTTAAACACCTCCAGGGATGGTTACTCCACCACTTCCCCAGGCAGCCTGTTGCAATAGCTGAGAACACTTTCAGTGAATAAAATTTTCATTGCTCCCCTGGAGCAATCTGAGGTCATTTTCCCTCATCCTATCACTTGTTACTTGGGAAAAGAGACCAACACTCACCTCGCTTTCAGAGCAAGTTATCCATTTCAGGAAGTGGGAGACCTGGGCTGAATTCCCTCCTTGCCCCAGGACACCTCAGTCCTGCAGTCCCATCTCCCAGGACAGTGCTCTGTAATGCCACACAAAGCATTAGGTACCCAGCGTGAGAGGACACATGGGAGCAAGCACTTTTGATGTCTGCCAGCAAAGTGAGGCTCTGCCTCTGGCTACTGGCTTTCATCCTCTTTCATAGTTCACCTTCAAAAAGAGAAGGAGAGGATGAGATCCGCAGAGTTGTTCACTGCTAAGCGTGGGCTTCAACCTCCTCTAGTAAGGAAGGACTGCTCCAATGACAATCCTGTTTTATAAAGACATTCAAAAAGTTTATTTTTAACTAAAATTATGTAATTGCTCAGGTTTACTGCTGACTCCAATGTTCTTGGTTTGCACAGGTTGAGAACTAGCAGTACAATCAGGCTTCTCAGGGAAATTTGGTCTCTCGGCTCTCTCTGCCTTGTTTATAGCCACAGTGGTGCCTAGATCACGAGACCTGCCATCCTGCCCAAGAAAGAGAAGCAGATCTCTAAAATAAGGACCTGCTTTATTTCAAACAAGGCTTCAGCAACCATAATTGCACTCAGGCCTCACAAACCTCTCCCCTCCTCCAAACAGTTTTGCCAGGCTCCTCTTTCTGACATCTCTCTATGCATGCATATCTGGTCATTTTTAATGCAACAAGTCCAATCAGTGATAAAAATGTAAAAGTTGGACTAGAAGAGGCATCTGATTTATCAGCTCACATCCCTTTCATGGAGAAGTAGGTCATATGATTTCTTTTATAGCCTTATCAAACTACATCTCAAATGCAAACACACAATTCATTTTTATATCACCAAATGTGAATTTGTGTCTTAAAGGTACTGTGGTGATTTTATGGATTTCTAAAGATGACAGAGGAATTACATGAAAATCAGGCAGAGCACAGAGTAGAGTTTTTCAGTCTGCCCACACTGGTGATGTCTAATGTGGAGACAAAACTCACCAGTTGAGTTTTAGAGACACATATTTACCTTTTGAAGTTGTAGAATCATAGAATGGTTTGTGTTGGAAGGGACCTCAAAGATCATTTAGTTCCAACGCCCCTGCCATGGCAGGGACACCTCCCACTAGACCAGGTTGCTCAAGGCCGCATCCAGCCTTTTTTACTACTTCAGCTAGTTCCCTGATCCCAGTAACATTTAGGCAAGAGATGGTTGCTGAGCTGGTGATAGTGCAATGATGCTAGTCCTCAGGAGAACAGAAATGGAGGTGCTTGGAGAACTTTCAGGTCCAACAGGGAGGCTCCTGGTGAGGCTGGGTACCCACTGTTTCCTCCTCATTCGGACAAAACTACTCTTATTGCAAGAGGTAAACTGTCTGATCCATAGTCATTACCATTTTATGTGCATAAGTACCATTTTATATTCAGCAAGTCTGCCTAAAAATAGAGGGGAATCTTTGATGAAGCTGCGTGCCAAAATTTGTGCCATGTATAGTATAGTCTAAAATAAATACAATTATTTAGGCCTGCAGTATTTACAAAGATTTTGTGTGATTTTAATTATCTCTATTATTTAAGTCTATTGGAAGTTACATCGTAAATATCTTACTTATTTTATTGTCCTAAGTAGTTTAAAATTTTTCTGTCTTCAGACTTTTCAGATTTCATTTTAAGAATTTACATCTGTACTTTTAATTACCTGTGTATTGTGTTGTTCCAATCAATACTGTAATAGGACAGTAGCTATACTTTGTACTTTATTATTTGTTAATACATTTCTTCCTATCTTAATTTCTGATAGCAAAGTGGCACTGTTGCTGTTTTCTTTTTTACATTTGAACTTTTACAATATGGTATTTTTCCTTATTTTTGCAGGGCCTGAAGGAGCACTTTTTGAACACTCTGTAGAAACACCACTTGTGAAGGCAGAAGCTTTTAAACAGCTTAGGTAAGAACATAAATCTAATAAGTAAACACCACTTTCTATAGATATTCACATTTTTCTGAACATGGAATTTTCAACAGCATTTACAGAACTATTACTAACTCTGTTTCACTTGACAAATTATTGTTTCAGAGGAAAAATTATACATTGCTGTGCAATTTTGAAATGTAGCATGAATGCTTCATTGTTGATGGTGAATATTTAAAGCTATGTAAAATACTGTGGAAAGTTTGTAAACTTCTATTTTTCAGTTTTGAAACACTTAAGTATGATTTTTTCTAGTATGTTATGATGTTGCTTGTCTGCAGCAGGTCATCGACCTATAATTGGTCAAAATTTTTGGAAACTAGTATCAAACTGAGGAAACAGACTAATAAAAATTTGGAAAAGTGCAAAGTTCAGTCTGGCTCAATATCAGTTTGGGATGAGAAATTATAAAGTGCTTTATGTTTCAGAGCTCCTTAATTCTGGGATAGCATTTCTTTGTGCATTATTCTATGTAATTTTGAGTATCTCAAACTAGTTTATAGTATGTTGTTTATGATGAAGTAATAAACTCAAATTACATTCTGTTCACGAACATGTTATGTTTTCTTTTATAAGCCAGTTCAAGAAAACATTTAAAATGAAAACAGATCACTTTAACAGTTATACTTCCTTCTTTTCATACCTTGGCAGTTTGCTACTTTCTGTCATAATTTCTCTTCTTAGTGTTTCTTCTCCAGCAGGGCTAACTATTAGAGAGTAGTGGAAGAGGATTAAAACTTTCAAGAACACTGTTTGTATCTTGGTGACTAAATTTTCAAATTGAGAATGGCAAAGGAGAGGGAGACTATTAAGATACTCCTTTTAATCTTCTCCTTGATATTTAAGATTTACTTACAGTAAGATACATTGTGATCGCATTTGAAGACCGGATGAGCGCAAGACATTTGTTTTCACATGTTCGTGTCCACTTTCAAAAATGTATTTCCTCTACTATGGTAGAATTTGGATTGACATTCTTTGACCAATATGTAGGATTCTGCATTGTAGTGAATATTGCTTGGTTTTGCAGGGGGTAGCTTCATTATGTTATAAATTTATCATTTCCTGTGATTATCTCTATTTTGATAAAGTAGGACATCAAATGCTCTCTGCAAATTTTAATTGGATACATATCAATTACTTTCTGTGCTTGTCACTTTGCTTGAAATGCATAATCAATTAATAATAGGCTTAAAGCTAAGAGTTTTTTCCTACACTCATTATGATATTTTACATTTTAAGTTTCTATCTGCACTTTGTTTCAGACTACATACCACTATTGTTATTATAAATTTTTCATTATTTTTGAAATAGGATATATTTGAAGGAAAACATTGAGATTAGTTCAAAGGGTTTGTAAAGTTCTCCTGCATAGATGAGTTTACCTCATGGGATATCTTTCATGATTTTCACTATGTCAACTATAAACACATGTTTTGATCTAGAATGTTACTATGTGTTAGTAGAGCTCAACTGTAATCATTAAAATCCCATTCAGTTCTGTCTTCGATTAACTGAAAAGAGTGGGAGGTACAGATTCTTCCAGAATTTACAGAATTTTGCTAATAATTACTACAATGTCAAAGAAGTACCTACATGGCCACATCAACAGTGGCACTTGAGACTGACATTAGTATCTGACATAAAACTAGAGCTGATATACACCTGCACTAGAAACTGAGTTAGCTTAACACTAAGGTTTGGGGTTTTTTTCCTGTCTTTACCACCCATAATCAGAGTCAAGTCTGAAAGCAGAGATGGCAATGATTCCATGGAGGGCTTCTGGGGAGGATCAAGAAGTAAATGCATTTGTCTGCAGTGCAGTTGCTAAGTTAAGATGTAGGCAGAAAAGACCAATTTACAAAGCTCACACTGGAAAAAGGTTACTTTCAAGGGTAATCGTAAACAATGTAAATAAAATTCATGCATTCCATTGCAAAGGAGCTCAGACAGGTTTAACAATAAATGGGTATTTCATAATGCTTTATAAATATTCTGTTTCATTCCAAACTGTTAAATATGGGAATCTATCTACTGAAAAGCACCTCAATAAGAAAATTTAAAATGCAATTTTAAGTATTACTTTTTTATTTTCAATTTGAATATGCTTCAATTCCAAATTAAGGTAGCGAGTACCAAGTTATAGGCAAAATAACCTATTTTCTAACCTCAGGCCTTATCTCCACACTTTCACCATCTATTAATCTCCTGCTATTTTCCTCTATTTTTCCTTCAGTGGTTGTGCTTTGCCATGTGAATGTAGTGTGCTGGATGAATGTGATATAATGTGCCACAGTATCCAGTATTAAATACAGGAAATACTGCTTCAGGAAAACCCATCCACTTCAAATGTAGTTGCATGTTTCAAGGAACTGACTGGAAAGCTGCTAATGCTCATAACTTTTCATAACTGTATGAATGGAGGCCACATTCATTCTCTGTCATTGAGATTTAGGGCAGGATCGCAAGCAAAGCTGACACAAATGGCCTTCTGAATTACACATTCTGCTGACTTTCCCATCCAAATGATGAATTTCAAGATAGACTGCTTTTCTGGAAACAAAGAGATAAGTGTGTTAGAACATACCTTTTTATAGCTAAGTAATGGAGACAGAGCAATGCAATTATACCGTGGCCTGTAACTGCCTTTTCATTCTGTAATTGGAAGGAAACATATAGAGTCCTTTTCAGTCTAATAGATTGAATTCATGACTAGCCCACAAAGAAAAAGAAATGTGTTTGTGCTTACTTCCAGCTGCTAGGAAGAATAACAACAAAATCTACTTTTCAATATTGAGACTTTCCTAAGTTTATAACTTTGCCTACTTTTTAATTCTTTTCCTGGAGTTCTTGTATCTGAGTAAGACACCCGGTTTTCATTTACAAAATTTAAGGACCTAGTGGAGACCTAAAAACAGGGTCTCATATGTAATAAGTGTCCAACAAACATCTCAATGGTACGTTTACAGTCAATGAAAAGATTTGGATATATCCAAGATATACCTCTCCAGCCAAACACCGCTGAGAAGGTACCAGGTTAAAATCAGTGAACTGTAATTAGTGACAACAGAAATATGTCTGGACTCCTCGTCTTTCTGCAATTCAGTTGCCTGATACAGTCAAATGCATATAGAACTTCTAGGTGCAGCAGCGATTCTTTGACAGCAAATGCCTATCTACTGGGTCACATCCCCTCTCCTTTGGCTGAACCTGGTCTTATGTATGGTCATGGGACCACTGTAAAGCAAGCAAGAGGAAGCACAAGTTATTCTTGTGTTTAGGGCATTCAGGCAAGTGTAGGAGGAAACCAGGATATTCAGTTATAATTTAAAAAATAATCCTGGTAGAAGAACCAGGTGAATGTCCTGACCACTAGGCCATCTCCTCTTCATTTGTTCTGTTTCTTGCTGGAGTATTTGGTTGTACAAAGACTGACATTCAGCACAGGGATTGCCACAATCCAGATCTTTACTCCTGCCAAACTGTTTTGTAGTCTGGTAAACAGAGGTAACAGATAGAGGTTTCATTCCCCTCAGGATTAGGAGGGACTTGAACCGATGCTTCATCATTCCTTGCTGAGTAGCAAAATCAATAGGATTGTAATATAGCATTTACATATTACAATATCTATTATAATATATATTTTGTATATTATTTGGAATATTATAAAAAGCTAGAAAGTGTTACCTCTTCCACGGATCTCCATGAAAGTGATCACACCCCTTGTACTTTGATGTGTTGAGAATTTGCCTTGATCGGGTCTCCTGGGGCTTCCAGAGTTTAGCCACCACCTCTAACTGGACCACAGCAAAGTTTTAATGGAAAACAGGTACCTTGCATTCACAAAGAAGGAATTTAAACAGAATATTTGAAGCTTATGTTCAGACATATATCTTGTTGCTCAAAATGCAGGTGGAAAATCTAAAACAGGAACTAAAGGAACTAGCTGCTGTAGACAGAGACATTTGTAGCAATTCCCTAAAAGCCAGCTTCTCCCCAGGTTCCATGTTAAGTACTGGAAGCAGCCTCTTCTGATATTATCCAGGGTTTCATGCCAGTACACATACTCTTTTATATCCACAGTTATCAAATAAAAATCTCCGTGTGAAAACTGGTGTCTCAGTTTAGACATTTTTCCAGTCTGATGATAAATTATTTTTCTGATCATTTATAGCACTCTAGAATATTATTTACCCTATTATTCTATTCCTCCTATATTTTTTACCCTTGAATAATATGTAACTTATACATAGTTTGGTCATTTTGATACTGTTCACTTCTTGTGATCTACATGGCTTGCAGCTTTCTAAGGGAAAACAGTGGATGAGCAAAACTCTCTAAATCTCAGAACCATGTTTCTCAACTGAGCACTCATATTTTACAAACTTATGGAAACATGCTTACAAAAGTGACATCTTTCCATTTATTAACAAACTGTACACTGTGCATACTGAATATAATGCTCACAAATGAGTACTAGCTTTGCTCTCCTATTTGCCATGTATGAAGGCCAGCAACTGTGCCTTCTGAGCACAAATCCTGTGGGAAATCACTTTTAGTACAGTCAGTTTGTGGTATTTTGCCAGCTCTTCAACTGAGGGTTTACATCCAACTTCAAAAGTGACCTACGTCATTCCACCATTCTTGGATTTGAAAAGCACTGCAGCAGGAATGATGTCACTGTTCCAGAGAGTCAACTTTTACCAGGGTATGATTATAAATATGTATATAATATTATCTGAATATGGGTATATTTAACAGCTTATAGATATGTTCTGAAAAGATTTCAATATTTCCTCTGGAAACAGGTGTGTTTTAAACAGATGTATAATATTGACATTCACTAAAGCTTTAAATATATAATTCAAGAAGCATTGCTTCATATTTTAATGAATTACCTATGTCCAATGCTTAAAAGCATAAATATATATATTTATCAGCCTGTAATTTACATTCTGTAGATTATTGATAATTTGAGGGCATAATTATATGTCTTCTAGGTATTTGATTAAGGTAAATTACCGTCCTGATGGATTGCTGTTAGACCTCCCTATCTATACATTCAGAGTATATATGTGCTCTTTAATTTTTACTTCTGTTCTGTGGCACCCAATAACTCCACTTTTCTTACAGCTTCTAATTCTCTCTCATTCTTTATGAAGGCTTACTTTTATTCTTTCCATTCCTCATTGACAATATGATTTTCTGTTCCACTTGAAGTATTTTCAAGGCTTAAACTGTGTAATAAGACAAAGAAAATGCTGGACACTGAAGTTCTGGGGGTTTATGGTCAAATGAGTAAGAATTATGAACGAACTCTAGAAAGAAATGTATGGAAGCCAACCAGGGTAAAAACATTTGCTAAATCATTGCTTAATCATATTTGTAATACTAATGCTTACATGCTAATTGCCTAAAAATACCATATGTTTAATTGAAGTACAGTGATTTTTATTTGCATTCATTATGCAAATCAAAAGCCCAGTCAGTCAGAGGAGAACAAATTACATAATGGCAAAGTAAGTCTATGGTTATGATTTAGTATTTGCAAAGCATCTCTTCTCCCTGACTGGTGAGATATTTCTACTTCAATGTAATTTTATGAGCCTTGGCATTAATTTGCTAGATACAAATTTGCATTGATATACTTTACTGCGTTCAGGTTAACTAAGAACACCATCAAATACTACTTTTGAAAGCTTAAGGAATTTCTTTCCATTCATCTGACGGATTCAAATCTGTGAAAAGGCATAGTTTAGAAGAATCAGGCAATACAGGACACCTTTTCAGAAGCACTTCTGACCCAGATATTTAATAATATCTTATTAGCAAAGGCTTGGGTATTACTTCACATCTGGTCATCTTTTAAGCAGTGATTTTACTTGAAAGTATGAATCCTGAAATGAAAAGAATTTTCTAAGCACAATCTGCTTTCTGTCTTGCATTACTAGCTATTTGTGTGCACTCATATTCTTGCAAAATCTTGCTTATTGCAATTTATTTAGTTTACAAACTGTAGTGCTTCACCTGCAGGGCATACATATCATTTTACATGTAGACCACATGACCTTAGGAGATAAACTTACCTCTACCGATTAGATCATTGTGCCTCCTGTAACTCTGAGTTTGCACAGGGTCTCTGTCCTGCTCTCTCAGATGTTTCCCTCCTCAGGTTTGGTGACTGGTGGGAACAGAGACTCAGGTCTCCTAGTAAGCCTGTTTCCTCATGAATGTGTTGGCAGTCAGAGTTGCTCTTCTGCGCACCTACAGCATTTCTCCTGTTTCAAAGAACTGCTGGCCTCTGAAACCAGTGAGCCATCCAGGTGGCTTATTTTCTTCCTAAAGCCTCAGTTTTTCAGATTTGTCACTCAACATGTTAAAATCAATACAAGCGGTTTCTGCTGCTTGTATGGAACAGTCCTTTACTTATTTTCCATGTCTGCATATGTCAGTAGTGCAAAGACCAAAGCTGTAATGATGTCTACACCTAAACGGTTGATCTAGGTATCTGACAATGTCAGACTGCTTGGTGAGATTGCTAAAGTGAACTTGTCATCAGTGATTACAGCATACTCCACCAGAGTGCAAGCTACCGTGAAATCTTCATTAATGATTGTCACAGTTATAGACAACTTGCAGATGACCACCTGGAGCTCTATTTTTAAGTCTATGATTCTGCTGTCACTGGTCTAAGAGATAATGTTGAGTTGGGTAGAGCATCCCTTACTTTATCTTTCAGCTATATACCTGTCTGCCTGTATATCACGGGAGCTGGGGGCATGGAGGGGCATGAAACCCCCCATAAGGATGTGCATGTGGCAAACACTGGAAGAAGAAAGAGAAGCATTTCCTGATAACAGTAATTCTTTCTAGATGCAATGTACTGTACATGTGCCCCTCTCCCACAGCCTGTGAATGCAGATGTGGTACTTGTGAGGAATCTGATGAGAGTGTGGCACATTCAGCCACAATGAATCACAAGATGGGAAGGGTATGACCTCCTTGTCGGCAAAGCCCTCTTCACTTGAGTGTTTCTTTTCATGCAGAAGAAGTTGACACTATGAACAGCATATAGTGAAGATTTCCAGCTGCTTGAAATCTTTCTATGCTTCTACATACTAAAGAAAAATTTGCTTGAGTTTATATAAAAGAAAGGTGGGGCAAATTTCAACCCGGAAGATAATTTTATGAAAATACTCATAGTGAAAGTACTAACCAGACTTTTACAACAGTGATACAAATACTATTATTATATGAGAGTAAAAATTTATAATACAATAAGTTATTTAGTAATATAATTAAAGTAATTTGAAAAAGATAGCCATGCTGGAACCATCTGTGATGTGCCAGATTCAATCATGTTCAGTGGGGCCTTGGCCATTTTTAATTACCTGGAGAGTCAGCACATCATAAAATTGAGGTCATCACAGAGACCTCTTTAGAATTAGCTCTGCTTACCACTCTTTATCACAACTGTCAGCTTTGAGAGAAGCTTCTATTTTAAAAATATCTCAGTTCTCATCTTTAGTCTTCCTTCCTTCAACAACTCTGCATTGAGTGACAGTGAACAAGCAGGCAAAAACATCTCAATATTTAAGATGGATGGAGAACTAGTAAACAACTACACTGTAATAATCATATCTGCTATTTTTTTTAATAGATTATCAATGTTGTTTAAATTGCTTTTATAATCTTTTCAGAGTACCATTAAATCTTGGCACTGTTTTATTCTCTTTTCAAGAGAACATTTAAGTGCATTTGTCCCAGAACTTTTAACATTTCTTTTATATTGCTTACATAAAATGTGCTGTTAACCAAAACCTTGGGAACTGGAAACATCTGTTATTCAAATCTGGCTTTCTAATTGTTCTTGTGCACAGAGATCACCCCTAAGCCATAAGGGTGTTAGTGCCTGCTGTACTTTTGCTGAACTATTCCCTTGAATCCAGAATCTCATATCTGAGCTTTACTGGAATCATCTGTCGCCACTCATTTCAGATTTAGAACATAAATACAGAACAAGTTTGGAACACAGACTATTTCAAGAAATAAAACTATGATGAGGTTATTTTCATTTAAACTAAAGGAAAGGAAAATATGCTGGAGAACATACCAGCTAACATCTTCAAGAGCAGCAACTACTCCCAACATTTAAGAATGCCACCCAAAAAGGAATGGAATGAATGGAGTGCTTCAAAGATCTGCGCTTTATCCTTGATAATTTTTTGTATAAGACAAGATAAGCTAAAAAAAGACCAAACCCAATAGCCTTATTTATTTAAAGTCAACCATACTTCCTATACATATGGAGTAGTGTTAGAAGACAAGAACAAACAGAAAAACCCTCCTCTGTATCTGCCTAACACTTTCAATGATGCTACATTATTTCTTCATTTTTTGTGCATGTGATTCGGCCAATAATTCAGCCCCCACTTCTAGTTACCATTCAGCTCTTACATATTCAGGCTGCATTCATACATCAGAGTCCAAACCTAGAGGACTTCTGTGTGCCCAGAATAAGGAGATGCATCTCAGATGCTCGTCTAGATTAGAATTCCTCTCTCTGCAAGCAGAAACCTTCATTTATTCATTCATTGAAATGGGAAGGGATTCTTCCATAAACCACCCACACAGATGTGTTTTCAGAGAGACTAATAGACCTGGACGATGGCCCCAGGGGTTTATAACTGGTCAGGCAGATAGTTCAGGTGGAATTGATACAACTTTTTTAGACATGTAGACTGTAGCTATCTACATCAGATCTCATCACCTCTTGGTGGAAGGCAACAGATACTGTTAGGGCATATTGTGTTTTATCCTAACAGACACGTCTAAAATAGATGAGATTAATTATGCTATAGCAGTGCCTATTTCTCTCTATTCATTTTGAAGGGTGCACGGGGGATCATCTATGTTCTTTACTCTGGGCAACTACATTTTTTTTAGAGGAATCATGCACTTATCAACTATGCCATGTTTGGTTAAGCTCTGAAGAAATGAGAATTCATCATAAGAAACAAGGCCACTTACTGTGCTGGGAAACGTTCAAATCCCAGAATAAAGCTTTTTCACTTGTAACTCTATATTCCATAAATTCATCTAAATTGTTAATCACAGTTTATATAACCTTGTAACTAAGATTAGCAAATGCTGCCAATTACTGGCTCTTGTTTGATATCAGGCATGAGGTAATGAGTCCTTCCAAGCTAATAATTAGCTTGGAGGCCCTGGGCATGCTAGAACTTTATCTTTTCAGGAAAGTCATGATACCATTATATTTACCTAAAAGAAGTGTCTTTTCTTTCTAAGTTGGTAAAAATCCATAGTGGTTTTATACTCACTAAAGACTTTGAAAATTTCAGAACACAGTCTTAATATTTTTATTGCTATCAATTTTCTGAACCCCTTCTTTCTTCAAAAACTTTCGCATATCTTCTGCATCAAATTCAGACTTCTTTTTCATGCTAATCCTAAATATTGCATGTCAGCCTCCCATGCTTGTATTTACATCTATATTTACAGTCTTCTACAGTTGTTCCATTAACTCTAGCAATTCTTGTTCTGAGGGTTTTTCTGGTTTTCTGTTCTACTCTGCACCACGCATCTCCAATGTCTTCCTGTAATTCACTTCTTTCTTAAAGTGTACAAATCTGCAAATTTGTTTCAGGAAAACAGCACAATCTCTCTTTTTTTTTCTCATCTTGGATTGTCAGATTGCCCACAGCCTGAAGCACAAGAGAGGATGGAAACTTTATATTGTTTGTGCTTTTCTTGCATGGAGCTCTTAAGAAAGAATTCATTAGAGCAGCATGATCCAGTTTGGTTTCTTGAGTCCTTCAGCTCTTTGAAATAATTAAAACTTAGACATCCTGATTGAGCAGTAGAGCAAGTAACACACTTGACTCCATATTCAAGCTGTTTAAGTTATAAGATTGTAGTAAGTACATGGATAAAATCATTTAAATATAGGATTAAAAATGGAAAAATGGATAAATTTATCTCTGGGCAAATGAATTCATCCATAGAAACTGATTAATTATTGTATTTCTGTCCAGTGATTTTCTCATATAAAACAAAAAGTCTAAGAATCCATTACTGCAGCAGCTCAAGATTCTGTAAGGTCTTTGTAAGATGTCTTAGCTTTAGAAAATACATTCCCTACAGGTGAGCTATGCTTAGTTGAGCCTAGTGAGTATTTCTGATCTCACTTCTTGGTTTCTCCATTCCACCACCAAATGGCTCTTCATTAAATATCGACTCCATTGATATCAATGGGATTTTATCATTTCATGGTGGCTCCCCTTCAGTCCAGCCAAGCACAATAAGGCCAGCTGTGTCATCTATGATGACAGCTCCTTCCTGAGACTTGGCAGAAAGGGAAATATGAAAGTGGTTCAATGGTCTTGGTTTTTACCCTTCAGAAGAAGCAGAGCCTACTACAACCTTGAGTAATTATTTCAGAGTAGCTTTGCTGTTACAGAAGCATTTGGGATGTTTCAGTGCATTATAATGTGCACTGTGTCTAATTTTAGAGGCCAGAGATGTTAAAAACGGCCAGCAAAGCCCAGCACATTTTGAGACTTTCTCAAGTGATTGGAGACAAAATGATAGACCTTCCAAAATGACATTTTCATTAATGCATTTAAGCAAGATGCAAAAGAAAATCAAGAAAAAAGTTACTTTTAAAATCAAATTACAACAAATTGCTCCATTATTGTATAGTCTCTAAACTGCAGTGTAGTGCCACTGAATATATATAAAAGAAAGCTTCAGAATTACTAGAAAAATGTGGTGCTTTTTGTGCAACTGCTTCATTCCAGCCAAATAATTTTTCTTTAATGCAAGTTCCCATGTATTTACACTTGCTTCTAAACAGACACACTCATAGCATATTTCTCTGAATTCAGCTGTACCCTGTTTATTTTCTTCTGATATTCTCAGATAACTTCTCTGTATTTTCACAAGCTGCCAGTGATCTTCTTTTTTATTACAGGCACAAAAACTTTATTTTGGAGAGGTATCACCCTTGGCATACTGAAGTTGGAAGTATAGTTCTAATATTAAGCTTTATCTTGTGCTGCAGTAAGATTTCCTGTAAATTTGTCTGCAATGCAATAGCCAGATGCACTTGGAAGGAGCTGCAAAAAAGTTCTTTTCTTCATTTTAAATAATTTTTACTTCATTTTGATTCATTAAAAACGTACTGGTTTGCATATTACATTTTATCGTGGCATAAATAATAGTCTAACTTGGAATTCAGTGTAAGGGAGCTGTAGATATGGACATTAGTGTTACTGAAACAGAGTATGTGTCCTAATGCAGGCAAACTACTAGGAGCAAATAACCCTTAGAAAATGGTTTCCGTGAACTAAGCTACAAAAATTGGGATTATGTAATATAACCATTGACCAAATAATGGACTTGACAGGGGGAAATGGATGCTGGGTTTTGGTCAAATTTTTTTCATTATAGTTCATTTAGTTTAACTCACTGAAGTTCAGACTTAAGAGTATCAATGTGAATGGAAGAAATATGGAAGAGAGCATCATCCAGGTAGGAAGCAATTATTCCACCTTTATATGAAGGAATTAAAAATGTGTGATGCAAAATGGGACGTTTTAGAAAGAAAAATTAGTCAGCATTTGAAAGACTTAGAGTAATTATGTCAAATCAGAATTTTGTGCCAAGGTTTGTCCGACTGCTATGTTTTCATTACTGTGCAGAAACTGATCAAGTAAGAGGATTTAATGAGTCATTAGTATTTTGTATTTTTTGACATTCAGTAAGAGCTATTAGAGTTTACTGTTGAATATAATGCTTCCGTGTCCTTAAGATATACACGGTTGTTGGAACATACTGTGAAACTCATCTTTCCTGCTTGCAAGAAGATGTAATTTTAGGAGCCATTCCAAAGAAAATAATTTACAAAACAAAACAGAAATGAGGCAGATACCGAGACTGAGATCTCAGTCCTGTTGTTTTGTCCTTCTTTGCCTTTGGACCTGCTGGCAAACAACCAAAAGCCACAAGGCAGAACACCAAGATCCATAGCTTTGGGTAATCATATCCTTCTTGCTACATCCTGATCACCCTCCCCACTTGCCTGACCTCAAAACAGCAAGCTGCTGGGAGATAAGTGAATACGGGTGGGAGTTGGCAGCTGACATGAGTGTGTGTGTGCTGCTCACCATCTACCTCCGCAACTCCAGCTTAGTTTTACTCAGCTCATGTCAACAGGAATCCAGCTTCCTTATAAAGAGAAAATATGATTTGAAATTCTATATATTGGGCCATAAATAAGTGCTGATGACCTCTTTTTCCTGTGCAACTAGTGCATGCTCTGTCTATGGTTTACTCCCTTACAATGTCTAGCTGCCTTGCCAGTGAATTAGTCTGCTTTCAGACTAATAAAAAAGCCAATATACTCCTATTGCCTTTTAAAGGTTAACATGCACTCAAAAGCAGGGCTAAAAGAAAGCACCTACAGAGTACCAAGGCCAATTAAGCCCAAAGAATTCTCTAGGTTGCTTTTTTTACTTTTAAGACATTAGTTCTTTGACAGGTTAAAGATTCTGCTTTTCCCCTTTTTTTCTCAGGATTTTTTTTATTCCATCATTTCTTACCTTTTTTATTCTTCCTCTGCTCCATGACCTCCAATCACTGCCTAATTTAATTTCTTTTCACCTTTCCAAAGAACTCAAGGTCAGGCATTCATGGCAAGACTCCTTTCTACACGCCAGAGGCATAGGAGGGTTTCTTCCTTACTTAACAATATGAAAAAGCTGTTTTGGTTATGTGCCAACAGCTTCTGATGCTCTATGCCCCATTTTCACAGCCCGTCTCCTATGCGACCTCAGTGCTTCTGTGTCTTTATAGACTGTAATGAGACCTGTAGCCATTGCTTTCCTAACTCTTCTCGTTTCTCTCGACAAAGAAACCTGAACATACATGGGAACTGATGGGATGCATCCCAGAGCCCTCAAGGAATTGGCTGATGTACTTGACAAGCCACTCACCATGACATTTGAAAAGTCATGGCAGTCAGGTGAAGTCCCTGGTGACTGGAAGAAGGCAAAAACCACACTCATTTTTTAACAGGGTAGAAAGGAGGACCCTCACAACTATAAGCCTATCAGCCTCACCTCTGTGCCTGGGAAGATCATGAAACAGATCCTCCTAGAAGCTATGCTAAGGCACATGGAGAACAAGGAGGTAATTTAAGACAGCCAGCATGACTTCCCCAAAGGCAAGTCCTGCCTGACCAACCTAGTGGCCTTCTGTGATGGAGTGACTACATCAGTGGACAAGGGAAGAGCTATAGTTGCTATCCGTCTGGCCTTCTGTAGTGCCTTTGACTCAATCCCCCACAACACCCTTCTCTCTATATTGGAGAGATATGGATTTGAAGGGTGGACTGTTTGGTGGATTAAGAGTTGGTTAGATGGTCACATCCAGAGGGTAGCAGTCAACAGCTTGATGTCTAGATGGAGATCAGTGACAAGCAGTGTCCCTAAGGCACCCTGGGATCAATGACACAGACAGTGGGATCTAGTGCACTCTCAGCAAGTTTGCAGATTACACCACATGTGGTTGACACACCTAAGGGACAGGATGCCATGCAAAGGGACCTGGAGAGGCTGAGAATTGGGCCTGTGTGAACCTCATAAGGTTCAAGAAGGCCATGTGCAAGATCCTGGACAGGGACTGGAACAACCCCCGATATCAATACAGGCTGGAGGATGAAGGAATTGAGAGCAAGCCCTGTGGAGGAGGACTTGGGGATATAGGTGGATGAAAAGCTGGCCTGAGTTGGCAATGTGCACTCACAGCCCAGAAAGCCATGTCCTGGGCTGCATCAAAAGGGGCATGGCTCGTAGGACAAGGAAGGTGATTCTGCCCCTCTACTTCACTCTGGTGAGACTGCACCTGGAGTACTGTATCCAGCTCTGAAGTCTCAGCACAGGAAAGACATGGACCTGTTGGAGCTGGTGCAGAGGAGGGCCACAAAATGATCAGGGTGCTGGAGCACCTCTCCTTTTAAGAAAGACTGAGAATATTGGGGTTGTTCAGCCTGGAGAAGAGAAGGCTCCAGAAAGACCTTATTGCATTCTTTGAGTACTTAAAGGGGGCGTATAAGAAAGATGGGGACAGTCTTTTTAGCNCTCTCCTTTTAAGAAAGACTGAGAATATTGGGGTTGTTCAGCCTGGAGAAGAGAAGGCTCCAGAAAGACCTTATTGCATTCTTTGAGTACTTAAAGGGGGCGTATAAGAAAGATGGGGACAGTCTTTTTAGCAGGGCCTGTTGTGACAGGACAGGACAAGGGATAATGTTTCAACTAAAAGAGGGTAGATTTAAACTGAATATAAGGAAGAAATTTTTTACAATGAGGGTGGTGAAACACTGGAACTTGTTGCCCAGAGAGGTGGTAGATGCCCCATCCCTGGAAACATTCCTGGTCAGGTTGGACAGGTCTCTGGGCAACCTGACCTGGTTAAAGATGTCCATGCTTGTTGCAGGAAGGCTAGACTAGATGATCTTTAAAGGTCCCTTCCAACCCAAATTATTCTATGATTCTATGAAAATAAAGTAGGAATGAAAAGTTATATGTATTCATAATCTCAGAAAAAAATGAGACTAGTCTTGGAACAGGCAGAGTTGCACAGTGCCTACATTCATCGGAATGCAGGCTTGCAGGATCAGATCTTCAGTGCCATAGCTGGCAACCTTACTGAACTCACTGTAATGGCTTTATTTGGCCTTAGAACAGTTTAGTCAGAGCACTTCATTTTAAAAAATGTTTTCTAACTGTGAGAATTCATGGAGATTGTTTACTGAGAGGTGTGTTAGACAGCTATGTACTCAGAAAAAAAAAGAGTAGGAGATATCAGGTTTAATTTTAGCATCCTTATGGCAGTTCAAGGGAAACAAGAACAATATACAAGTACACACTAGTGCAGCAAGTACCATTCTTCCAGCCCCAGCTCATTCCAGTTATGTTTTCTATATCTCCTCTTTCTTCTTCACATTCTCCTATCTCTCTTCTAATACTGTATTTCCCATGGATGCTCCCACATCAATGCCTAGGAGCAAGGGTTAAGCAGCATCTTCAGTTCTACAAAGTCTAAATGGCAGAAAGAAAGAGGTGTGGGGTGTTTCACTGTCTTCTGCCCCCTCATATGACTTTCTTAAATCAAACCTTAATATATATATTTATCTGGCCCTTTTACATGGGTTCTCTTATTTTAATTATACTAAAGCACTATGGGAGGAAGACTGAGCATATTAGAGAAGTGGAAGTGATGGACTAGAATATTTTATGAGCTCTTACAAAAATAAATACTAGAAAGCTTTGTGAAAAACTTTTAATGAAAAAGCATTAGGAACTAGCCAGTATTTAGATTCTGTCTGGCCCCAGCTTTTGTTCTTTCAGCATTTAAAAGGGCTTTACAAAATAACCCCACCATGTGAACACTGGACCTATATCTTATTAATGATCTAAGCAAACATGCTGCTGTGAAATAATCTAATATAAAGTAAAATAAATCAAGTCCATTATATTGGATGTTTTCTCCTACGTACAAGGGCCCTTTTTTAATTAAAGCTGAGTCAGGGCTGAAATATATAGGTGTTTCTCTTTTACTGGTGTAAGAACATATTTAATACTTAATACACTGCTAAATTGTTTACTGTACTTTTAAGACTTTAGTGCTTGGTTTACATTTAATAAAATATTCTCTGTATGGTAAAATTGATGAGGCTTTTTTTTAACCAAAAAGCAAGGAAAAAAGAAAAAGGTGTTAGGTGTATGTATGTATGGGCACACCAGCTGTTGGGTGCACCACAATCTAGAGGCAATGTCCATCTACCTGTACAGTCCACTTAGAGTAACCCTTCTCTTCCTCAGGTAGGTGCTGGGAAGAATGCATACATGTGGGAAACAGTTCTCTAAAGTCATACGAAGGAAATCTGACCCCATTGAATTCAGGAGAGATGCTGACTCATAAGATGGAAAGGACAAAATATGTCTAGAAGGAAGGAATAAACTATTCCCCAAATTCACAAAAGCAAGCTGGTTTCTCCGTCCAGCTCTAAAAGGCAAGCAACCTCACATTGTGGTAGAAATTTGGGCTCCAGAAGACTGTGGTACTCTTTCTGCAGTACTAAAACGAGCTTTCTAATGTATTGTGGTACTTACAAGATGAGCCTGATATCCTTCCATTTCCTGACAGCACAGGATGGAAAAAGAGATCGATATTTCTGCGGCATGCACAGGCAGTATCAGCTGCTTCTTTACCACAACCACAGCAGGCTGACACTCCCCTCACATCCTCCCTAAACAGCCAGCTGAGCAATTTCTGGTGTTCTAGTATCTCCACAAGTTACCACCATGCTTACAGGAAAAGATGGGAATCTCCAAACCTTTAGGTTGTTGGGATGGTTTCAGATCCAGAGCCTGGATGCTGTCCAGGTTCTCTCAGAAGACTGTCATACAGTGTTTCATTAATTATTCTGCACATTTCATCACCAAATTTCCTTGGCAGTCAGTCAAGACAGTATAGTTGACTTCTGGAACTATCTTACCAACAAGAAGACAGTGGTAAATTATTATCTTCCTTTTAAGCGGTTGCTTTAGTAGCAATGGACAATATCCAGCTGAGGCTATTGGAGGACCAATATCCAGCAGATGACAGAGCTATGAAATATTAGCAGGGACCACCTACTCCCCCATCCTTCCCTGCCTTTTGTTAGCTGACACTGTGCTGTTTCACTGTGTTTTGCCAGCAAAGCTCCAGATAGCTGCAGCGATCAGGGTGCAGGAGAGCAGGCAAAATACAAGGCTCTGCAAGTGGGCCTAGGTATGGTTTCCATTGCTTCACCTTCTGTGGATATGTTTACATGAGCATCTTAATTCAAATTAGAAATGTGCTTCTGAGGGAAATCTCCCAGCTGCCTGAGCTCCCCACATCTTGGTTCTCATTGTGGAACTGTTTGGGTTGCATGAACAGGATGACGTTTGGATTAAATTAACCTTAGAGCTATGCTCTCCTGGAGAATGCCTAATGTACTTTCTGAGCATCCAGTCTTCAGGGTCAGGCAACGGCTAGTCCAGAGTACTCCCCAGGATACATATAATGGGAGATGTCATGTGCTCGATATGAAGTGTTGTGATATCCTGATCAATTCCTCCTGCACCACACCACTTGCTAATAGACCCCTGGAAGCTACCACAGTACCTAGAAGCTATTCATAAGTACAGAATCCATCTTCCTAAATGAGATACAAGCTGTGACAGATGTTTCATTTAGGACAGCAAATTACATAGATTAATTCCTCTAGATGATAAAGAT
This sequence comes from Eurystomus gularis, assembly GCA_013400335.1. Taxonomy (NCBI): domain Eukaryota; kingdom Metazoa; phylum Chordata; class Aves; order Coraciiformes; family Coraciidae; genus Eurystomus; species Eurystomus gularis. The sequence goes on from VZZY01012807.1 coordinate 23,205, forward strand.
CCGCACTCCATCCTGTTAAATGTAACTTATATGCCTGTAATTTAAAAAAAGATAAAGTGACTGGTAACAATATAGTCCATCATCATTCTACTTTTTGAGTTCAAACAAACAGTATAAAATGGTCAAAAACTCGAAGACAATCAATTTCTCTCCTCTCAGTCTCCACGCACCCTCCAGCATTTGCAAGCAAACCAAGTTCTTGTTTTGCCCAGACTTTTGAGAGATGCACATCAATGTTTTGCTTAGCCCAGCCTACTCTCTTCCTCCTTTTACTGCCTAGGCAACAGATCTTGGAACTTCTTATCAGTCATTTTCTGCACTCAGTCATGCATCTTCTGACTAACTAACCCAAACCATTCACAGTGCAGAGCAACTTCCTCCCATCATCTGTTTTAAGTAGATCCACTGGTCACCAATTTTAAAAAAGTCCATTTTGCTTTGTAAATGTCTATCTAAAACACTACCAGTGTTGATAATTGCAGTGCTCTATTCATATCTTTCCAAGATACCTTCGGTTCATACAAGTATCTCCATCACGCAGCTCTTCTGTTAGGGCAGTTCTGTGCTCCCCAGACCCCTCAGCACACAGGAGAAGTCCAAACCTGCCCACCAGTGACAAACTGGAAATGTCTCACAGCCAAGATCACTGAAGAATTTTAGGTGACTTTAAGGTCAATGTCTAAGGGGCTGAGGAATTCACGTGTCTTCAGGACCATGTTGGGACTGAGAAGGGATATTTGAAGTCAAGATTCAACTCAGCCAGGTCATTTCTACACTAACTGCCTGTTTCCCTTTTGGTACATCTGGACTTGAGCCACTGAACCTTTGAATGCTGTATGAAGAAATACATCATTAGTGTTACTGAATGCTGCCTTTGCTAAAGTCTCATGCATAATGGTTCAAGAAGGCTTTAAAATCACTGCTTAAGCTTCACTGCAGTTTCCATTGCCAATAAGCTCCAATGACTTACTTAATTAGTTAATCTAGAAATAGGACCTGTATAAACAGCAGAAATTTAGAATTGTGATTAATATAGCAAATGTAATTCTGTCATGTAATTTAAATTATATGTAAGTCATATCATAAATCTGTAAATGCTTCCGAAGTCTGTAGGCTTCTTGCCAGCATTAATTTTGGAAGAAAGTAAGAAATATTTCTCCAATGTCTGATTGCTTTTCAAACTCCAGGTCTAATATGCTCTTCAAAACTCTGTCCCAGTAATTCTTGTAATATTCAATAGAGCTTAAAAATAAATATTTATGCCTATGTATAGATTACTTATGTAGACGAAATACTTTACAAAAATTCAGGAACTATTTCAGTGTTTGTAACTTTTTGCTAAACCAAATTATGGCAACAGTTATATTCAACTACCTTGATGCTAACTTATGAAAATATATGCAATATTAAATACTGAAAATACAAACTTTGATTAATTTTTCATTATGTAGTCCATACAAATGTGCATCGAAAAATATTCCCATGAATCATAGAATGGTCTGGGTTGGAAAAGACCTTAAAGGTTATCTAGTTCCAATATCCCTGCTATAGGCAGGGACACCTCCCACTAGACCAGGTTGCTCAAAGCCCCATCTAACCTGGTCTTGAAGATTTCCAGTGATGGAGCATCCACAACCTCCCTTGTCAACCTGTTCCGGTGTCTCACTACCCTCATCATGAAGAATTTCTTCCTAATTTCTAGTTTAAATATATCCACTTCTAGTTTAACGCCATTACCCCTTGTCCTATCACTACAAGTCCTTGTAAAAAGTCCCTCCCCAGCTTTCTTGTAGGCCCCCTTCAGATACTGGAAGGCTTCAGTAAGGTCTTCCTAGACCTTTCTCTTCTCCAGGCTGAACAATCCCAACTTGCTAAGCCTGTTCTCATAGGAGAGGTGCTCCAGCCCTCTAATCATCTTTGTAGCCCTCCTCTGGACCTGCTGCAACAGAATCTATGTCCCTCTTGTGCTGGGGGCTCCAGAGCTGGATGCAGTACTCCAGGTGAGGTCTCACAAGAGCGAAGTAGGGGAAGCGAATCATTGCCCTCAACCTGCTGGCCATGCTTCTTTTGATTCAGTCCAGGATATGGTTGGCTTTCTGGGCTACACTGGCACATTGCTGGCTCGTGTTGAGCTTTTCGTCAACCAATCTTTCCCAAGACCTCCTGTGTAAATCACTCAGGGGAAAACTTATATCCCGTTTCATAATAGTGTAGATGTAAAGCAAAAAGTCATAGAAAAGTAGTTAAATCAGAAACACCACTTAATAAACATTACTAATATTACATTACATATCTGATGCAGAACAGACTCATACTCATGCCCTTGCACTCAGCATGATCGTGACAGAAGTTTGTGCCATCTCAGAGTCACCAGATAGAGCATCAAACTGTTTTAATAACATAGTCCCAATATGGAACCATGATGCAGTTATCCATTGTTACAAATTTAAATTATCAATTATCAGTTGAATAATTGAAGATGACCAACCCAGGAGACAATGGGAAGAGGCAGATCATAGAAACATAGATTCATAGATTGGTTTGGATTGGAAGGGACCTTTGAACATCAAAGAAGCTAGATTCTTCTGCTACCTCTGGGCAGCAGCAATAAGTCAATATTGCCTGACTTATTTTCAGATTTGGGGATAAAAAATGAAGTTCCAGTGACTATGCTTGGCTGTGTTCAATCATGGGTTTAGGTTTTACAGTATCAGCTGGAGTTAACTTCTTCAGCATTCTAAGATACAACTGAAGTTCTCACAAGCCCGAACTAGCTTCCTTTAAATTCTAGTTTTAATGAAGTAACTGCAAAAAAGGGAAGCACTGAAACAGTCTGAGTAAATGAAACCCATCAGACTGTTACGTCTGGACTGTGTGTAAAATCATTTCATCTCTTTAGCATGTGATTGGCAGTCAGTGTCTAGACTCCCTACCTGACACATACTTGGTAAAGGACCTGCTGAGACACAGTCCTACACCAGTCCAGATCAGCAGCTGTTGAGTACACATGGAGCCAACACAGCATCTGCTGGGAGTGTGTTGGCACACGCGTGTGTGCACACACACACCCACCCCCTTAAATTTCCATTAGAAACAGTGAGTGAACACACACAGACCTGGGAACAGAGACCCGTGTCTCAGTTCTGCACTATGGATGAATCCCACATTATTTCGTATGTGTCCAGAGAACCTACAGAATAGAAAAGGTAACATGGATGTAAAGTAAACTGGGGCCACCAGTTGATTCATTTTTTTTCTAGCCTTTATATTCACCTGATTAATGTTGGCTAATAGTGTAAAATTCAGGCTGCTGTCATCAGGGAGGGTGAGCCAATATTCAGTTACAAAACCCAGTGGGTATTAACTCTGATCCTGCAGTGTTCCCAGTGCTTCCAGAAGAACCAGTTCTAGGTAATGGTCAAAAGAAGCGATATAATCACTGGCTTGTTGCTGAGCTTGGGATTTTTCTTTTCTTCTCATGATTTTAATTAGTATTTCTATCCCTGCTACTTACCATGGAAATGCTACCAAAATTCTGAAGAAACAAAGCCTTACCTCTTTGGAAAATAAAAATCAGCTGACCTGACAAGGTGACTATTCAGCTAATACAGTACGTTCCTGCCATCTTGTGGCACGGTAGGGTTTGCAACCTTGTTTTGTACAATTTTTATTTCAAAGTTACTGGTTTTTAAGTGTCAGATGCCATCTAGTTAAACAACACATACATCCACACTGACTGAAATCTTGCTCCAGCTGATAGCAGTGTCAAAACCCTTGTAGATTAAAAAACTTCCAGAGTTCACTAATTGTTTTAATTTCAATATCTTATGTCAAAAAAATGAAAGCAAATTCAAACTAAATAATGTAAAAATAGGTTTCTGTTTTAAAGAATTAATTACCATTATTCTGAAAGATTATGAAGTTATCTCTGAAATAATACCTTGTGTTTGTACTATGAATTCATCTATATTTTTCATTTGGCATATTTTGGTGTTTTAAAATTACTACCTCCTTTTTCAAGTCTACCTGAAGAAAAAAGAAGCTGCATCTCTTACATGACTTCAGGCAAGATCCTTCAAGTGTTTGTTCAAAGTTTATTTATTTTTCAAAAATACAGAAATATGTGAGAATGTGCTACTGTCAGTTTTCTTACTCCTGCTTGCAGGCTGGAATCACCAACTCGATCTTTGAGCATGGATGCACCACGAGGAATTAATATTAAAGCACAAGCTGGGAATATTGAAGCTCTTTCCCAGATGGATATCAAACTACACAGCAGTGATGGTGTGGTGAGTACAAGCACTTCTGTTTCCATAACTATGGTTAATCTTGCTAAATATAACTAATAACTTCAAGTCATGTTAATTTCTATGATTCTAGTTTAATTCCTCAGATTTTAGGGGACAGGATATTAAAATTAATGGTGCAAATAATAAGACTTTTTTTGTGGGTCAGATTAAATAATACTATCAATTGACATAATGCTGTATTAGCTTAGAGAAATGCTTTCTAATAAAACTCTGGTAGCACTCAGCTCCACACTAGCACAGTGATCACCTGGCATCCCAGTGGAGTCCTTATCCCAGAGGCAGACTTTCAACCTCAGAGTTGCTAAATTAAGGAGTGGAGCTCTGCCAACATCATTAAGACCTGTCCTATTATCAGCAACAGCACAGGACATGCAGCGGCCTATTTATCCCCCCCATAAGGCTGTACAGTACCAGTACTGCCACAGAGGAACTCCAGACCAACCTGTATGTCCATCCTTAACCAGCTGGTATGGCTGTGAAGCTTCAGCACCCAGGCCAGGACAGACCTGTGTCCAATGGCAGTAGCAGCACCCATGCCCTGTGTGGGGAGGGGCCTCATGTCTTGTAATACATCACAGAATTGTAGAATTATTTTCGTTGGAAGGGACCTTAAAGATCACCTACTTCCAACACCTCTGCTATGGGCAGAGTCACCTTCCACTACATCAGGTTGCTCAAAGCCCCATCCAACCTGACCTAGAGGGGGCATCCATAGCTTCTCTGGGCAACCTGTTCCAGTCTCTTAACACCCTCACAGTGAAGAATTGCTTCCTTACATCTAATCTAAATCTAACCTCTCTTAGTTTAAAACCATTATCCCTCATCCTATCACTACACTCCCTGTTGAGGAGTCCCTCCCCATTTTTCCTGCAGATTCCCTTTGATTACTGGAAAGATGCTATAAGGTCTCCCCAGAGCCTTCTCTAGGCTGAACAACCCCAACTCTCTCAGCCTGTCCTCATAAGGGAGGAACTCCAGCCCCTGATCATCTTTGTGGCCCTCATCTGGACCTGTTCAAGAAGGTCTGTGCCTTTCTTACGCTGGGGGCCCCAGAGCTGAACACAGTACTGCAGATGGGGTCTCATAAGACCAGAGCAGAGGGGGAGAATCACCTCCCTCGACCTGCTGGTCACACTTCTTTTGATGCAGCCCAGGATACTACTGGCATTCTGGACTGGGAGCACACATTGCCAGCCCCTATTCAGTTTTTTCATACACCAGTAACCCCAAGTCCTTCTTTGCAGGGCTGCTCTCAATCGCATCATCTCCCAGCTTGTATTCATGTATGGGATGGCCCTGACCTCTATGCAGGACCTTGCACTTGGCCTTGTTGAACTTCATGAGGCCTCTACAAAGGAAGTGGATGGGCACCAGCTTATTCCTCTCCCATGTCGCAGCGTCTGCCAAGAACCTAGTTCTGAGTGCAGCTTTGAATATAATAAGCCTGTGTAGAAGGTTATTCTTAAACTGCTGCTGAGACAAAGTCAAGTTGGTTTATGGCATGCTGTCGCGTTATTATTTCTAATGAGTCCATTTGTGCTGCTTTCTCCCATGCAGCTTTTGCTTGATGCTGAAACCGTACGACTGCCCAAATTACCTGAGGGTACAAGGGGTGGATCCCATAGTTCTGAGGGGCTCTACGAAATCTGTGTGTGTCCAGATGGAAAGCTCTACTTGTCGGTGGCCGGTGTGGGCTCCACTTGCCAAGAATACAGCCGGGTCTGCCAGTGAGGCACCAGAAAAGACCACACACCTCCTTGCCAGTCTGAGTTTTATATTATTGCTAAAGAGCATTATTGAAAGCAGAATTTTCATAATTTTAAAAACAAAGTACTTTGGTTTCGAAAACAATATCTTCAATTCTGGACTACAGGGTGAATGGGGAAGAAGAGCACAAATGACATTTCAACTTCAGAAGAATGACTTCAAGCAAGTTATACATACTGTCAGTAACGCTTTAAAAACAGCCTTACAGAGAGCATAAAAAAAAAAAATAAAATAAAAGGAATGTGTTTCCTTGCTGAACTATTCTTCAGTCAGATAATTATGTCATTGTTAATATTTCTGATCTCCGTGGGTTTTTTTCTCTCACTATGTGTGAACACTTACTGCATTAGTAGGTGAAATAAAATTGAGGGAACTACTTGAACTATTTAAGACAAAGCATTATTTGGGAAATTCAGGAAGTGCCAGCAAATGGTCTATGCAATTTTGTTCTTGCAATAACACAAGATATGAAAAATGTGGCATTTGTATAAGTTCCGTGTAAAAAGTGTTAATTTGCTAATAGCTTTCTATTTTGATTTGGCAACATATATGCCGATTTGCTTATTACTGAGATTCATATAAAAATAACTAATACAAAAAGCTCCAGGAGTTATTTACACCTCCCTGTGTCTCAAGTCTGTTCCCTGTACAACAGAGAAATATGTTAGTATATTTTATAATAGCAACAGTTTGTTGTACTACCTGTACCATCGTACTCATTCAAACCCTTTTATATTTTAGGACATGCTAATTCAACAAGGCAATTTGCTCTGCCAGCTGGACTAGTAAAAAGAAATATGTGGCTCCAGATTGTCTGACACAAGAAACTGTTTGGGTGGTGGGGAAAATAATCCTTTTTTGCAGCCCACGGGATTCAGTTAAGATGACTAGTTCATTTCCATCTGCAGCTGTTGACTGATATTTCTGATTTTGTCAGAGTGGTACTCCATCACAAACAGAGAAAGTAAAACTGCTCTTCATTTTTTTTTACATTAGGACTTTGGATACAAAATAAATGCTCACCAGAGTTGACAAACCATTTATTGACCATGTAAAGAAATACAACTGCAGACCCATTCCCCTGTACAGTGTTGCACTGAACAAAATAAATTGTTCGCACACCTCTGGGTAGCAGGGTTTGTATTTAATAGTCCAATGTTTAAACCTCATGGATTTTTAATTCCTTTGATGCTGTTTTGTATATACTTGATTATATTATTACCCAGGTAGGAGTATATGCTATCACATAGTGCCTTGGTGTCTATTTACAGAAAGATTTTAACCCATTATTGTTATTGAACCACAGAACAGCCATCTTTTAGCAAAAAGAATTGTCACCCTTAAAGCAGGAGAATCAGATTAAAAGAATCACTAAGATTATGCTCTTTTTCTAAACTTGCTACTTCAGCTCTGGTGAACAAGCAAAGAAACCCAACACTCAGTTATCATTCCAGACACTCACAAAAGACTGAGGAGAAAGAGCCCCCAGTTAACAGTATCTGCTATTATTGTGCTAAAACCCAGGTAGCCCTGCCTCAAGGGCTACCTTCGTAATTTATCCAGAAGTCTATGTACAATACTGAAATTGGCCTTCATTAGCAGGGTGGACCCCTCTGCAATTAACGAAAACTAGAAGAGCTTCAACAGGAAAAGTAGGAGACATGCTTAAGCTGATCTTTTGGGTCCCTTCAGGCAAAAGAAGCAAGTGAATCAAAGTCTCCCACGTTATCTGGAGAGTGCTGTCATTGCTAACATATTCCCTAAGGCAGAAGAAGCGAGCCACACATCTTCCATTTCTGAAATTCCCTTTTCCTGGGCTTAGACATCTACCTTCAGGAGTGAGTCCAGGGCTGTTGGCCCTAAAGAGAGGAATATATCTCTCTACAACTATATCTCTAAGTCCTTCCCCGAGGCAGACTTTAACAGAAACCTGTCTTCAATATCCCTTTAAAGTTAGTTTAGGTTGTTCCAGCTCCATGTGCAAGCTTTTACAAACCAAATTATGAGCACACTTAGTTTATTCATTGGATATAAAGTATAAGTATTGAAATAAAGGACAGCAAATTCCAAGACATGTGCCAGATACCTAAAAACTGCTTCTACAAGGACCTGGAGGGCTGTAATGTCTACAGTCTCTCATAGATGTAGTGTAACAGCACAACCGGGACTTCAGTCCTCAGAGAAATCAGTCCTAATACCTAGTTTCAAAGGCATTTAAATTGTCATCATACTTACGGTTCTGACATCAAGGAACATGTCACCACTTCCATGTGCTACCAAACTACTCATTTGCCTAATCTAATCCCGAAACATTGGCCAGATACTACAAATAAGCATATTAGTTACAACTGCCTATTCTACTGGCAACGGAAGCAGAGCATAAGTTGCGCATTTTAAACTTTTGTTTTGGAGACACATATTCAAATGTGATTTGCCAGTTAATACAGAGCAAGGGATTGAATCCAGGCTTCCCATGTATCACAAAAGTAACCTAACCCCTAAACTACCAGGTATTTGCTACTTCTGCTGCAACTTCTTACATTGAAGTTGCTCTGTTTTAGTTAACATTTTTACAAAGCTGTGTTCCACAGCTATGAAAATCAGGGCGCAGTTCCCTGGCTAGTAACACTACTAAGCTTTATGGCACCACAGTTAGACATTGCAATAATTACTGCCTTTCTTGTGGAGATAAACTTTCTGGACCTGCCTCAGTTCACAGGTGGATTCTGAGTAGTACAGAAAACTAAAGAGGTCTGTTGTATACTCAGCTCTGCTCTCACCCAAATCACCAACTTGCCCCTCTTCACTGTTTAGATTTCATTCTTCTTTTCATTATGCTACAAAATTGACATTGAAAATACGGCTGTATTATCTAAGTTTTGCAGGTTTTTTTAAAGCATGGATGGCAACTTCTTCTCACTGAAGAACATTTTGGGAGTTTTTTTCTTTTAGGTGCAGTTAGTGGAAAAACAATTTTTATGCTAAAATTTACCACAATGTAATCATCTGATGCTATAATCTGAAATGTTGTTAATCTCAGTATAGTTCATGTATCACTGAATTATCATTTCTGGTATCTTCATGTGGATGTCTTTCCATCTCTCTTTAAGGCTTCAAAACTATTGTTTCTACTTGAGTCAAACTTCAGTAAATAGTTACAGATTAATAGAAAATGATGGCACAGGAAAGTGAGGGTACACACTTCTCTAGTTTATTTCCAAAAGTGTTATCCAAGTGGAGAAGAAAAAAAAGTGCTACCAGAATAGTGAACTGTACTGTTTGCATTTTTTTTCCCCTTAAAAATAATATTTATAGCAGTTCTTGAAACTGATTGGGATTGTTACACAGTGGAAAAGTAAAAAAAACACTGAAATGGTAGTAAAACTTTATTGGTAATTGCGCAGACACAACCCTCTTTCCATTTCACAGTCCTTTAGTATTGACACTTGTCTATCTTTATATAGCTTTATGCAAAAGGCAATTGCAAGAATTAACTGAAAAATGAGATCTTGAATAAACTTTATACATTTTGAAAAGTCTGCTTCTCCTTTTGTGTTCAAATGAAACACAGCTTAAATGAATGTTTTCATTTTTAAAACAAAAATATCTTCCCAAGACTCTTAAGAATGTGAAATGTACATTATTTTAAAAAAATGAGCAAAAATCTTGGCTCCAACTTAAAATTTACTTTCCAGAATTTAGAAAATGCTTTACAATTAGGCTTCATTTGACATCTATAATTCCTTTGTCTTTATCTGTAGTAGGTGAAAGTAAGCAAAAAATGATGCCAGTGGTACTGAATTCATCATCCAGAAAGCAAATCAAAGAAAGGCTAAACAGTTTTCATGAGAAACTCACTGACAGAACACCTCCATGTGACAAAAATGTGTCTTCTACAAACGAGAACATCTTCTTTGGCTGTCAAGTTTAATTATTATGAACTATGACTTCTGCCTTTGTTCCACAATGGCAGTCCAGCCCATCCTCGAAGTGTTGAGATCCAGTGACAGGAAATCTCAGAGTTAGTACTACCCTCCTCTACTTTAATTGGAGCAATTACAACAGATCTTGTTAAAGCCTCATTTAAAGCAACCCAAGTACCAAGTAAATGCAATCCTTATACTAATCGTTGTTAAATCCTTGTTTTCACATCACAATAGTAATTTTGATGATAACTTGAGTACAAATATTGCAAAACCGTATTTCATTATAGAATAAAGCATTTCTTTTTCTTTTGGTAGTTTGCTACACAAAAATCTATTTCCTTAGGGAAAAAGAGTCTTTTTCTTGTCATTAATTGCTGAGGCAGGTGATCAGTGCTTTTTAGAACAGGTGCTAGCGCACTAGTAACAAATCTGTAGTAACAAATCTGCCAAGGCTTCTTACAACCACAGTTACTTAGAATTTAAGCTACTATATGTACAGTTAAACCACTTTCCTGTACCACTGATCTTTGCTAATCCTCTCAACTATAATCCTGGGAGACAAGACTACTGAAGCTGCTTTTCCTAGACACATCACTGGTACCTCTGGAAGATCCATGGAAACTTTCAAGGTCAGGTTTGAAGATGGCTCTAAGCAGCCTGATCTCATTAAAGATGATCCTGCTCACTGCAGGGGTGGTTGGAACTAGATGACCTTTATAGGTCCCTTCCAACCCAAGCCATTCTATGATTCTATGACTCTATAACTAGGACATGTGATGATTCCTTAGTAGGGTCTGTAGGTGCTGGAACGGGTCCAGAGAAGGGCAACAAAGCTGGTGAGGTGTCTGGAGAATATGTCGTATGAGGAGTGCTTGAGGGAACTGCGATTGTTTAGTCTGGAGGAGACTGAGGGGAGACCTCATTGCTCTCTACAACTACCTAAAAGGAGGTTGTAGTGAGGCTAGTATTGGTCTCTTCTCCCAGGTAACTAACAGTAGGATGAGAGGTAATGACCTCAAGTTGCACCAGGGGAGGTTTAGATTGGATATCAGGAGGAAGTTCTTCACTGAAAGAGTGATTAGCCACAGAACAGGCTGCCCAGGGAGGTGGTGGAGTCATCATCCCTGGAGATGTTAAAAAAAAAGAGTAGATGTGGCACTTTGGGACATTTTCTAGGGGTCAGGGAGATGTTGGGATGAAGGTTGGACTTGATGATCCTAGAGATCTTTTCCAACCTAAATGATTCTATGACTCTATGATATATGTGTGGCTATAAAGACATATTCTCTCATGTGAACTTGAGTAACATGCAGAATTACTTGTGAAATCAATTTTTCTGGAATCTACATGTTAACATTTACTTCTACAGACCCTTACTAAGGAATCATCACATACTCACTGTTCTGAGTTTCCATGCCCGGCTTAGGAACAAATATATTATTCTGCATTTCCCAAGGCTCCCAGCTGAGCCGAAAGAATCAATTAAGCTTTTATTTATTTATTTTTAAACAGTGATTAAATGGCACTTCTTAAATCAGTTTCTATCATAAAATGGTTACCTGGTCCTCATAAGACCTCTTTATTTAGGCTAGCTGTTACAGTGACTTAAGCAAATTTTAAAAAGAAAATAATAAGACTTCTAACAGAGACACCACTCTTGTCTCTCTTTGTAAATTTTATTGCAAGTGATTGATGATACCAACCTAGTGTCATGGAGGCACCCACAAAACAGACAGCAACAGCTATCAAAATGGGGATTTATTGACCCAGCACTTCTAATGACAAAACACAAGTTTGGATGTCCGTCGGGAATATATCTATTGCACAATTAATTGCTAAACTTTGAGGAAAGACAAACCAAAATGGGCATGCACTCACTACTAAAGGGGAAACCTCCCACGAGTGCCCAAACTTATCACTCACCAAAGGTGGGGTGAGACTCACTCAATCCATGGAGATTCGCTCAATCCATGGAAGTATCCTTGGACGGCCTGTCCAAGGGGAAGGCCCAACTGCCAGGCCTGCTGCTCTGCAAACAACCGTCTCCCTTGGTTCTTTTTATACCCTAGTCAAGGGTGCACTGTGGTCATTCTAATTGGCTGAGGGGGAAAGCCCAGACGAAAACAGATTGAGGGTCTAGACCCTCAGGCACGAGTTAATCACCTTGAGGTGCAGTTTGTTGCAAACCCTTCTGGCACACCCAGGTTTATCCCTGTTTTCTAAGTCAGGGAGGCTGTATCTGCCACACCCAGCAATAAGAGAATAAAAAAATATTTCTGTGTTTTCTTGGTCACCTTGGTTCAATACTTAAAATTGCTTCAGACCATTAGCAACCTAAGAACTGGGACTGCTATTTTTCTCACAAGTATCAGCACTCAACACTATATAAAAAAATAAACAAGATAAAAATATAACAAAATAGTTTAGTAGTTCTGCACAGCCAGTTTAGTGGTTCATAATAATACTGGTAAGGCAACATAAGTTGCTTACAAAGCACAGTTATGTGCTTAAGATCCCCTTCCTCAATATCTCACCTAAAAACAGGAAAGTGTTCATGTTGCTCCCCTGTTGTTTATATGCTACCTTATGTTTTAACTCCATTTAAACTGAAAAACATGAGAAGTGTTTCCTTTTGTTAGCATTTTGGTTATTCTCAATTCTATTCGTTTGACTTAATGCACAAAGAGCTACAAAGGAATCTATTTTAAAAACGAGGGAATTAACTAAACTGATTTATTTCATGGTACACCAGGATTTGTGTTTTACTTTCATGCTATTTATTGCAAAAGGTCAGCAAAATGTACAATTTCATTGAGAAAACTGCAAACATTTATCATCGCAAGAAAAAAAGCATTTTTCCTTTTCAGTATATTAATATTTGTACAATTATTTTGAATGAATTGAAAAAAGAGATTGTGCATTTACCTATATAAAATGAAGCTTGAAATAATAGGTAAATTCAGTTACTTTATAAAACCAAAACACATCAGACTGAAATACATGTTTGCATTTTTCTTTATTAAAGTTATGGCACTTAATATTTAATAGCAGAAATAATAATAGGGCTTCACAGTCAGAAGAAGTATCGTTCTCCAAGCATCACATTTCTTCCCACTACAGTTTGCAAGATTTTTCAGAAGAGAACAAGCCCTTTAGAATTTGCACAAAACTGAAGAAGCCTTCATCATGATTTTTTTTTAAATTGTAACTGTCACAGCTGTATCAGCCCTGCAAGCTCACTGTTGTTTATTTTCCTTTGTATTCTGTAAAATAAATTACAGTTTTGCTGTATTTTCAAGTACACAATTGTAATAGCATGTCACTAGAAAATGTTTACCATTTATGTTAAATGCGGTTGATCCAACAAAGAAAAATCCTTCCATTTAGCATTATCCTTCCATATTTTTTTATTTTTTTATATTTTTTTTTTTTACAAATAGCTAATGTTGAACATACGGCATGACATTACCAAAAGTATTACAAACTATAAAAGAAAGAGTATGAACTAAAAAATCAGACTTTTCTAGGGCTGTAGTGAACAACAAAATAAAAAGAGCATTTCATTGCAGCACCTTTAAACATGTAACAAAAACCAGTGCTCAGTGTACACCAAAAATGGGTTACTGAATTGTACTATTATCAATGTTTGTTTGTGGAAAAATAGATATATATGTACACACACAAAGGCACACACACGGGGGAAAAAATAAGAAACTCAATCATTTAGACATCCAAAAACTGAGTTTTGGTGTTCAAAAAAAAATAAATCATACAACAACGTATAATAATGTTCACCAATTTTATATCATCCACATGCATTTTTCATTATACAAAGATGACAGTCTCTAGAAAAAAAAAAGGAAATTAAATACTTAATTATTTAATAATAAATGCAATCAATGCATGACATGAAGTTGCATGTTAAATCAAGTACCATTATTCAGCACTAAAATAACGGTAACAGTTCACAGGTACTAAATTATCCTTTAAATGTTCACAATGTGATGCTGCAGCAAATTTATAATCAGATCCAGCTGATAAGAGTATTACTATGAGTGACATGAATGTCCACAGAACATAAACGAATACATAAATGCTTCGGAGCAATACCTCCAAAGTTATTTTAATTTCCATCCCATCTCCCACCTCATTCTATGTCCAGTCTTAAGATTAGTACACTGAAAACTGACATTACCATTTTGGAAACATTCTATTAAGTGAAATAAAATCTAAGAGGTTTTAATTACAGGCTTCATCTAACAGAAAGCTAAGCTTTGGTTATATAAAGTGCAATTAAATAATATGCCAATTAATCACAACATTGTACATACAGCTAATTTTTGCAGCTCAGTTTCCTTGCAAATTTTTAAAAATATTCATGTTTTACAGTTTGCTTATACAGCAGGCTCAGTTTAAAAAAAATCCTGTTTAAATAAATTTCAGTTCTAAGTACTTCAGTATCATCCACATTTGTGCAGTACACTTATAAGCTGCTTGGCAATGTGCAAACTCTTGGGTGTTCAGTCATCTGCACGGTCACATTGGTACCCCACCACACGAAACACCTAAGCTCTTGACAAAACAGTTCCCTAACCTCTTCAAATCACCTACAGTTTTTGTTGTATGAAGTTTTCAAGTTTTATTATGATACAAGCAGTACATTCCATCACTCTCATAGCAACTTCTGAAGTAAACCTATCATTGGGAATCTGTGGAAAAGGAAGTAAGTCAGGATACCTAGTTTTTAAGCTATCTACTCCATAAGCTTCCAATGTCTGAACATCATTTGTAAGTCCTTCAAGTTGCTGACTATATTCCTCTATTTTTTGTGCAAGGGCTGCTGGTTTCACATCTTTGTCTGATTTGCCCTTCACAGCATAGTCAGCTGCAATCAAGGCTAGTTTAGTAGAAAGGTAGCATTTAAAGCATACCCACTCGTTGGCATTTTTATGAAGGTCATTTCTTGCAGCTGAAAAGTTAGCTCGGGCCTGCCTAAGCCATCGACGTGCCTCTACAGGATTGCCAACAGACCTGAATGTAGGTGGGACAAAAAAGCGTTGCGAGTGAGATGGCCCCGTAGAAGATGGACACTTTTCTTTATACTGTTGCCTTTCAGATTTGTGGCTTGTTGCTTCTTGATTCCATGAAGTATAAAATCTCTGAAAAGAAAATTTATCTGACTGAAATCGAGAAGCAGAGGATGAAAATGGTCTTCTTGAGGCTCTGTCCATATTTTGATCCATAAAGGCCTGTTTTTCTAGCCTGTTAATCTCATTCTGTAAATGTTTGAAAACTTCATTAGCTATATCAAGATTCTCTGCATTTTTATCTGGATGCCATTTAAGATACAGCCTCCTAATAATCTTTTTTCTTTCAGATTCTGGAAGCTTCCAAGCCTGTTCAATGACAGATGTAACTTCTCTTAATATTTCTGGCAATGAGTTTGACTTTATCTTTTTTGGAGAGTGATGTTTTGAGGACATTGTTTTGTGGCTCTCTCTGCCAATGAAGAGAGGTGGAATTGTCCTCGGCCCATGTGCTGGAAATTCTGTAGGACTGGTTGGGGTAGAAGGCGTGCTATCCCTGCCTTGAGAACTTTCCTCTGGTCTTGAAAATTTGTACAAGTCAAGAGAGCTCACTATTTTATATTCACTATATCCAATGTCAATCTGGTAAATCTTCCCTAGAAAACTGGGACTTTCATCATCTTCTCTTTCTACTTCTTGTACAATTATTGCATAGGTGTAAGTTGGTTGATATGATCCATATATATCACCACCTTCAGCATCAACAAGGTAACCAACATATTCACCAGGATAAAATACATTCATTGGATCCATAAGAAGTGTATAGTGAATTTCAGCTGGTATAGGAGTGCCAGGTGTTGGCAGTTCAAGTTTGGATGGCTCAGAAGAGTCATACTTCACTCCTAAACTGTCAAGCTTCTCACCAATCCGGTAAATATCATTACAACCCAGCATGGCAATTAAATACGAGGTATCAGAAATCAGGTTGTCAGTTGCAGATTTTAAGGTCATTGCTAATGCTAACAGGAAATTTATGTCTTTGCTGTCAGAATGCTGTATGTAAAGCAGTATTACTGCATTTCCGTATCTCTTCAGGAAAGCAAATGTTTCACTTTTGCTGTGTGGAATAGGAGCAAAACCTTTAACTCTCAGTGTTGTTTGCAACTTCTCAAAACAGGAAACTTTCAAACCTTCTCGCAAAGCTTTGCAAAGCCTTATTGCTTTTTCTTCATTAGCTAAAAAAGCATTGTCATTTTCGTGCTTCATAATCCTAATGAGTCCTGTGATGAATTGTTCTGAAGACAACAGTAACTGTAGCCTTCCCTGCAAAGAACACAATGCTCCAAACTGACAAATTTTGGGAGACTCTTCATCCAACTGTTCTTCAAGAATGCTGCTAAGTAAGCGAGGCCTCAATTTCTGAGGGAACAACATTATCAATTTAGTGTGAAAACCATGGTCTTTGCCTAAGTAACACTGGCTAAGATCAACAAGCATTTGCACACCAATGTTACCTTGGATTCTGCTTTTGTAGTGGGGTGCGTCATCAAAAACTAAGATACTTGACTTTACCAACCTACCATCTTGACTGGGAAGGTAAAGGGCAAAATCCCTCATATTCTCAAGGTCATTCCTAACCTTGACAGAATCATTCTGAAGACTTTTGAACAGGCCAGAAACTACTCTTTTAACTGTGCGCATTTCATTAGGATCCAATTGCTTTCCTTCTGAGTTCTTGAATATGCGACCTAGAACTTCAACATACTGCTTTGTTGAAATAATATCTTCAGTACCCAAATGTTTAAATAACTGATGGAAAGTACCAAGTTCTAAAGGAAGTTTGTAAAGATAAGGTTTAAAATCAGATTCATACTCGAGATTTATTACCACCTCTTCAGGCTTAAGGAGCTTCCAGCCTTCTTCCACCATCACAAAAGAAACTCCTCGAAGCTGAAAGCGGAATTCCCTTTTCTCTGTACTAAGAAATTCATAAATGCTTCTTAGGACCTTGGCCCTAGTTTTCACCATGTCCTCATCCAAAGTTGTTATACTGCATATGTTCCTGCAGTTATTGATAACTTTGTCCAGGGGAGGGTCCAAATTAACATTCAGCATAGTTAAAACTTGCTCAAGTTGTTCTTGTGCACCAAGACTACTTCCCTCTTGCTCTTTGATGCTTAAAGGTGTTGCTTTCTCAGGAAGAATGGGACACGAAGTCCACAGCAACTGCAACACATCAGTCTGTTTGAATTTAGGATTCACCTGTGCCCCATTGAATCTTATAAGAGGAAGTGTCCCATTCACTTCTTGATACTGAGGATGAAATCTAACAAATTCTGCTGGAGCTCGTTCAGGACACAGAAAAGGAATTAATGACAATTCTTTCAGAAAATTTCCTGACAAAAGGTCAGTTCTTTCTTGAAAGATGTGATGAAGGAGGACATCAACAGTATTCTGTAGTGTTTCTTTAGACCAGTTTTCTGTATTCGCTCGCATGCTGATCTCCTTAGCAAACTGTAATAACTGTTGCTGTGAAATGATGAATTTCAATCCGATATGCCGTAGAAAGGTTACCCATGATGGAAGGAAAGCAGCTTGATTTTTCGGTTTTGTAAGTTGCTCTAGTTTCTTAAAAAAATCTTGAGGTATAAAGAATTTTTCATGAAGCATAACTTCAAAGACTTTTACAGTCCTGTCATAAAAATATTTTGCAGGTTTTAATCTATTGCTTGCATCATGAATGATTAAAATGCTTTCAAGCTTTTCAAACAGCTGCTCTTTCATTTCCAAAGTTTCTTCGATGCTAGTTAGCCTATTCTTTAAGTAGATCAAGTGTTCTAATTTTGCATCGTAAGACAGACTTTCAATTTTTGGCAAAAGATGTTTTAAGTACACTTCAAGGTCATCCACAGAGACACAGCCTAGCACAGTATACAAATCTTTCAAATGAACTTTCTCTTCAAGAAAAGCTGATGAAGTCGACTGTGTCCATCTGTCTACTTCTACTGATGGGATGCTTTTTGTAAGAACGTAACATGTCCCATATTTTGAAATGCTGATGTATCGGCCACTGATCGATTTATAGCATGGAAGAGACTTTAAAATTTTAATGTCATCCTGAGATGTCAAATGACATAAATTGCAATTGAAGTACATTAAGAGAGCCTCAAAGTCACTTTCTGCTAACTTTTCAGTCCTGAAAGTTGATGTCTGTACCATATATTGTATGGCTTTCAGAATGCTTGAAGGATTATCTATATTTGCTGTACGTCCCGACAACAAAGGCACTAATGCACTGTCTTTGGAACAAATTTTGTTCAATGCTAGCTGAATACAGCCCGTTTTCATTAAAGCATGAAAGACTTTATCACTCTGAGCATTTGGAAAAACGGCTATATGCATAATGCTGAGGGGCAGCAAAACATCACACTCTGGCACAACAAGATGACTAGCTGAGACAGTAAACCTTACACCTGGGAGCAAAGTCCAGTCCTTCAGAGTTTCAACAACATCATCAAATTTTGTTTGTGTATCTTCTTGCTCTTCCTTAATATTTATAGACTCACCAATAAAATGCCAGGCATTTTTAAGCCAAGATTCACTTGCGAAGTTTTCCTTCCATTTCATGCAATTTCTAGTTTTATACTCTCTAGGTAACACAGATGATAACAATTCAGCAAAACTTCTGATATCAAAGACTTTTGCTACTTCACTGCTAAGTAAAATGTTGTTGTACCTCAAATACAATGTGTTCATAAAGAGATCCTTGCGAGATGGAATCAGTTCATGGTATGTTGTTAAGAACTTCGGTCGCTTTGAATCAAAAACTTGCAAAACGTTGTCAAGAGTAATGAGGAGTGGCAAGCCCTCAATTTGGATTTCATTTTCTTCTGCATCTTTGAAACAGTAGTCAACCAGAAGTTTGAGACTATGGAAGAGTTTCAAATTTGTCTGCTGAAGACGACAGGGTAACTTTCCAATGTGACAATTAGAGTCTGGAAAAGCAAATGTCATCAAAAATAATCGGACATCAGCAGGTGTCACATAGGTGACAGGAATATCTGCATCTACCAAGCAGTGGTAAAGATTTGCAGTTTCATCACAGTTATATACCAAATTAAATCCAATTTCTAAGAGTAAATGCTTGAGTCTGTAAACATTTTCAGCCACTGTCTTCCGTGTTGTGATGTTGTATTCTGTATTTTTGAGGTGCTGCAATTCATCTTGTAGTAAATTGTCAAAGAATGGCCTGCCTTTGTTTGCAGTAGACATGTTAACCCATGTGATGATAACAGCTGAATGCAAATCAGAACCATCAATATTTGGAGCTCTCATGACAGGTAAGAGACGCTTCAGATCTTCATAAATGCAACTGTAAACTGCTTTCACTAAACAATACCAATCTGGCTGAATATCAAGTCTGTTGACTGGAAAAAAGGATAAAAATTTTTTTAAAGTGTCTTTCACAACATGAATAGGTGTGTTTTGCAGTACTGATACTGTAGGATCAGTGCCTGGAAAATACCGTTTCTTCAGTTGAATCAGCAGTTCAACATAGGCTGGTGCTATCAGCGCTGTCATTAGGCTACTGTTCCAGTCACTTCTTACTCCAACACCATTATCATCACGCCACAGATTTCTTCTTGCAGAATCAAGAGCAAAGTGTCCATTCACATGAAAAGGTAATCCAGTTTCTAGTGATAAGGGTAAGAAACAGAACGCTCTGTGGGGTTTTTTGTAATTGTGAGTAATGCAAGCTGCTACCCCACCACGTGGAAAAAGAGTAATGTCCTCATTCTTGTGGGCTGAAACCACACTTTTGGATACCTTTTCCATGGCAGAAAAGCCTGATCTGTTACAAATTAACCAAGTCGTAAGGTTTCCTTCGGAGTCTTCAGTATCCATTGTATACGTAATCTGTTGCACAGGTATTTCACTTAGCTGCTTCTTTTTCGTTACACTGTCAATTACAGACGCATGGAATTGCTTTCGTTTCAGTCTGTCTCCATCAGTGACTTTGCCTTGTACAGAATATAACACATTCAGTGCTCCTGTTGTTTTTTCTATCTCACAAATAGAAATTTTTTCCATGTGGTTCAAAAACATTAAGAGTTCTGCTCCATCTGTACGCAGCTTATCTAGAAGATTTTGGACCATTCTATCTGAGCATGGAACTGAGGAAATTTCTGACACTTTTGCCATTTCTCCATTTCGAAGAGGAAACCTAAACATTGTGCAATTATCCAGTTTAAAGTGATTTCCTAAGTAGAGGTCCAGTACATCTGAGAACTGTGTTCTGAAATCTGCATCTAAATCTCTAAACATGCGCCCAGGGCTTGTTGATGTAGAACCTGGTGCGTATCTAGCATGAGGATCAAAAATACAAAGTATATCATTGCCAGATATGAAAGAAGGGCAATCAGTAATATGATAAACAGAATTGAAACCTATGCCATATTGTCCAGTTTTACAGGGATTTCCTACTTTTGTACCTTTTCCAAGGTTCTGAATTCCTCTAATATCATCTTCTGTAAAAGGCTGATTGTTGTAAACACACAGTGCCGGTCCTTGAAGTGGTGCCCATTTCTCATCAAATATTCTATCGGCTGGATGCTGTCTAGGATCAAACACAAAACAGATCTCTGTAGCTTTTGCATCATCTGCATTCTGAAGAAGCTCTTTCAGCATTTCTTTTTCGGAAGGGTAGGCATTAAGAATGCTTTTAATTCTACTCGTCAATTTTTCTTTCTGGCCAAATTCTGTTCCAAGGGTAGTAAAACAGATATTGGACGCATATCTTTCTAAAGCTTTATGGCGTTTCGGTATTGCTCCAAGCTTTACTGCAACTTCTCTTGGAATATCACCGTGACAATACTTAACAGTTGTGTCTTTAACTTTGATCCATGGACAGTCATTGTAACACAATGATTTTGCAGGCAAAAGTGCAAGACGAGTATCGGGTAACAAAATCTCACCATAATTTTTCTCACAGAATTCCTGCTTCTTCTCTCTAATGAGGCCCCATATTCCTTCACTAATTATTCTCCTGCAAAGCTGGAAGTTGTCTTCTGTTAGTTGCTTGGTCCCTCTTTCCTGATTTATTAATTCCAGAACTACAGCAAAATCTTCAACTGTAAAAGCCTGTCTTACACCCACACTTTCAAATAGCTCACGGAAACTATTTTTGTACTTATTAGGCAACTGATAGAGATAAGGTGCTGCTTCAAAATTCAAATGAAAAGACACTTTTGTTGGATCGACATACACATTCTCAATCAGAATAAAACTACAGTTTGTCAGCTGTTCAATTATCATAGCTTTTGTTGATTCATTCTGTAACATTGCTTCATGTAGATATTTGTAACATGCATTAGTGATATTTTCCTGATACAGTGTGATTCCATCAAATGACTTTGCAACTTCTTCTAATTGATTCATGACCAAATGAACAGCTGGTTTCTTCAGTAAACCCAAAAATTCTTTGACAGCTAATGATAAAGCACCACAACCTTTAAAGGAGTGGGAATTTTCATTAAGAATTGGTTGTATTAGGCAAACTATATCTTGATGATCAGCAGTGAAAAGATCAGTTGCTGAAAACATCGCTTCAGGCTGAAAATCGTTGCCTTTCCAGTGCAGTGAGAAGCCCGCTGGCTTGCTAAGGAAAGGAAGGAAAGGGATGGTTTGACATTTTGCAGCAAATTCTTTAGCTCTAGGGTCCCTAGATTTTAGTTTTTCATCAATAAGACTCAAGATAATACTGCTTCTGAGACAAGCTGCAGCATGATCAGTCTTGTTAATTTCGGCTACTGACTCTGCACGTTCTATCAAATCTTCCCATAAAATATCATCTTTAGCCATTCCCAACTGAACAAGTTTGACCAAAATAACTGGGTTAAGATAATCCTGAGTGGTGCCGTAAGGAAATCTTCCATCTTCAGCATCATATAACTTTGCAACTCTTCCTTCAGGATGTATCAGTCTTGATGGTGTAACTAGTGGATGTCCATCCAATGAACAGGGAATACATGGAGTAACACGAAGAATTCCTGAGAACTCCTCAACTTTTTCATTGAGAATATAACGCATCAAAGGATCACGCAGCTCTGCATCAATCTCCTGAACATTAGGAAAAAATACCTCAGAAAAGAACTGTTTCTCAGAGAAAGTGTTCTCCTGTAATATGTATTTGCATCCTGCTTCTTCAAATCCTGTCTTTACCCAGGACGGGAGATCTACAGCACACAGATTTTTGGAACTAGTTTTTTTAAGGTACTTCATAAAGATCTTAAAGGCTGATGGTCCAACATCCGGTCGTTTCAGTATGGAGTCATCTAAAAATCTTACATTCTTCATGGAAACCCAAGAGAAGCCATCAGAAAACACTTTGATCCCTTCTTTGCTTTTTGTATGAGCTATGTCTTCATAAAACCCTTGACAGATAACAGAAAAATCATCGTGAACTGAATCAGGATCTGGCCACACCGCACAGTAACTGTAGTCAACTAGCTCACCATTGATTGCCATGTCACGCAGAACACAAAGTGCTTCTATGTAGGCTTTTACAATAACATGCCTCATGAATACTGTATTCCATCTTCCTTTCGTGTCTGTTTTCCAGATCTCTTTTCGATTTGAAGTAACTGCAAAGCAGCCATTTATATGAAGAGGTAAGCCCGTTTTTATTCGTAGAGGTAAATAGCAGAATACTTCACCTATGGTGTTGCAGTTAGGTTTCACAATCCACCTTTGATCCTGGGTTTCAGACAGCAACACCCCTACTCCACCACATGGAACAAGACCTAGTCTTCGTCCACTTTCATGTAATGAAAATTTTAAAGCATCTCCAACGTCCATGCAAGAACATATAAGCCACGTTGTTGAATCTACTGTTTTCTGTGGCAATTCATCAGCTGATCTTTTTGTCTGTCCTGATTTAGCCATTTCAAAGAGAGAAGCTGGATCATCTTCTGTACCTCTGAAAAGTGGAGACTGTAAATCAGCGATCCGCCTAAATACGTGGTGAAATTCTTCTACTACTATCTGTAAGATACATGAGGACTTTGGTGTTTCAGTGGGAAGCTTTTTATTACTGCTGCTGCAAACCTTCATGAGTTTAGCCGCTTCCTTTAAAACACTTACATTTGGTGCAGTCAAGGCTTTGGAAGAACACAGATTTTTTTTGATAGTGACAACATCTTGTGCCATCCCTGGATCATCTGCCTCAATTTTCAAGTATTTCAAAACCATTGAATTTACACTTTGAGCAAATATTATCAGTCTATGACCACAAATGCTAAATTCATCCACAAGAGAGTAAATGTCTGCTGTATTGTAACATGCACTGCTGACTTCACTCACTTTAGCTTCCTGCTGAGTTCTAAAGGACAGCCTGAAAAGCGTTCCTTTGTAGCTGTAAGGAGATTCTACAGTCAGTGGTAGCTGGCAACCAAATACTCCTATAAATGGCTTAAACTGATTGGGAAATTTTCGTAGCCTCTTCTGTTGTTTACTCCAGTTGATTTTGATCCCAGGGTTTGATTTATCTCTAATATGCTTACTGATATGGTTAACATTTGGATCAAACATAATCATGAACTCCCGGCTCAAAATTATAGGAACATCAGTGATATGATAAACAGAATTGAATCCCAGTCCAAATTTTCCTACTTTGTCAACTTCACTCCTTTTTAAAGACTCTCCTAATCGAGTTATATTTAAGAAATCAGAGTCAGAAAATTCGGAATTATTGAATGACCACAAAGCTGGACCATGACAAGCTGCCATTCCTGGATCCAGAAGATTCTCTCTTATATCCATATTTCTTCTCATGTCAATCAGGAAATTACATTCCGTTGCATTAGCATCATCAGCATTTTGAAGGAGCTCTTTAAAGATATCTGAAATTGAAGGGTATTCTTCCAAAATGTTTTTAATTCTTACAGTCAGAGGCTCTCTTTGTCCAGACTGCTCAAATCCCATATTTTCTGGATTAATCAATCTTGTGCTAAGGCATGGGACATTCAACCACTCAGCAGTTTTCATTGGTATGTCTTCATGCACCAAAATTATTGGTTCTACAGCATCTTCGAGCAAATCATTTAAGTCATCAACTTTGATATCACAGTAGCAGCACTCATGAATTGGCCTCATGGCAAGTTTATAAGGAAGTTTGCCACTGTATAGTGGCATAGGTGTATGCAGGCTTGCAGGAATCTGATTGCTGTACAGCCATCTTATGATGCTCAACATAATATGAAGATTTTGTTTGCTCTCTTGTTCCGAGAGAGACTGCTCACTTTTTAGATAGATTTTCTGAATGACCATAGAAACATGGTCTGGTGTTAACTGCTCAATCGAACCACAACATTTAAACAACTGGTGGAACTTTGCCATAGTTTTTGGCACATAATGTAGATAAGGTTGGAGATCAAGATCAGGTACTGACTTTATTACTGCTTGTGTGAGGGAACAAAATGTTTTACCTGTCCAAACCCAGGGAAATTTCAGGGCTTTAAAAGCTTCTTTGCCTTCTTCTAGATGATCATGCATAAACCCATAAATCTCAAGCAAGATATGCTGAAATTGATAATAGTCCTCATCACTGAAGGTTTTAGAACTGTGCCAGTCAACCACTACCTTGAAATGTTTTAAGACTGCTTTTATACTGGGCTTGGTGAGGATGTCAAGTGCTTTCTGTATATCCAACAGCACATTTTCCACAAGAGGAACCGAGGAACCAACTAAAATTGCATGAGATATATCACACATTTCTGGTGGCGAACACAGATTACAATGGTCTCCTTTCCAAAATAAGGATCCTGGATAATTTGGAGGTCTTTCCTTACATGCAGGAATCCATTTTATCTTTTTCAATGCAGCCTTTGTTTCAGATGAGTGAAGCAGTGTATGGTTTTTGTTCAAAATCATCAAGAGAGTTCTAGCTTTTCTTAACAGCAAATCATGATTGGTGTTAGAGTTAGCATGCAAACTTTCGATTTTACTTGCCACTCTCATAATATCACTTTCCTCAAGACTGGCTTCATTTTTTAAGCCTATTTGTCTTAGAGAATGAAGAATATCTGAAGATGTAAAAATAACAGGGGGAAAGCAAATTTCTTCCTCAGCATAGAATAAATTTTGCAGAAGTTCTACCTCAGGATCAAAGAGTTCATTTGCTGACATTATCTTTTCCTGTGAAATCTTAATAAACTTTAGTGGTGTCAGCCAATCTATCACATCTGTATTCTCATTTTTCAGAAAAGTCAGATTTTCAAGAACCCATTGCATTATCTGTGTTATTTCATCATATGAATAAAAATCACTTCTTATGTCTTGTATAACAAACTTTAAGCAATCTGTGCTCTTTAGCTGTTCTATTTTCAGCAGGTTAGCTAAGCGAATAGTAGCTTCATCACTGCTGTCAATTATTGGAACAGAAAATCTTAGACCAGGAGGTATTTTGGCAGTGTGGTGTAACACCTTACTACCTTTTAGCCCAGTGAAAACAGGGACAATTTCATCAGACGATTTTTCTATTTTTTTAAATATTAGCAATTCCTGAATAATTTTTCTCTCTTTTTCACTTGCATCAGTTAAACTAGCTAAGAATGCTCTAAGAGCATCTTTATGTGTTGACGGGAATGACGCAACCTGATTGCATAGTTTTTGTATGGACATTTTTTCCATTATTTGTAAAACAGCACTTGGTAATGGTGGATGCACATATTTTTTTATAAGTGGATGCTGGATAGAAATATCCAGCTTCTTAAGTACAACTCCACCAACTTTCTGAATAATATCAGCTAAATATTCTGGGAGCTGAGTCTCAGATTCGTCTTCCAGAATGATAGGTGATGGATTCCTCAATCTAACCAGTTCCACTGACGTTTCGTTTTCCTCCAGCAATGTCTTGGGGATAAGTGGCATGTCATCAAATACACTCAAGTCATCAGAAAAATGTATATATAGGTTCTTCCAGACCATCTTAAGCCAGGAAATTGATGGGTGATTTTTGTCTTCCAAACCTGGATACCACTGTACCACCATGTCTCTGCCAGGCCACACGCTATTCATAACTTCTTTAATGAGTCGGGAAAATCTTTCTGGGTTCAGCAGCTGCAGCTGAGTGCACGGCCTTCCTGAAATAATAGCAAAAGGGCAAAGCCATGAAAATCACAGAGTAGAGTTACATAATAAAGTGCTTTTGGCTGGGGAGGGGAAAAAAACCGACGTATGCCTTTTCTTTTTGTGAAAAAACTTGTTTGTTAAACAGAACTGCAGACACCAGCCTCCCTTGCTTTCAGAAGTTAAATAAAAGCAAATACATTCCATATTAGTACAAAAATAAAGACAAATTGAAAATTATCAATAAATTATTGCATTTGTTAGTTTGACAAGAGTTCTCAAGCATACATAGCAACTATGGATTTACTATCAAAGTAGAAGCTTCAAATTTGTATTTTTGGTTGCTTGATTCTTTACACTATCTATCTGCCTAGCAGTAAATAAGACTCTAACCCATTATTTATCTATAATTGCACAGATTCAGATATGTTTGTGTCCTGGTTCGGCCAGGACAGGGTTAATTCGGTGCAGCCACGCTATTCCATACCATGCTGACATCATGCCCTGGGGCCAGTTCCGGTTCCACGGTGTGACTCGCAGCGTGCGACCGGTTCGCTTGGGTCCATCTGTTTGTCTATATGGTATCGCTTATTTTGTACATTGTTTTTCTTACTGTTCTTATTGCTGTTGTTAGTGCAATTGTTTCTTATGTGTCACTGTATTAAACTCTCCTTATCTCAACTCAAAAAGGCATTTTAAAACTTTTTTTTGTCCACTGTGGGGGGGAGCAGAGGCAGCAGCCATGTGGCTCGGCTGCCAGCAGGGACTGAACCACCGCAGCTTTACTAAACCACCACAGTTTGAAAGATTATTTATTAGATATAGCAAAGAGCAGCTCAGGTGCAGATGAACATACACTAAAACTGACAATCAACAAAACTCTATTGTGCAAGGAGTACCGAATTTACGTTTAGATGTGTATGCCTTTATTCTTATTATCAAAGCCCTCACTAAAAGAAATACATGTTAACACTCATGTCTTAATTATCATTAAGCTTATACTTAAAAACTGAAGAATGTCTTGGGGGTAAGAAAATAGTACAGAATATAAAAATGCCACTACCTCCCAACGACACCAAAAACAATTACGGAAATGGAAGCAAGACATCTATTTGAATTTCAGATCTTTCTACCATCTAGATAGTACTGTTATTTTCTCAAAAGCAACAGTCCAATTAAAGTTATTATCTGCTGTCCCTGCTCTGCTGGAAATCAGTAGAAAGACATCCTTCAGAAAAAAAGAAAAAATTATTTATAATTCATGCCTACAGAGCTATGCATTCTGTTAGTTCTATTGAAGAGAAAACACAGGTAAACACAGCAGCCTTGTGAGAAATACTTGCAGCAGTGGACAAGCAAGATAAGAATCTACTTAAAAGCTAAGCTGAAATCCCATTATTTGAGCACAGAACTTTAGAAATACTGTTTTAAATTCTATATATGTGATCTTAAAATACTGGAAATCTTCCTGCGTAGGAATTTATTAAACAGTATATAAATGAACCAATGAAAATATTGATCATTTTTGTGTAACATAACTACAAGGTTTTCTTCACCAATATGGATTTTCCCCTCAGCTGTATTTAGAACTCTTCTCATAATTACCTTGGGTAGCTACCTTTGGCAGCTCTGTTTGGCAAGTTTTGTTTGCAAGAGAGCGGGGGTAATGAGAATAGCTTATCACCAAATTCACACAAATATCAAGCTTCAATCCAAACCAGTACATCTTCAGTTAATAACCATACCTGAAAATCCCCAGAGAAGCTGTTGGGCTAGAATATAACCAAATTATTTTTAGAAAACATGCCGTGAGTTACACATTAACACACTGAATAAAGAAACAATTATTAACTAGAAAAATACAGTACACATTTTAGGAGAGAAAAAAATAAGATCTGTTTGTGTTCATACAACACAATAAAAAAATGTATCCCATCTTCTTAAATACATAATACAAGAAAGTCTCTATTTCTGCAAATGTATCACAAATCTCTCTGTTACCAAGACTAGGGGTAGTGGCTTTAAACTGAAAGAGAGTAAACTTAGCTAAGATGTAAGGAAAAAATTATTTACTGTGAGGGTGGTGAGACACTGGAACAGGTTGCCCAGAGAAGTTGTGGATGCCCTCTCCCTGGAAATGTTCAAGGTCAGGCTCAATGAGGCTTTAAGCAACCTAGTCTAGTGGAAGGTGACACTGCCGAGATCCCTTCCAGCCCAACCCATTCCATGATTCTATGCATTTCTACAGCTATGTAAGTAAAATTCTTGACAGGTAAGGTTTCAAAACCTGCCAAAAACCTTTCTAATACTTATAATAACATGCAACTTACATGGCACTGCAGTTGTACTTCACAATTATGCAAAACCTTACAATGAAGAATTATTCTGGAGGAGGCAGAATGAAGACAGAAGTAAGCCAATACAATGTTGCAAAGGATTATCTAAAATTCCTTGAGCATTTCTAGAATACTTAGAATTATACTTGTTGTATTCATTTACAAAAAAAGTTCTTCTAACCAATGAGAGGTATACTATCAACCAAAAACAAGGCCCTAGAAAAATGTCATCTAAAGAAACTGCCAGAAGAAGAAGAGGGACAGATGCAAGACCTTAAATGTGTCCAAAAAATCTTCCCAACTAAAACAACTGGACAGACTTTGTTGCAACTCAAGAGACCAAGCTGGAAGTGAAGGAATGACCTCAGCAAGGAATTGCTTTACGAATATATAGGGGTTTTTCATTTCATTCACCTCTGTTTTTTCTGCCTAAGATGTATTCAAGCATATAGTCTGTCAAACCTGCATTTTGTTTTGGTTGTTTTGCTCTGTTTTTTAATTTAAGCATGGTTTTGGACTACTTTGTGACATTCACTTGAAGGAAATTGTCTAGGACAACATATCCCAGAAGTCTATTTAAGGTATCATCACACAGAACTAGCATTTTTCAAACCTAACATCCCTGTCTTCCATAAAGTCTCCATCCACATAATCTCACTGTGACTTTCTTGATCTCTATGTATTTCTGCTCTTTTAAAGTCCCAACAATTACTATTGAAGTAAACAGTAGTTCTTTATGGTTCTATCCCAGATTAAGAATATTCACTGTTTGGATACACAATTTAAAGTAGTCACTACTTTTAACAGTTTATAGTCTGTATTAAAATCTCTATTACAACAACATAAACTAAAAACCGTACTGGGGGAAGTTAACAGTAAAAAAAAAAAAATGTAAGAAACATATACTACTGCAACAGACACAACACCCACCATATAATATGGCCATAAGACTTTAATAATTTTGCTTTTTAGAGCAAGTTTTTCTTTATAGTAGTTTAAGACTTGCTGTTCTTTATATTCAATGAAAGTCTCAGCACTGACTTAATATCTTCTATACAACTTACATTATTCTAAATATTTACACTGTTTGTGCAGTAAGTCACTTCCAGTTATTTCGATCTTTTCACAGATGCTTTGCCATACCTGGAAAAATTCTCATCTTGCCTCAGAATTATCTTATTTTTCTATTATTTTTTATAATGAAGTAATAATCCAACCATGGAGAAGGGAGTAGGTTTCCAACTGAACAGGAAGAATAATAAATAGAGAACATATACAACTCCATGCAATACTACAGGCCTGGGGAAAACAACCAAACCAAACCAAAAAAACCCAATTGTAAAGACAGTTAAACATAGATGCTTCTTATCTAGAGATACAGCAAGCTTCTTCACGAAGTCTTTTGATCAGGACTGGAAGTATTTCACTAGGTCCACATTGACACAACCTTAAATGGATTAAG
>VZZY01012810.1:0-35365 GCA_013400335.1 Eurystomus gularis
TTGAAAGGTCCTGGAGATCAGGTCCGAGGACTGGAGGAACATAAATGTCACTCCAGTCTTCAAAAAGGGCAAGAAGGAGCATCCAGGAAACTACAGACCAGTCAGCCTCACCTCTATCCTTGGAAAGATGATGAAACAGGTTGTTCTGGGCACCATCTCGAAGCACATGGAGGAAAAGAGGTTTATCAGTAGTAGTCAACATGGATTCACCAAGGGGAAGGCATACTTGACTAGTGTGATAGCCTTCTACAATGGAATGACTGGATAGATAGATGAGGGGAGGGCAGTGGACGTTGTCTACCTTGACTTCAGCAGGGTGTTCGACATCGTCTCCCACAGCAACCTAGTATGCAAGCTTAGGAAGTGTGGGTTAGGTGAATGGACAGTGAGGTGGATTGAAAATTGACTGAAAGATACAACTCAGAGGGTTGTGATTAAGGGCACGGGGTCTGGTTGGATGTCTGTGACAAGTGGTGTTCCCAAGGGCTCAGTACTGGGTCCAGTCCTGTTCAATACATTTATCAATGACCTGGATGAAAGGATAGGGTGCATCCTCAGCAAGTTTGCTGATGATACAAAACTGGGAGGGGTGGCTGACACACCAGAAGGCCATTCAGTGTGACCTGGACAGGCTGGAGAGCTGGACGGAGAGAAACATGATGAAACTCAACAAGGGCAAATGTAGGGTGCTGCACCTGCAGAGGAATAATCTGATATACCAGCACATGTTAGGGGCTGACCTGCTGGAAAGCAGCTCTGTGGAAAGAGACCTGGGAGTCCTGGTGGACGACAGGATAAATATTAGACAGCAATGTGCCCTTATGGCCAAGAAGGCCAATGGCATCCTGGGGTGCCTCAAGAAGGGTGTGGCCAGAAGATTGAGGGAGGTTGTCTTTCCCCCTACTCTGCCCTGGTGCGGCCATATCTGGAGTGCTGTGTCCAGTTCTGGGGTCCCTGATTCAAGAGAGACAGGGAGCTGCTGGAGAGGGTGAAGAGAAGGGCTACTAAGATGGTTAGGGGACTGGAACATCTCCCTTATGAGGAAAAGCTGAGGGACATGGGTTTACTCTGGAGAAGAGAAGACTGAGGGGGGATCTCATCCACACTTATAAATACTTACACATATTCTTACACCTGTTCTTTCACAGCAGACAATGTGAAAAGTATTATGTGTTCACTTTAGTCTGAATTGTGAAGAAGAAACACTTCAGAATTTTTACTAAGTGAAATCTGGTTGCAACATGATGTAAAATCATCCACCTTTTTTTCACCTTTTGAAAACCTTCATTTCTCCACCAACATAGTCTCCAGCTTGCAGAAGCATACCTTCAAGTAGTTATTCCTTGCCCATTAAGTCATCTTACCTAAGTGGTTTCTCCAGAAACCACCTGCACTTTGCTGATGCTTAAAGACATCTCAGTTTACATACGAACTGGCTGATGAACAGGACCTAGGAGTTTATTTCCAGTTGTAGGACACAGAGATGAGGATTTCTTGTGCTAGAAGGGCAGTTTCCCATAATCCTTAGCCTTTAGGAAGAACCTGAGGAGGGCTTCAATACGGTTAGTATGTTCACCTGCACATCTGCCACTTGTCTCAATAGGGACAGCTGTTTCTCTTTCCTTCCCAAGTGCTGTGCTGAGTGCTTCACAAAAATGTGGTGTGGTGAGAGCGGCTTCTCCTCTCCTGTCACTGACGGTGGAGAACCAAACTGTCCTCAGTTTGGTTTTCAACAGTACTGGCTTGAAAACTAGGTAAGACTAGACTAGGCTTTCTTAAGTATGGGATAATCCTTTCAATTAGATGTGTTTCCTTTCAAATGGCTTCTCCAAATCTGATCAGTGAAAGAAGTTTTAATTCTCTTTATAATAGACTGGAATAAGTGTGTCCAAATGAGACTTAACATAGACAGAGATGTGATGTGGTTGAGGAAGGAATTTTATTGTCTGAAGTTAACTGCATATGCTTGTGTGTCAATTTTAGAAGTTCAGATTTCTGCATCATAGCTCAGGTTAAATCTCGTTCATCTGAAGTTTTTTTTTTTACTCTATTTTACCATTCTATTTTAATATATTACTACTCTCAATTAATTATATTTAATGCTTATTTTTCATTAAGCAGCTATGATACCATTTCCTAAACATACTAATATGTTAGTAATATATTAGTTAAATGTGACTCGTAACAAAATAAACAAGCTTTACTGTGCTTTTATTATTTATTTGCAAATTAACTGTTGGGTTTTTTTAATAGGCTTGTGACTTAAAAGTACTCTGGGAAGTGAATGCAGTTTTAAAAAATTATCAGAATGTACTAAGCATTTACTATTGATTAAATGATTTTGAATATTAAAAGAAAACACAATTAATTTTTATTATTTAATAACTAGTGAATAGCTATCTTTTAACAAAGTATTGAACCATTTCAAAATATCTAAAATGCATTTAGAACAATACGTTGATTTTTTGTTTAGTATTGCTACAATATGTTATTATTCTAATGGCTATAACTATGTTAGCATAGGAAAAAATCATTACTCTCAGGTTTTCTGAAAAGATTTATATGTAAATTGTTTATTTGTTAGGTTTTTATTTTGTTTTGGTTTTGTATTTTAAATAGGAAAAGTCAGTAGATGTCTAGCAAAATATTGAAACTCATTATGGCAAAACATGAAATCCTTACATCTGTCTTTCTAGCATTTCTTCCTTTCCTGTTACTAAGAATCTGCTAGACACCAAGCAGATGTTTCTTTCTAACATTATGGCATGGTTATTTTTCAAGTGGTTTCTTAGCACAGATGTTTCCATGTATATATACACCTCTTGCTAATACATTTTTCCAGTGTAAACAACAGATTGCATTGCTGATGCATTTTTGGTCAAAAGACAGTGAATTCCTCAAAAACAAGGCAGGTTCTCAAGTGAGGCTTTTCTTTATGTTCTTACTGATACTTCTTTTTTTACTATTCAAGTGATGATTGCTATTACTGTAAGTTAAGGACTGGATCAGGCTCTCTGGTGCCTTCTTTTTTGCGTAGCACGAAGTAGCATGAATCACTCCAGGGTCCCAAGCAGCTAAACACTTAGTATGCATTTAACTTATCATATATTAAACAAATAGTGAGATGGAGGTAACAATTACAGACTTCCTTGATATAAGTAAATGCGTATTTTTGTATATGCCAAGATAAGGACTATTTTGTATGTTGCACTGAGAGTCACTGGAGGAGGGTCTTTGAGTCTTGCAGTCTAAGTCTACAGCATGTAGGTCGTACCTAGTTTGCTTGGAGTGCAGCAAAATAAATGCACAACAGTCTGCACCAGTCCATGCAGTCAAAAGCATAAGTTCTTGGGGGGTCTATAATGGAACTTGCTTACCAGATGTTTTTTTTAACTAAGTGTGCCATTATCACAAACTAGATCTTACTGAGCTTATATTATAGCTTTATTAATGGTTTTTGATGTTGTATGGATATTTCTTCTTTTGTACATACAAAAGGAAAATTTAAGGTTTCAGGTGCTATGTCTTCATCAGAAATTAATACAAATATGAAATTGAAATGTTTAATATAGCTTCCATCTACATTTAAAAGGAAATTAAAATTAGATTTAACAATTTCTTGTCTTCCTTGGTGTTTGTAAACTAAATAGGAATGTGTTATACTGATAAAGATTTGCAGAGTATTCTATAATAGTGATTTCTTATATTTTCTTGTCATCTGTATCTAAAAAGGAAATAAAGCAATGAACTATTTTTACAGTATTTTTTCATGTTTTCCCTAGTGTATAGACTCTGTGATGAAAATTATTTTCTCAGTCACTGCTGCAGTAAGTTCATGTATTTCACTAATGATTGCTTTTTGGCTTGAATAAAACTGCAGGAAAAAACTCAAGTACAAAATAATTTCTCCCAGCATATGGTAGAACATTTTTAAACTGTAAATTCTGTGGTAATTTCATGGTAGATGTGAAATCTTATTTGCTCTGTTCCTTGTCACACCCTCCCTCCAGCATTTTCAATTTTTAACTGTTTTACTGTCAGCTTTTTCTCTGTCTTCTCAGGCTTTTTAAATGGAATAGCGGAACTATGAGCATTAAGAGTAATCAGAGTTTGAAGGTACATTCATAGAAACCAGATTTTTTTGGGAAAAGAGTGACCTCATAAATGCACTCTGAGGTTAGGAAATACTAGAAAAATAATTTCCTAGTGGACATATATAGTATATTTGAAAGGATTTAATAACTTTAAATCAATTACATGCATAGTAAAGATATGGCACATTTTTTTCACAAAAATGTACTTCCATGGCAGAATTTCATAATGTATATTTTATCCACAGTGATGTATTACTGGGCTATCTTATTAGATGCATTAAAACCTGTAAAGCTGAGTATGATGTAATGGTCCCTAGATTTTAATATAGTAGGGTTAGCAGGCAGCTGCTAAGAAATTATTACTTTACAAGTAACAATTTCTGAAGCTCCAGATTAATTTTAGTTATTTCCAGATTAGATTTAGATTTCCAAATCTATTTTTCTCATTATTTACTGTGTATTTGCAAATTCTGCAAAGTCTGTGCATTTCTACCCATGAGCTGGAACATTCACTTTAAGAACCATTTCAAAACTATTGTATTAATAAGGGAAAGATATTCATTAACTTGATCAATATCTTTTTATACACCCTCAGATAACTCCTCTGCAAATCAGCTTAGACACGATTTCTCCTGCTTTCTTAAAACTTTGATTTAGTTTCTAAGGTGTGATCCTTAACTACTACGATCTTTCCTATGAAACTTTGATCTAAGTTAAAGGTCTTTTTGGAATAAAATGTGAATAGATAGAAAGGACCAAGGCAGGCTGCTGGTTACTAGGACAGTGTGCCATTGCTTTAGGACACCAAGGTATGTAGCAAGCTGGCAGAAGAAATTAAACTGAAGGCACACCACGATGAGGAGTGTGAGCTATATACCTAAAAATAAAACTTTTGTGTTGAGCATGGAAGTAACAGAACAGATAAACAGGAACATTAAAAAATGAATGCAGAGCTGAGATTTTATTTCTAATGTTATGAAGGTCAGGAAGACAGGTTTACTGATTTCTTTTGAACTTTTTGATGTTCAGGAAAAGTATCTAAATATCTAATGATAGGGTCTGTAAGGCTTAGCTGAACTATGCACAGACAGGACACTATTTGTCCTTAACACTGCAATTTCTCATAATATAGGAAATCAGGGAATCACAGAATGTCAGGAATTGGAAGGGAACTTGAAAGATCATCTAGTCCAATCCCCCTGCCAGAGCAGGATCACCTAGATCAGGTCACACAGGAACGTATCCAGGCAGGTTTTAAATGTCTCCGAGAAGGAGACTCCACAACCTCCGTGGACAGGCTGTCCCAGTGCTCTGTCACTCTCACTGGGAAGAAGTTTTTTCTCATATTTATGCGGAACCTCCTGTGTTCCAGCTTGCACCCCTTGCCCCTTGTACTGTCATTGGATGTCACTGAGAAGAGCCTGGCTCCATCCTCCTGACACTCATGCTTTACATATTTATAAACATTAATGAGGTCACTCCTCAATCTCCTCTTCTCCAAGCTAAAGAGACCCAGCTCCCTCAGCCTTTCCTCGTAAGGGAGATGTTCCACTCCCTTAATCATCTTTGTAGCTCTGCGCTAGACTCTCTCAAGCAGTTCTGTGTCCTTCTTGAACTGAGGGGCCCAGAACTGGACACAATACTCCAGATGCAAGGTATTTAAAGAAGCCCTTTGCATCTTATACAGTAGACTCTTCGTATCACTTTTGTGTGATAAAAAGGTGTTCCTTTCTTGGAGGCAGCTAACCAACTTTTTTTTCACTTTGTCTTCTGAACAGTTCTATAGTACTTGATACCTTGTTTTAAGAAAAAAAAAAAAAAATTGTTCTCCTGAGCCTTAAGATTATAAAGTGAATGGATCAGTTACCTGTAGCTGTTTAACATCTAGTATTTGAAAATGTTGACTGTGATAGCTATTTTTCATGTTCAGAAACAATTATTTGAAGTATTTACCCATACCTGTCATTAAGTAAGCTGAGATCAAGCTCTGTGCTGTTCTTGTATGGTTCTTGACAGGTCTGTAACTCTTAATGATTAGTACTATTGGTGTTTGTATTCTGGCCTCTTTCATTCAAAAGTTATGATCTGCATCTATCTCTTCTCAGTCTAAGCTGCTAAGTATGTGTAGGCCAATCTATGTTCCCAGATACCTTTTTTTTGCCCAGCTAGCCTCATGCATGCACATTCTTCTTTGCAGAGACGTAAGAGAGGTGTATGGACAGAGTTGTTCCACTTTCTAGCAGAAACAGGCAAATTGGGACAAGCTTATAATTTTAGAAGTTCTTCTTCATCAAGTATATATGTTTCTTCTTTTACTGCTCCCAAGGCTGTTCCTACTGTCAGCTATGTCCTTAATTCTCCAATAACTGAAGGATGAGAATAGCTAGGCATATAAAAGGGTTTATCAGTAAGCCAAGAAAAAGAACAGGTGAGAAACTTGCTCTGCTTTTAGAAAATAAAGACTGCCTGAACTACAATTTATTTGAATGTCTATTGAATATTACTGGTTGATAATAAATAAAAAACAATCATGAGGTATACCCAGCTAATTTCTCTGATTTCCTGGATGTCATGAATTTTCTACAATCTGTGGTACAACAGATTGGCTTATATCAGTGCAAAAGCTGTATTCAGATCAGTAATTGTTCACAATCAGTGTGCTGAAATTATAACAACGATAAGAGCTTAGTGAGCTTATTGGCTAGGGAACATATATTACCTGAATATTGTCAAGATATGGGCTTCTAGTGTACTGTCTCAGTACTTTTGTCTTGCAGGAACTAAAGTCCAACTTTCTGTGAAGTAGCTCCATCGATTATTTTATTCTTTTGGGTACAGGACCAAACTACCTACAATGATGAGTATCCTGAAAAATCATTAGTATTAAAATCTGTTTTCACAATATCATAATAAACTATAGAGATTTCAGATGATAAGTTCAATGCCAAGACATGCCTCTCAGCTTTGTTGTTGATGTAGTCTCTTAATGTAGAGGCAAATACTTATTTTTCCAAGCATCCATTACTTTTCTTGCATCCGAGTATTACTATGAGTAGCCATACAAAGAGAAACTTGTCATTTATTCTAGCTGACTGGAAGTTCTATTATTCCTCCTTAAGATTTTTTCCCTCACAATGTGGGATACAGCTTAATTAAATAAAAAACCCTAAACACACTTTCCAAAAATGAAGAGATGTAAGCCGCAGGCAGCAGAGTCATTCAACAAAGTCCTAACTGCCCTTTCCACCACCTCCCTGGAATCATGTTGGCATCTTCTCTTTACAGAGAAGTTAACTATCCTCTCTGTAAAGAAGAGAGGAAGCCTAAGAAATACTTAATTTTCTCTTATTCTCTCTGGCCTGAATCCTGTCAGGAAGAACTAGGGTACCCAGTAGGTTCCAGTAGCAGATGCAGCAACTACATTCACCCTGTTAGGGAAGAGAAAAGTTGTAGGTAACTAAGCAAGCCCAAAGGCTCAGCGCTCATTGTGAAATATTCAAGGACAGTTAGCAGGGTAAACAAAAGCAGAACTCAGGTAAATGTGAGGAAATTGAATTGTTCTCAAATATTATACCAACTTTATACCTGCATAAAATTTTTCTCTAGTTGTTTTCAAACTGAAGTTTTCTTTGCTATTGTTCATTGCTTTTAAAATGCCATGAGATAGTTGAAGTGCTGGGGCCTGAGTTGTGGGCCCCAAGTTGGAGTTGACCTGTGGGTGAATCACAAACTAGCTGCATGTTTTGTTTCCCCACTGGCTTCAGCTTCCAGAGGCAGAACCTGGCCCACCTGTGTCTCTGTGGCTCTGCCCTCACCCAGGTGGTCATAGTTGGGGTGGTGGGTGAGGCCAGGGCTATTTTAAGCAGGAGCCAATTAGTCAGAGGAGCTTCCTGTTAGGTGTGGCTTCTGTTGGGGCTGGTTGCATCTTGCTGAGCTCTCTCAATGGTGTCCTTCCATGTGAAGGACCACTGAGGAGCCATCTCTGTCTGTTGTGTCCAGCATGCGATGTTGGCACCACACTGGGCAGCAGAGGAGTTGGGCCCACAGGAACCTATGGCAGGAGTGTCCAAAAGAAGACTTCAGAGGGGATGTTGCTGAGTTCAGTGTTGGCCTGTGTGACCAGTCAACTGATGGCAGCGTAAAGTGGTGATGGCTGAATCAGCACAAAACATGGTTCAACTTGTAAGGTGCTTATAACTTCCTTTTTACTTCTCTTGAACTGATATAAAGAGAGCCTTGTATGTTAGAAATATATAGAGAGAGTAGGTCGCTAGACATACCTGCTGCTTATTTGTGAAAATAGTATTTCCCTTTAGGGGAGCTATCTTCTTATTATTTTCCATTTCAAGATGTGCAAAATTTGCTTGATGGAACTGTACGTTTGCTAAAATAAACCAAACCAACAGAGTGTTTCAAAAGTAAAATCTTTCTTTCATCTGAAATGGCATTCAAAGACTTCCAGATGGCTCAAGTGTCTCTGTACTGTGGTGTAGCAGATCTCCTTAGCAGTGTTTTGTATAGCTGGGAAGCTTGTCTTCTCAATTGTCACAAGACCAAGCTGCACTATGTTATTACTTGATCACTAGGGTAACAAGTTGGAAAATGCTAAACATCTTTGCCTCTACACAGGTTTGATTCATATATTCATACTGTTAGACTGGTGTAGCCACTGCATGTTTGCTTTACCTTCTCTGATTACCTTTTTCCCTGCATGACCTGGAAGTATTGATATAAAAGTAGGAAGGAAATAGAGCCCAAACTCTGCTGGAGAGAAATCCTGTTGAGTTGTTTTATTTTAAGTTAAATCTTTGTGAGGGTGGGAGAAAAAGGAAGAAGTTGCTAAAACAGTTCTTTCTGTTCTATGTTCACATAGATCCTTGACAGTCTGTTCTCCAGACATGGAGTTTCAAAAGGATAATGGAAACACCTGGAGGAGTACCAAGGAGACAGAACAAAGAAGGTACTCGCCACAGTAAAT
Source organism: Eurystomus gularis (assembly GCA_013400335.1). NCBI lineage: Eukaryota > Metazoa > Chordata > Aves > Coraciiformes > Coraciidae > Eurystomus > Eurystomus gularis. The sequence goes on from VZZY01012810.1 coordinate 9,073, forward strand.
CAATGTAAATGAGAGTAATCCTATAGTTTCCATACAGTATAACTTCTATATAGTGTTGGGAGGCTACTTACCGGATCAGAACAGAGAAAGACCCTTTTTTCATCCATGAAGATGCAACATGATAGGTAAACTATGTTATCTGATCCTATTCATTTAGAGCATTTACAGAAAATATATTTGGAAGTGAATTAGTAATCTGAGATTTCAGTTTTAATTAGTAAATCTTCAGAGGTCTCCTGGGAGTGAGAGAAGGAAGGATGTAAACTTCAAGGGGAATCCAGGGGTTCACTGAAGAACTGTTTTTAATTATCAATAACTGTGTAGTTTTTGTTAAGGACAGATCCTTTCATCCAATTCTGTCCATCCACAAACTTCAGCAAAATTCATTTACAACGCGCATTGCTTGTGTTTTTCCCAGAGGAACAGCATAGTATGAGAGTACAGGCATCACAGAAGGAAGACTTACTACTATAGCTTAACTTTATTTTTTTAATATCTAAGAGCTAGCCTCAGACTGTGTTTAGGTATATAATCTTCCATCTCTCTGTTGTGCTGTAAAACCATTATATTTGTGCAAATATGGCTACATGGACTGTGAAAATGGGAAGTTTAAGATCCTCATTCACCTCCATCATAAATATAGAACTCTGAGATGTTTTACTGCATATTTAATGTTATTTCTAATAAACAGAAACAAAAGTCCCACTTTTAATAGTGTTTGCATATGCAGTGAGAATCTCTACATAATGAAGCCAAAGCATAGCTCTCTATACATTTGATGTGCTTTAATTGGTCATTTCCTGAGTATCTTATATCTTTTCAGTACTGTAAACCCAAGGAGGGTAGAGTGTGAACACAGGCAGCAAACCTGACAATGATTTTATTGGGGGCATATCCTTATAAAACTTAGACCATCTGAAATTTCTGAAGAAACTTGAAGAAATAATTTAAATCCCTGTTTTAAAAGGAGAATTTTAATTTCACATGATAGTACTACAATGAGTGAGAATAAGATGTGCTATTCTTTAGTTTTGACAAATAATTTTTACATACTTTGATCTATTCTTAACAACTCTGAGCATCTCTCTTGAGATATAGCATACACTCAACCAGCATTAATGCAAAGAATATCCAAGGATTCTTCACCAATTTAGAAGATCGGTCCCTGAAGTACTGATTTATTGGTTCACCTTTTCCTTCCTGATTACATCTTGTACAATAAACAATGGTTTCCTTTTTGTTGGTTTATTTATTTCATCTCTTAAAAAAAAAAAAAGGCAAATCTTGATTTGTTGTTAACTACTACAGACAGCAGCCAGGATGTTACCACATCCTGTATAGTATCACTTGAAATTAATTAGACATAAGTCTCAATTAATTATACTTGAATTGGTCAATTCATTTTCTCTGTAAAAGAATCAAAACCCTTTATGTATGTCACATGTAGATCATTGTTAATTTCTGCTTTGGGTGCAGAATCAGCTAATACAGACTGTCTCTGATCTCAAACTTCATTCAGTCTTAGCATAATTTAGTAATTTGTTGTCTAAGAGACTGCACTGTAACTAGAACTTTCCTCTCCCTACAGACACTTTTAAAGTACTGATCATTTTTTTCTCCTCGTGCTAATCTGAGTTCCACTGAGTTACTGCTGCTTGTACAGAAGAAAAGAATAATTATGCTCACTCTGCATTGTATACAAACAGAAAGAGAAAAAGGACATAGTGGGTATAAAACCAGTTTGTTTTCAAGTGTCTTCATTAGTGCAAGGTGGCTAGTACAGTGTAGTGAAAAATTCATAAATCTCTTGATTTTTATTAACTTCTTATTTTTTATTACTTTCCTGTAACTAGTTCTCTTAACTCCTGAAACACAGACTGGTATAATGACTTATACTCCATTTAAGGGTAAAGAAATGGAAGGAGAGCTATGAGCTGCGAGACTAAACAGCAGTTAACTGTATAAATTAACATATATCGTATGTAATTAATATGTATCCTCAAAACACAGAATGTTTGCAGCAACCAGCAGTGGTCCTAGTTTACTGTTTCAAGAAATAGATAAGCCTGTATTAAATGGCTTGTGACTGATTTCTTACATACTGGGTAATCACCTGGCTACCAAGAAAGTGAGAAACCTCTATTTATCATTCTATGTCTAAAATTAGAAATTTGTCCCCATTATGTTTAATATATATTTGTTCCATATGAAATTAAAATAGATTTTAAAGTCTTGAAAGGATTTTTGTCTTTTGGTCAACTCTAATCAGAACATTCAAAATATGTAACAGTCATTTCCATGCTGTTGAAGGTGTCAGCCTCTCCCTTCACTTTTTACCCATGCTATTCTCCAGAGATAATGCTGCTAGGGAAATTTGAGACTTACCTTGTTTTCCAATATACATCTCATGTGGTGTAATAATGACAACATTTTTCCTGAATTCTCTTCAGTGAAGACTTTTTTAGATATTTCTGAGGCCAAATGAGGCTTAGTGGTTTATACTTAAACACATCCTTCAATATATTTTGTTATTCCCCAGGGAGCACCTTACTTTCTTCAGCTTCTGTAAGGAGGAACTCTGACTCAGTGTATTTTACCTAAAAAACTCTTCCACTTTCAAATCTGGAGTAGTATAAATTATACTTTAGTTTTCTTGGGCTTTTGCCTACAAATTATACAGCTCTGTCTCCATGCATTTAATTTTAACAGTGCAAGATCTCCTTACAAACTACTGGGAAGAGATGTTTCATTATTCTGGTTTCTTCAGTGTAAGGTAGAGCCTTTTTATTTGATGAAGCAAAATACAATTGTCCATCTGACATAAAGAAAATTCCCTGCTTGTGAACAGGTTAGTGATTCATATTCTACAAAAGTCAAGGCGGAACCTGTTAAAGAACACAATGCCTCACATCTGAGCCTGCTTGATGTTCTTCAGAAAGAGTCACCTCATGAAAAGAGAGATGCTGTTCTTAATAGGATCTGGAAAGCTTGCTGGACGTTCTTAAAATACTCTACTTTTACATAAGGGTCAAGTTGGAATAGCTCCAGTGTTAAGTCTGTGGCTGTCATCTTACAATGAGCACAGCAGGGCAGGAAATGTCTCTTTGACTTCAATCATGTTAGTAACCCTCCACATGAGGGAGGTCCACCAGAGGGTCTGTAATAGATTGCTTTTAGCATTGTTTTCTATTACACCTGTCATTAGCTTATGAGACTTCAGATCACAAGGTCTTTTCAATACATCTCAGACAGGTAACTGTTCTGCAAATCTTTTTACTTTAGATCTTGTTTACTTTACTAATGGCAGGGTCTTTAGAAACAAAAGCATTTGTTCCTGCTAAAAATAAGTATTAGCCTGCAAAACATACTTGGTTCAAGAGCTGTTATCTCTGATAGTGTCACATTTTTTTTGGCATCAAATGCTGTCTTTAAAAATGTGAATTATTGCCATTAAACATTAATTAAATTTAGCTCAATGGTTCAGCAAAAGTGCAGATGTGGATGTCACAGAAGTTGTTTATAATTAATGTCTTTTAATACAAAAATGTTAAAAATTGGCTTGAATTTATTAAAATCTTCCTAAAATTTAGAGCTATCTTTTTGGCAGCCATCTGATCCAATATGACCAAGGATGTTGAGGGGCTTAATAGACCTAGTTTTGTGATAAAAAGCCTCTGTTAATAATAGTGTTCACCCTTTAAATTGCCAAATAAGAAATACTACTAGGATATTAAAATTTTTAACACTGCCTGATGTTACATACCTTTAGGACTTTGATTATTGCAACTCACTCTTATTTAACTTCTTCAATTAGATTCTGTTGTCTCAGAAGACAGTAAAATGTCAGTATTAAGATATTATTCCATGGATTATCTCTGTCCATCACTCTTCCCTTTTATTACATTGCCTTCAGTTAAGCATTGTCCCTGTTGCCAAGTGTTTACTGGCATTTGTATTTACCTTTTTATGCCAAGACTGCCTATATCATCTCTATTCCTGAAATAATTTTGTTCATGTTTTTGTGTTCCTCTAACCACACTAGTTTGAAGTGCCTCAGTAATATCTGAATCTAATGCTCAGGTTCTTCCAGCTTTGAATGACCCTACATCTCCTTTATACCAGCTCCTAACATCCAAGGCCCCTTAGCTCTTCTGAATCTACTCTATAGTCTCTGCTCTCAAAACTTCATGGTTACTTTCTCCCTCTGCCTGGAGATGACCACTCATTTGCTACCTTTTTCCAGACTGTTCAAACCCCTCTCATCCACTCTGCTGTCACCATCATCCCATCGACTTGAATATCCTTACTCAACAATCTCCACTTTCTTCCGTGTTCCATCCTTAGCTTCTTCCAGCCTAATCACCTCACTCACCTTGGACCCTACCCTCCAAACCAAAGCTTCTCTGGTCTGTAAACCTCCTAGGCCCTTTTTCCTGCTTGTGTCTGATTTCTCCCTCTTTTACGTCTGCTCCTCACAGATGCCACTGCCACCACATGTACTCCAGTACTAATAGCTTGCTTCCTTTGCTGGCCACAACTACTTCCACACCTACAAGGCTTCTGTTCTAAAAAAGGCTTCTGTTCTAAGAAAGGATTAAAAATGAAAAGACTCAGTCCACCGCCCAAATCCTCCCACATGAGTAGGACACATTTCCTGGGTGGATTACATATTACCACCCCTAATTTTTTTTGGCCCTTCATAGGGAAAGTGGGAGGCAAAGAAAGAAGAGAGATTCACTGCCATTATAACGACTGTTTAAATTACATTTAAATTGCAGATAATGTAAACACAGATATTGAGTTACTATACCTTAAAAGAAAAGTTAATGGAGAAGGACAGGATAAAAAATAATCAAGAGCTCTGCCTTATATACAGTACATTATCTGGCATTATAAGTCTGATAGAAATACGTAATAAATCCAGTCAGAGTTTCTATTACAAATACCACTTCCAGAATACAAGGGGGAAAAAAACGAAATGACATGAGAATAATAACCTGTAAAAGTTATACTATGGGAGAAACCTGCTGCACATACCTTCAACACTGCTACTTCACTATCTTCTCCCTGATCTCAACTACATTTTAAGAGTTGGTAAAGTTACATTTTACAACTGCTGCCTTCTAGATGTACTACCAGAGCAAGCTGATAGTTGTTGTAGATATTGTTCAACTGATACCTGATTGCAAATCATTCATCATTACATTGATCATGCTGGGAGGTTGTACTTTTTTCACACCTTTCTTGTTACATATGAGAAGAAGCATCTTGCCTGTATATTGTCATCTGTAGAAAACTGTTGACTGAATGCAGCTTTTAAAAAAATTTTTCCCAAATTGTACTTCACAAAGTACATTGTTTGGTTCAATATTTCTTCTCACCTTGTGTGAAGTGGTAGCTTATTAACACATTTGTTTGCCAGCTAAATCCTTCTGCCATTTTGTGGTTTGTTGTTTTTCTTTTTTTCTTTACTAGAACCTAAGTTAAAGATGTCAAATTGTCTCTGTCGCTGGTTGTCATCTTTGATGTGGATGCCGTTTCACTGCTGTACCCAGTCTCCATTCTTAACTCATCTAAAATGTCTGGTTTTGTTACACCACTACCAGGTTCACAATATCATAAATTGACAAGTATTTTGAAATTGGTGAATCTTACTAGCATGAAGAAGGAAAGGTAGAACGTTATCTTGGGTATCCTATTTCTTATTTGCTCTTGTGGTGAATCTCCAACTTTGGAAAGACCTTTCTGTGTAGTCTCTTGTAACTGCTCTCTGGGGTAGCCTTTCGAATTTCATTACATTATCTACGTTGTGCTGAATAGTGCCAACCCAAAGCATTTCCTCCTTTTTCAAGCAGTAGAACTTTGCAATCTAAGTACTTTTCATTTAGTGTTTGCATAAAAACTTTAAATTATTCTAACTGTATTTCTTTATGAAATTACTGTTTCATAGAATTATTTCATAGCCTGAGATTTGTTTCATAAAAGAAAACTTCCAGCTATAGTCATGTGTGTCATGGACGGTCTTCCTTTCTCTGTTATCTTGATGTAGATACATACTATCAAATATCCCTGGAAGACACTATGACAGTCATCTAAACATTTGTATTTTAGTGTTATTTTTAGGAATTGTTTAATTCATTTTTCTTGACTAGCTTGCCTTAGTCATATCAGAGTAAAATACAAGGGGAAATTTTTTCTTGGCTTATTTTTGATGATCATTTTTTGTAGGGTCTTACTGGCCTTGCAAAATAAGTTGGAGGGTTTTTTTTAATTTATAGATGTCTGTGATTTGAATGTCTGGAGCCTCAAGTCAGGTTAGGTATCAAAATTCTCTTGGATTCAGTAGAGCAGCTCTTCTTTTCAGCAGAAATTTTTCTCCCTAAATCCATGTATGATTTGTTGTAAAGCTGCAGAGAAGTTCTTTCTTTCTATTCTCCGTTTCCTCAATGATAAATCGTTACTTTTCCTTTAGAGTAGATAGCTACATAGACAGATAGCAAGCATGCAAGCGAGAGGATTTTGTGGCCTTGAAATCTGCCTCACCTATAGGAGCTTTAAAACCAAGTATCATCTATATTTGGAGGACAATATTACTAGCTAACAGTTAGCTTGTTAGATGTTGGTCAGAAATCTTTGTTTTTATTCCTTTATTCCTTGCTGATACTAGTTGTCCTGCCAGTTATTTGTTAACACTTTACTTTTCTAATGCCAGAGTGAAAGAGTCTTCTGTTCATAGAACAGCCTGATCTTTTCTCTCTCAGTCTTTTTTCTGTCCTGCCATCTTTATAGGGGCTCATCAGTGGCAGGACTTAACCTTTTTATACTGAATGGCCAATACAGATAGTGCAGGAACAAGCTATGGGAGACAAGAGATTATGTTTGTAAAATAAAATAAAGGGGAACCAGTGAAGAGATGACAAAGACAAAGCAAAGGGCTTACGGAAATAATCTCTTGAGCAATGTTTTCTGGAGGAATATCGATTATGTGAGATTGCATTTGTCGAGGCCAAAAGAAAGGGTTACAGGTTTTGATATATGATGAAACTTTAGACAACCACTTCATGTGTGAACACAAGATAGGAAAGGTGTGTTTTAAACACCCAGTAAAAAACTATCTGCAAGTTCAGAACTATCTCATGTGCAACAGAACATGAGAATCTAGATTCAAAAATATCACCCATGCCTGAGTGACAGGCAGGGTGTTGTCCACACAAAGAAAATAATGGAAGGGCTTTGAGCAAGAAGAGGAGTAACAGTAGAAGAGTTTTGAAATACTGAAGGATTGTAGTCTGAGACTTGAAAGGAAGACCTGAGATGTAATGCGGAGTAATAATGCACAACACCAAATGTTGGTGTGTCTGGATTCTAATTGTTTGGTTTCCAGTTCTGCAACAGGCCTCCTCTGGGGTCTTTGATAAGGCATTCAACCTTTCTGTGTCTTTGTTTCCCCATCTGCCAATGAATGATAAAAATCTAGTTCACAGGTGCATTGTATGGCTCAGTTAATTAATATTTTTGAGGGGTTTTTACAGTCATCAGATGGCATAGCTATAGGAATGCTAAAGTTATTAGTTAGCAATCACCACTAAAAACAAGAAACATAGAAAAGGCCTTGCTCTCTAAAGCTCTATATACTTAATGTAGTTTGTGATATATATCAAAGTACAGTTTTGTAACATAATAACCTGAAACTAGAATACAAAAAAAGATTTATCTAACCAAAAAGACAGAAAAGCACATAGCAGGATTTTTAAAAGGGCATGGGCAGGCAAGATATTTAACTAATTTTTAAAGACAGTGGCAGCTAGCCAGTGCTGGGTTAGGCATTTGCCTAAATCCCGTGGCATGCTTAGCTGCATCTTAGATTTCTCAGTGCATTTGCAATTCTGGCCCACACATTCTGAGCCACCAACTCTGAGGCTATTAGCATGTCCTCCATAGCTGTTTGGGAGCTCATCTAACTCTATCCCTGGCCCCACTGGGTTCATTTTTGCAAGGCCTCTGAACAGGTGATGATGGTGAGGAGACCTTTGAAATGGACTTTGAACTTGAAATTAATCTCTGTTTTAACAAGAAGGAAAATGATTATAGAAATGAGGAGGGAAGCTGAGAGGAAAGAAGAAGAGGGTTTTCTGTGTCCTATTCAGTCAGACTGTTGACATCCCCTCTTCACAATAGCAACCTGAATAGTCCTGCCTCTTAAATAAGGGTTCTCAGAGTTTTCCTCATTCATGCAAAGTTGTGGGGCAGAACATCTGAAAGCTTCAGTAACGTGTAACCACAGTCTGGGTTGCTCTGGGTGCTCTGGATACAGCTCCTGTCATGGCTCCATAGCTGTGAATGGCTGGCTGTACTGTGGACTGCAGCACGCAAGCCCTGGCGGTGCACACATGGCTCTGTGCGCCATACGTGATGGGCAGGACAAGCTGTGGCTGAAGATGTACTTGAGAGCTGAGCCAGCTTTGCATGTGAAGCATCATATCCCGCCTCCTGTCCTGCATTTTGCTGTTCCCATGTCATTTCAGCACACTCGGGGGCTGGTGCCAGGATGGAGGCATAATTTTTTTTAACTATTTGGGGTCTTTAGCATTGGCAATTAAAAAACCAAAACAAACAACAAAGAAAGCTTGCAACTGACTTTTAGTTCATTGTCAGCATGATGACAACAGCAAAAATTCCTGAAGAGAAGCCTTCAAAAAATTATCTAGAAAAATAAGGACATACAAATACTTTATCAATTTACAGCAAAAATCCCTGACAAAAATTGCTCTGAAGTACAAATCCACCCAGATAAAACCTAATGTCATGTTTCACCTGAAGGAAATTGCTGGTCATAGCAGGTATTAGGAACAACTAATGATATGGAATGTAAAATGAATGTTCATAGTATGCAAAAATGCATAAATAGGACTTAAGCTAAATTTCCATGGAAATTAAGGAGAATAGGAAAAAAACAGATATGGAGCTGTCACATGAGTCCTGCTCACATTCTGTATTGATTTGATTGGTTTATTATAAGTTTTAGGTATTTTAGGTGCTGATAAAATGTCAGTCCTCATCAATCATTTTAAGGGATTTATTGGGAAGTGCACAGATACATAGACATGTACTTTAACCCTGAGTTACTGTGACTTTTATGTATGGTTTTCTTTCTTACCATCTTTGGTCTGATTTATTTCCCCCAGCATCTTTTCTCCCAATTCTAAATCCTTATTTCCAGTAATTTATAGTGTAATACAATTATGAAATGAATTTTTAAGATTGATGTTGTGTATTAGTCGTTGTGGCTGTTTAACAAATCAGCCTGTTCTCCTTGGATTTACTGTTGTGTACACAGTTTTCCAAGGAGTGAATTTTCTGTGTCTTGTTAGCTGCTAGTAACCTGTATTTCACGTATGCTCCCATATGACTTAGCCCAGCATCAGACGTTAAAAGAACAAAACAAGTTTTTGTTAACTCATTACTGAGATAATTAATATTAAACTCCTTTGACAACGTAATATTTAGAGGAGGCAGAAGTGGAGCAAGGTAAAACTAGTGGTTTTTGTACCAGAGTAGAAAATGGCAGAACCAGGATTTCTTAAGCAATACAGTGAAGCCAGGGCCAGGGAAGATAGAGCAGAGCAAAGTTACAGCAAGGCTGCTGGTCCTTTACCTCATGGTAAAGCTTTGCACAGAAATGTGCTTGCTATTTGCTAGCTTCATTTAAAAACAAAGGGAGCAGGCAGCTTCAGCAGCCAGGAGGGGTTGCCTGGGAGGACAAATTCCCCAGTAGCAGACTGAGGAATGATTCACGTTCAGGGAGTGGGTTACCAGGAGAGGCCTGTAATGTGACAGATTGATATGGCAACCATTAATTAAACACTTTCTGTAACTGGAAAGCAGATGCCTTTCTTTCATACAATAAAATCTTTCCCTGAAATCAAGTACAGTTGATGCAATTTGGTGTGTCATTTTCACATCACCCCAACCCCAATCTCCGCCATCCCCCTTGTTTAATCTGTCTGACACTTAATGTTTTCTCTAGCTTTTCTTTATAGGCCTTGCCAGTGTCCACATGACTGGGAGTATTGTTCCCGAAAATGAATGTAGGATTATAAAATAATGTTCTCTTTTAACAGATTTCCCGTATTTGCCAGCAAATTAAATATAACTGTGTGGGAGACACACTGGAATCTCTATGGTATCAGCTTCCAGCACTCAGATGAACCACTGGAAATAAAAGCATGACTCTACATTAGCATGTTGGCACCTTATTTTAGTTGATGAAACAACAGTAAAACTTACAGCTTCAAGGTAAACTATATCTGCCAAAACTACCAGAAGTTCATAAGAGTAATTAAGTTCTGAACCCAGAAGAATAATTTAAATATGCAAAACATCTATTGATCTTCAGCATCTGGTGACTTGTCAGTAACCGCAGACACAAAACCAACTTGTTTTAACATTTTAACAATTTGCAGTCTTTGATTAGATAGATTTTTTTGATATGTATCCATAAAACTAAAGGGATCAGCCTTGCCATACATTATGTTCCTTTCAATAAATGACCACAGTTTTGTATCCCAGCAGGGAAATTTGCTACACTGAATGTTTCTGTCAATTGAAAATTGATCATTTCCATGGGATGTTCCAAAACATTAAGCAGGTATCTTTAGACCTGAGACTCAGGTCACCTATATCCTGTAAGTAGCATGTGTGTGATTTTAGTTTTGAGGTCTGTTTTTTTTAAGATCTGCAACTTCAGCCAAGCCCAGTGTCTCTGAGACCACTGCATTTTACCTACTCTACTAACATCGAAACAAAAATGTGACTCAGAGAGTAGATATATGAAAAAATAAATAGCCTCAGTGGAATATAGATGGATAATGACTATACTTGCATCAAGTTGAAGAGAAAAAAATGCCTTTCTCTATAGAGATGTTTCACAGTTTATTGATGTTTCCAAGATTATTTTTCCTCAACCTCAAAATCTACCACGAAACAACTGACCTTTTCTTTCTAAATAACATACATAATTTCTGTTTTGATGGACTAGAACCATAGGACAAGGTCATGCCCTGTTGAGTTCAACTGATGACAGCAGAGTACAACTTGGAATAATGTCAGCCAAAATATCTTTCTGTTAAATTACTGTTTTCAATTCTGCATAAACTAAGCCGCAAAAAACCCCGCCAAACCGTACAAAGCATTCTGAAAACAAAAACAGAAAAAATGATGACAAAACAGCCTTATGTGCAATGTGATTATCTGGAAATTAACTTAGTTGCGGATTGCATTACAATTTGAACTTTGATACAAATTTACAGAAAGTTAGCTAAAGCTCACAAGATCTCAGAACAATTTTAGGTCAATTTAAGATACTTTGCTCATGAAACACTGTGATATTTGAAAATGTCTGTCTTTAGTAAGACATCCACAGGAGATTGCTCTTTTTGGCTGAGTTGCTTTTTAAGTGGAGTACATTCACTTGGTGCAGATTTAAATTCTAGGTCCTGAGCACGGTTGCGTTAAGCCCTGCAGACTGAAACCGCTGGGCATTGCAAACTCAAAAGTCAGCACATCAAGCTCTGTATCAGAAAGGTCTGGAGTGCGACTCCTGTCCAGGCACATGCAGGAGGCTCATGCAGGAGTCATCATATTCACAATCCTTCTTGCAGATGTACACGCAAACTTGACTAATGCATCCCACTCTACACCATGCGTGTGTAATCCCTTATTTAATGCTTTAAATTCTGGCAATGATCATGCTCATCGTACCAGATTTGCTTTTGAGACCTATAATTTGAAATGTAGTCTTTAGTCCTGAAACTACTGCAAGGCAAAAGTTAAAGTACCAGTGAAGCCACTATTTCAATCTTCTCTAGACTCACTTAATTATATTAGTTTAATACTGATATGTAAGATGACTTGCTATTAAATCAGGTGAAATGCTAGAGTTTGTTTCCTCTTATGGAGGGGTTAATTTTCTTAAACCCTTCAATTCCAAATGGTTTAGTCCTTGACCATTTTAAATTCAAAGCACCTGTGTTAATTCTTTCTATAGCCATCTTCTGTGCTGCAATTACAGCATTAGCATTGAGCTTTTCAGACTTGATAACAGATTCTAATTTTATCCCATCTGGTTTATTGTGAGGATTTTTTTCATGCCTGGAGGTGGTTTTTTCCTTAATCATTTCTTCTGTATGAGATTGCTAGTAGGAGCTTAAAAGGCTTTCTTTGCTGCAAAGACCAACTGCTGGTTTCTTCTCCACCAGGACAATGTATCAGCAGTTCTCTGGATAAATTGTGTAGAAAGCGATCATTTGGAAGTTCTTGCCAAGCTAGAGAGGTTATTAGCTTTTGATCTCTTTTCTTAAATAATATCACTGCAAAGTTGCCCTAGCATACTAGCATTAGATCTCTACTGGGTTACCTTCTTCAGAGGAAAGATTACAGAAAGCTCCTTTGGTCATTTACAAAAATGAAATAAATAAAATTTCTTCAAAATTAAGGCCTCAGATATTCATGTGGGCATCCCACTGCAGGCACTAGGGTCTGTGTGTACGTGTGAGGGAACAAGTGTGTCCAGCTGCCAAGTGGGAATGAATAGGAAAGGAAGGAATTGTTAAAAAAATAGTAATTTTCCATTGAAACTCACGTTTTATCTGTGCATTTGTGTTGACAGTGGCATGGCTGGCAGTACCAAAACGTGTTCAAAGAAGATGAAGTGGTTTAGCTCAGGTTTCGGCTCCTGATGTCCCTATACAGTTGCCAAAATTACATTAAAAGATGGACATTTCATGAAAGTCATTATTTGTCTGAAAGATAACTTCTTCTAAATACTTTTATGTCTCACTCATGCCCACTCTGAATGTAGAGTTTCTGGGGATAATCATATAGTCTTCAGATATCCTTGTGAACTTGAAGAGATGTATGCACTGACTTTGTAGGTTATTAAACATTCATTACACTACATACCTTGCAAGGCTAAGGAATGAGACTGCTCTGTAGCTGCATGTTATATCCCTCATCTGCAGATAGATGTTATCTTTAAGAATCCTCCTTAAAGGATCGTCATAGACTTTAAATGAAACAAGCCTGCCTTTTCTGGCTGAGGGTAAATATTAGAAAATTGGCATAATTTCCAGCCATTTTTCTCAATATTAACCAACTGGCAAACAACTTTATAGCTGGACATTCAAGGAATACAGTCTTGATTTGCCTCAATCTCACCTTACTTTTGATATATTCTTTAGTTATATCAACTTTTAGGCAGTGGTTATAATCTACAATATATATACTCGCTATAAGAAGCTATATGGGCTTGTAAATATTTTAAACACATTTTTAGTATTTCTGTTCTGGCCTTGCCACAGGATATGTAGTCTATGTCCTGTATGTAATGGTATTTAATCAATTTGGACATCAGTAAAGTTGGGCCACTCTGCCAGTTAAAGTGATAGCTCTAGCTGAGTATAGTTAAGGTTATGATTGCACTTGTATACATATTTCAGAAGCTGTTTGCCTCACCAAAAAACAATCAGTAAAACCAAGAACATATCCAGAACCTACCTTCAATGTACAGAGGAGTAGGTCACTGCTTGGTCCAGATTTCATGACTCAGTCAACACAAATTTCTGTTCATCTAGATGTTCTTTGATGTTTTTGAAGAGACTTCTCTATTTCAGATAGCCAGTATTGTAAAAATATTTTTGATTGTTATTCAACAGTTATATGCCCTTTGGGAGTTTGAAAAAACTACATAAGGTACTGGAATTTGTTCTTTATATTTTTTGTGGATTCTTAAATGCTCTCAGTTCCTCTCTGGTTCTCTTTACTGTAGCTACCAAAACAATATTGCAATATTCCTTACCTATTGGATTGAGTCCCAGCAAAACTATAATAACTTCACTGGCTTTTGTGGTTTCACTGTGCTTTGATTGCCTTCTTTTTATAGAAGGGAGTGCATCTCATTTCAAATGATTTAATTTCTAACTAGTTAATAATTATTTTCTCTATGAAAATAATTTTCTAAGTTGTATGATGCTTAAGCTCCTACAGATGGCTACCCACTCTCCACCTCCGCCCTGCTTCCTCGCTCTTTCCCCCTGCCCTTTCCCACCTCACCCCAATTATTTGAGCTTTGGTATGTTAAACTTTGCTCAGAAATTAGTGACTCGGCATTTATTTTTCTCTTTTTAGTTTGGAAATGAGGTACGTAAAAATAAATGTGGGTCAAAATAACATATGCATTTCTTTGCCACATTTGAGTAATATAACAAGTATAGCCTATAATAGCCAGTATGCCTCTTCTATAGGTATATCATACTTATTCCACCAGCTCTAGTTATGTGAAGTTATTCTCTCCATGCTATCACCTAAAAAACTGCATTTAAGATTATCCTTAATTTACTCCTCTCATGCATGTTTTTAAAATTGAATTTTAACTTTCTTTCAACCATATGTTTAGAGTCACCCTCTGTCATGTTTTCCCACTAATGCTGATGTTGCAATGTAATATCTTCCTGAACCAAAGGTTAAATTATTGAGTAGATTTAATTTCTATCAATGCATGAAAGCAACCACCAAAGCCTGTGATACTTTTCAGGTCAATTTATAGTTTGTTATTTATCATTAACGTGTTTTAGGATGATTTATCCAGATTTCCATTAATGTGTCAATCTTTTTTTCTGAGCTAATTTTGAATAATTATTTTTCAAATAAATTTTTTTTTGTGGCACTATATCAAATGTTTGGAGAAATCCAGAAATACTACATTTACTGTCTTCACTTTGTTGCTAATTATTTTATTGTCTCTCTTCACACTCTCTTCCCATTCCAAGTTTGCATCTAATATGGTGTATCTTCCGCATGATAGATAATGAGCATGTTTCACTAATGAAACATTTTAGTTTTGAGAACAGGTGGTCAAGCATCTATTCCACTGACACAAGGAAAAAGCCATCTTGACTAGAAAATAAATCTGTTGTATGTAAAATACAATACCTGCCATCTCAAATTGAATGGAAAATGTTCTGAGTATGTCACTTTAACAGTGGTGCTCTACCCAGATTATATCATGTGCATAGCTATTTTGTTTAGGGTTTTTCCTTTATATTGGCAGCTGCTAAATAAAAGCTGTTTCAATTTCCTTTTTTGCTGATTGAGTGGTTAGCTCTAAGTCCAGTTTCTAAACAGCATCTGGCAGTTTTTATACAGCTATAAAATATTTTAAAATAAAGTGAACCACTTTTGGCAAGCCTGTTACTTGAAACCCAATGGGAATTCCAGAGTCTATAGCAAGCTTTATTATATCTCTGCCAGTGCAACGCATCTAGTAATATGAGACAGTCTCCTGTGTTAATACCATGCAGTCAGAGAGAAACAGATGACCCTTGTCACCTCGTACAGCATCTTGCCCTGACTTTGGCCTGACAGGTACTGAGGATTTCCTGATTAAGCAAAATTCTGAGCAATTACAACTGAGATGCAGAGAGACTCCTCATAGTGCTGTCATACTTTTTGCAAAGGATCAAAGTATAACAGAGTGTATATAGGCTAGGAAATAAACTTCAGGAAGGGGTTGGCCACCTTGAAAGCTGAAATGCATAAACTCAGTCATTTGCTGACATGCTGCTATTGAAAAGGTGGAAATGGGAATTAATTTAATTTTAATAGCATTAATTTTTATGCTATTAAAAAAGCTCAAGCCATTTGATTATTTACTGTTGTGAAGACAGTTGAGGTGTACACTAGTGATGGAGGTAGCAAAAATGATACATCAGGAAGCAGAGAAATGCAAAATGTTAGGTGCCTGCTGCAGTGGCAGCAGGCACTTAGAGTGACAACAGACCAAGGAGAGAAGATTCCCCTCTCAGGCAAAAAGTACCTAGGTAGTGTGTCTCTAAAACTCTGTATTCAGCATAAGCAGAGTGTTGCCTGCTGAGAAAGGTTCTTAGATGTAACAGCACAGCAAGGAGAAGGTTTGATTTAATAAAATGGGTATTTCTGTTTGCAAAGAGTGCAGGCCTGATGCTCAGCTGGCATGGTTCCACTGAAGTAGAGTTGCCAGCTTTAGGGATTTATCTATCATCTCAATACTTTTGTGCTTTTGTAAGACAACACTGTAGATTTTTTTTGTGCTATTCCAGCTTTTACCTTCTGGCCTCTGCAGTTTTGTTTGTCTCAGAACAGGTTGCCATGTCTTTTTTATCTCTGATGGGAAAGTGAGGCTACCCCCTCACAAAGATGGCAATTCCTAAGGCTTAAATGTAGTTATCTGTCTCCTCTGTGATTCTTTCAGTGTCCCTGAACTGAGATAACTGCAGCACTGTCACAGAAAGGAGGCTGCAGCAATCCGTATACATTAGTGCATATGACATTCTCAAGGAGATGACAGGATTTCAGATTCATCAGATACATAGCCAGCCCAAAGCTGAAAAGAAAGGGTGTGAGGACAACTAGCTTGATGTATATCACTGCCTCTATTGTATCCTCCATGCTACACCTTTGGAAAGCTTTGGGCATAGGTATTGCCCTTAGAAACTGTTATCTACCACTGTGCTACAGACTATCTGTTGGCTGATAAAAGTATGGTAAATTAGTTTTTAAGCCTTGCGCATAAAATATAATTTAAAGTTCTCAACATTCAGTCTTAAAGTTAATAGAGTAAAGGGAGAAAATAATTTTATGTCAGCAAATTGAAGATTCTTCTTTATTTGCCTAATACGCTCTCAGGTACTCCGAAAAGGCATTGGAAGAGCTGGTTAGGGGCTTAGGGCATGCATTCATTTCTCTCCTGTGTGTTTTCTAATGCCCCCTTTTACAGGAAAAAGACTCAGCAGCGAAGTCATTATGCCACTTCACCGTAGACAAGACAAGTGATTCTGAGCTTTATTAATCCCTTGAGTATCTTAATGGCATATAGTATGTCCTGTAAAAATGGACATTTTCAAAAGGAAAAAGTTTTGGCTTTCTCATGAGAAACACTGTCTCACTATCATTGCTTGCATGGAAAGGTTGAAGATCATGATAACTGTAAAAAATGTGCCCTCCTGGGGATGACACTCAGCAATCTATTTAGCACAACTTTTTATTTATAGCAATACACAGTGGAAAAGCAAATATTCAGCAGCTGTACCATTTGTGTGTGTGTGCACGTATCAGAGGAGGACTGGAAGAGAAGACAGTACAGGCTGATATCTAGATAACTTTCATATCGCCTATTGAGGTGAGAAAATTTGAGGCAATGTGAGTAATGAACGAATACCCAAGTGCATTTATGTGTGCTATTTATATGAATGCTTTGTTTTGATGGAGGCTTTGTTCTGTTGTGTTTATGTCTTGAGGAAAAGAAAGAAAGGAAAAGGGAGGAAAGGAAAGAAAAGCACTTGGAAATATAGAGTTATGCTGCTATACCTATGGTTTTAGAAACACTTGTGATGCAGATTTGTGACTTGATTTTACATTCTTAAGACTATATATGAGCAAAGACAAAAGGCCAGTCTTCCAGTATAACACGAAGAGGAAAAGTGCTGGAATCAAAATCTACCAGAACTCAAAAATGGCAGTTCTGCCAGCCTCCCTGGTACCACTCTCCACGCCTTTCCCCGTGAATGGTGCATAGACATGAGTGCCTTCCGTCTTTCTTCTGCCAGCAGGTGACCCAGATTCATTGGACCCCTTTAAAAAAAACCAGACCCAACCTCCATGCCTAATAAACATTTCAAGTACTTAAAAATCAGCTCTGGTCTCATCCTAATAGCAGCCTGCCTTCTGCTGTAACTGATCATCTGCTCAGAAACAGTTTTAGAAATGACTTCCAGTCTAGACTGAAGATGGAAATCCTGCTCCAGTGGCCATTGAGAAGACTGGTTTTTATGCTGATAATGTAGGAAAATTGAAAAGCTTTTACTTCTCTCCACCAGAGACAACATGGAAATAATATGTGGAGGATGCTTAGTGTATGTCTGCGTGTGTGCATATAAAACACACTTCCAATGCTTTATGAAACACTTCTAAATGTTTATAAAACATCTAAATACATATCTACTCAAAATCCTTAAAAACCTGGTAAGAAATTTTTTGTGTTCAACACTCTATGAAGGATTGTACATGTTGGGGAGGATTTTCAGTTTCTTGAAGAAATTTCAGGAATGCAGACTTTTGATATTATGTTATTGTAGGATTCTCTTAGAGGGCTATCTGATAAAACTGTATTCAGTAAACATTGTAGTTCACACATTTTTATGTTTCATATTAAAAAGGAAGTCTTATATGGTTTCTACAAGTGTTTGAGGCAATTCTTTAATTTTTTTGCAAGAGTCATCTGGGAGTTACATGTGGCTTATTCAAATCTTTGAAATTATTCACAGAAGTAATTTATTACTTCTTTTGCAGATGGATACAAGAAGTCTCCCCCCTTTCTCACTTTGATTGCTTCTCTTCCTTTATCATTATTCCCTCGTTACATATTTTTTTTAACTGCTATGAAATATAAAGCTATTTTTATCACAAAAGAATATGCATAATTATATAAAACATATTTCAATTTATTTATCCTTTTCTGGGATAAAGTCCAATTACAATCTTTAAAGTATACCCTAGCTGATATTATTCTTTCACAAAACTTTCAAGATATGTTTTCTGATAAAGACTAATTTTAATATTTTAGTTTGCCTTTTTGCTGATTTAAATGTTCTGCAAAACAGAGCCACTATTGTCAGTCACTGCTGTGTACCTACCATATATATTTACGCTCAAGCTGTCTTTTCCATTTTTAATTATCTTAGCTGTGCATTGACCATTTACACTTTCAAGAAACTGAACTCTCTACAGATCATCATATATATTTGGATTTTATTCATGCTCTGTGTTTTTTAATGACTTACCATACTCGCAGTTGCACTAAACTTGAACCTAGTGAAGTACTTAGCCAGGAGATTAACTTTCAGTACTCGAAGCTATGATATTTCAATGGGAACAGTTCACAGGAGTATTTTGCCAGGTCCAGGCAAAACTGAACACTGTGAAAGCCTGAGGCAAACATAGGTGCCTTCTAATGCTTGTAACACTGGAAAACTGCCAACCTAAAGTTTGGATTGTTTCTTTATTCTGTAAATCTCTCCAGGTGGTAGAGAGAGGTTAAAAGACTATTTGCTATGCCTAGCAGCATCCATCTCCATGACTCATGTTCTCAGACAATATCATAGCGTCTCTCCATCATGTATCTAACTTCAGGAGCCGAGCACTAATAGGAAATCTTATTGTCCCCATCTGAAACTGCAGCCAAGGGCCTGGCCGGTGACCCAAAGCGGTGCATGTAAAAATATCTGTTGCTTTTGACGTTTGCATGTATGCTTTGTGTGCATGTCGGTCTTCTTCAAAAAACAGGTTATCTCATCAGTCTCTACGTATATAGACTTGTCTCAAATGCTTGCTGGTGAACAGTCTGTGTACCTTTCTGGTGGTGGTTGTGGTTGCTGTTCCTACCATGGATGATTTTTTTTTTATCTAACTGGAGATACCTTAACCTTTTACAGCGGCTTTTGTCAGGTTGTTTTCAAACCTGTCTTAGACATCTTCCAGTCTCTTTCCCTGTCCTTTCAGAACTGAAGATACTTAGAGTCAGAACAAATAAGGAACTGATGGAAAAGCAGCTCAAGAATATCATGCTGGTCACATTAACATTTGGCAGCGTGTGGGTTACAGAAAGTTAAGTAAGAATAGTGGAGTACAGACTGAGACAGAGACAGGTTCCTCTTCTGGACAAGTAGATTTTACTATGAGATGTGTCCTTGGAGAGATAGAGTTACCATTGCTAAGTCAGCCACCTACAATAAAGTTAGGAGAATAATCTTTGTTTACCAAAACTCATCTGAACTTTTCAGACCCTTAGGCTGAACCTAAATATAGAATTTTCAGCAGGTTCATACTGAGTAGGTTTGTTCCAATGCTAAATATCTCTTTTGTTCGTAAATTTCTTTTTCTTGTGTATTTATGTAAAAAGACCATAGGTGTCCAATTGTTCTCTATGTTTTGCTCTTTTATCAAGCTGGAGTGCTCGATTTACTGTGTACATTTCCTGCAACATATTAAAAGCTGCTCTGAGCAAGTGCTGTTCACTGTCACTGTAATAACTAAGCCAGCCAATATTAAACCTGGAATGTAACAGGTGTAAAATCAGTCAGTCTCCTTAACGAAATGTAACAATATCTTTGTTTCATTTCTCATAGAAAACAGGTCTGGTAGGTCAGTTCTATCCACTTTCAGATTCATAGCTGTGTACTGAAAAAATTACTAGGTTCTTGTTCCTACCTACAGACACAGAACGGAACCTTTTTCTGGGGTGTGGAACAATCCTTGGGAGATTCGCACTTTGCAGGTTATTCCAAATACATTTTTCTTTTTAAGAATTGTTTTTCCAAGCATCTGGCATGATAGAGACAGGTTGTCACCCACAGGTTGTCTCACTTCCACCACCCTCATTTTCTGCTGGACATCTTTCTGAGGATGGCAGCTCCATCTCGCACTATCCTTGTTTCTTCGCTTTACTTGTCTGTGAGTCAAGAGAGGTCCTTCTCCCTGGTATAGTTCAGTAAGGGCTATGGATCTATCCACACCAGTCTGACACCGTTGCTATTGTATATATACAAATTGTCTATGCTGAAAATACAAGTGCTGTGGTAACAAAACAGGAATGAAGGCATTACTGTAGTGTATGCAGCTATACCTCAGCTCCCCTTCAGCATTGAAACTGTGTCATATTAGCAGTAAACTGAGGGAGATTCCTAAGTTCAAAGTGGCTTCCAATTATTTAACTATACGAGTTTATTGAATGATATAGTTCCTTTATATTGCTTTGTATTTTTCTGCCACCTTCATAAAATTCCTTTCTTTCTTGCTTGCTGGATGCATAGCATAGACTCTAAACCACAGTAAAGATGACTCATAGTGGTCACTCTGTATTTCTCTCTCCCCTTGTTTCCTGACCAAATAAAAGCAAGTACCTTGGACAAAATTGAAGCTTTCAGGGCTTCTCTTCAAAATTTTCAAGCTATTTTTCTTTGTTTTCCATTAGTGAAATTCCTTCATTTATGGCTTAGGTTTTTTTCTAAGTGTGAAACTATTTTTTCTCAACTTTATTACATCTGTGGATATTCATATACATACATAAAAAGACTTATTACTGGAACCAGAGTTTCAGAACAATCCTTAACAAAAAATATAGACCTTTAAAAACATATCTCTGCTTGAAATAACAGGGTTTGGCAATAAAACTTTTCTTGGTCCAGAAGGAGTTCCAGCAGAAGTAGTAGTAGTAGCCTCTGGAATTGCAAAATGAAACTGACCATGAATATGCAGCATCTGCAATGGTTTTTGTTGTTATAGCTGTGTCTTTAAATTATTTTTGTAGGTTTGCTAGTGGTTTAGTGGGGCAGGGTGGTTTATTTGCTACTTTACTTGGTTTACCTTCTTTTTCAAGGACACAAAACATTATGGGAAGTTCTATGGTATGGATGAGAATTCCTTTCTCTCTAGGGATAACCAGAATTGATTTAACCTTCCAGAAGTAAATATTTCTGAAATGCTAGGAGAAATTACTAAGGCAAAAAAGAAGAGGGAGAGGCTAGTCTATTAATCTTTATTTGGTTGCTTAGCCTGATTTAGTGTTTCAGTCAGTTAATTGCAACTAATAATGGAAAAGAAAGTCTATTAAAAACACAAAAAACCTACAGTGCTTTGTTTTGTGGTGGACTATCGGCGAGTACTTGACAACAGCTAAGGTGACAGCTGCCGGTTCATTTTATAGCCCTTTGCTTTACCATTACATACAGATGGCTGGAAATGTTCTAGCTGTTCTTCCTTTACTAACAGATGTAATATAAAGTTGGTGTTCTTAAATGGTTTGTTACCGAGCTGCAGGCTGGTTTTACTTTTTCTTTTTTTTTTTTTTTTTTTTGCTAGGAGAAGAGCCTTCTTTATCTGCTAAAAGTTACTTTTAGCTCATCTGTGCCTAAAACTTCCCCACCCCTTCTCTTTATTCTGTACCTGAACTTTTCTATTGCAGAAAAGTTCAATATTGAAAAGGTGTTTAGTTTCTGCTATTTTGGATTGTCCTAGGGTCTTGTGGAAAGGGCTCATAAAAGATTCAGCCACTATTCTTTCTGTGTTGTTTTCTTCTCTGCCACTTCCCTCCCGCCACCCCAAATAATGTGCTTTTAAACACAGCTGTTAATATAATCCAAAGCTTGATTTCTGAAGTCAATCAAGAGAAAGTTTCTCTCAGTTTGTCAGCTTGGATCTATTATGGTGTTAAAAAAATTTGTAATATTAATATCCAATGAGAATGCTCAGGATTCACTCTGTTAGGAAGCAGAAATAATCCCAAGTGACTAGCTGAGATTAGTCATGGCAATTACAAACAATGCTAGGGATTAGCAAAGGTGAAGTATTTGAAAGCAGTCAATTGGTTCCTGTATACATATTGAAGCCTTGCACAAACTCATTCTTAATGGCAAATATATCTGTAAAATGGAGATTTGTATATTCATATTTTCCCAGAAAGCAACAAAAAGATGACAAACCAAAACAATATTTATGAAAAATATTTTTTTAATACAAATTGAAAAGGTAAAAGCAAAGACAGAGGACCAGATTTAGAATCTGGCTGAGATTAGATATTGCTTCTGGTTCTGCATGTCTTTTTGGATGAGTTTTGTTATTCAGTTCTAAAAAATGGAGTATTTAGTAGTTCATGTACAGTTTTATGAGCACCTCCTGTACAAAACAGGCTTGTCTGCTCTCTGTAGTATTTAACATTTTAATGAAATATGAATAGTGATATTTATGAAAATCACAGAAATATTCATTGAGATTTAGGTAAATTCACTTACAGTCTTTCAAAAATTAAGCTACTTTCAGGTCACAGTGGTGCCACTAATAGCTTTACTGTAAAATATTCTGAATAATTCATAAGCATAATAATGACATTCTGACATTTACCTAATCTAGCCTAAAAGATTAGGATCTAATAGGAAACTTGACAATATGCATTAGCTGTTTGTTACAGGGCAGACTTGAAGACCCTGCCCAGGGACACAGGACTCCTCTCTTGAGTTATTCTGATTTCAGGTGCTTGAACTCTGCATGCAGATGCAAGGTAATTATCACTGAGTCATAAGCAGGTGCTGTTGTTGACCCATTGAGGTTATAAAAAGGAACTGGAGGCTTTTTGTGATGGAAACAACGTTTCTAAAGTAAAGGTTGTGTGGGTATACTTATGAGATGATCCAAGTTTGCAGAAGAAATTTAGGGTTTCTGTTTAATGGATGCCCGGAGTTAGAACTGAGACCTACAGGTAAAGTGGTATAAATCTGCTAGCTTGTACCCATAATGGTCTGGGAAGAAAACTTCTATTTATGTTGGTTCCCAGCAATTTGGAATGTGTGAGTAGACTGAGGTCTTCTTCCTTCTACTGCTCAGAAGCTCTAAGGAAAAAGGTGAATGTGAAATGTAGTGGATATGTGTATTTTTTCTTTGATGCATTCACTCATTTTGGTGTTTCTGTAAATATGGAAGATGGGCAACTTTGCAGAATATGCACAGTGTATTTGGTTTTGCTAGAAATTTGCAGGATGTCTTTTTTGCTACTTTGTCTCTCAATCACAGTAATCTTTCCTGGCAGGTCATATAGTGTGTTCTTGTGTGTGTATCTTAAGCGCTGTATTATTTATTTCTATTTTTCTGTCTTTCTCTGTTGTTAATTAAACCAAAAATAACACCACAGGTTCACAACAGCTTTGCTCCCTTAATATCCAACTTCTCTTCTGCTCTGTTCTTAATCAGAGCAACTGAATGCTCTAAGGAAAAATAAACTATCTCAGCTCTTGTTGGGCTGGTTTTTATTTGGAGATTGTCAGACTACAAAATACTGCCTGTGCTGTTAAAATAATCCATGAAGAAGGAGGCATATCTTGGCTCCAGGGAAGGCTGACCTATTTAATAGAAAGATTGGCTAGCCCAAGGAAGCCATTTTTTAAACAGATTGAGGTTGCTGTGATCTGCAGGGATATGTGTGTTAGAACTAATAAGTTATCACTGTACCCATGACACTTTCATCCTGATTGTTTTGTTTTAATTCCAGCAAAAACTGAGGAAAGTCCCCCAACAGTGTCTGTTGCTGACCTGCTGGGTTTATGGCCCCAGGTAGCCAAACACTTCAAGCTACTCAAATTATGTCACTGACAGCTTGGATGCAAGGAGAAAACTTGAAAGTTGTGAAGTTTGAGAGATAAGAGTGGTAAAGATTAAACAGTAGTTCAAATTTTATTTTTTTTTCCTTCACTCAGTACAACTGAGTAGTGGCAATCTAGACAAATCTATACAATGAAAATAGTCTGTCTCTAAACAGACAATTGCAGTCTTCATGCTCCTGTGGTGGTACCATTTGTATTACACATGTCCACTCATGGCCTTCATGGGCTCCACTATATTTGCTTTGAATATCACTGAATATGCAGTTCCTCTGTGCTATCTGATCTAGCCTATATTTTATTTCCTGGCTTTTAAACTGGCAGGAACTTGAAGGGTTCTAAACAAAAACAGGAATGTGGCTGCCTGATACTGAAATAAACAATGGCTAAAAAAACCTCATCCCTCTACACAACCCCTTGAAATTGTGTACATTATTTCTGCTTCCTAATTAAGAGTTACAGCATCACCATGATGAGTCCTAAATAATTTCTTGAAGCTTTCTTCCCTCTATGTTCGATCTTTAAAAAATTAATTACCAATTCCTCATTCTGTCAATTAGTGAAAGCCTGCATAGATTCTCTGAAAGAGCTCCTCAAGTCATGACTGTTTTCTCCAAGATTTCCATTATTATATAGAACTACTCTAAAAAAAAAAAAAGAAAAAAAAAAAGCTGCTTTTAGGTCAGCAATATGGCTTTTTTCCATTAAGTGTATTCAATAAAATTAATTAAAAAGACTTATGTTTAAAACCAGAAAAAAACCTGTCCACTTTCTTTACTGGAGTGACAGGCAATGATATTGGTCGTATGACAGTGGTATGTGAATCATAGAAAACATGTAGTATACTGTGATACTGCACCTAAATAGGAGTGTCACTTGAAAAGATGTTTTTGTTTTTCTTTCATGTTAAAATGGAGTTTGTATTTGAATAAAATGAGCATGCAAGGGATTGTGCCATTTCTAAGCAAGGAAATCTTTAAGTATATGTGGCCATATGGAACACTGACTACTAAGATGGAGAATCTGCCTATTATTTTGGTATGGGATTCCTCTCCCCTGGGGCTTGTCCGAACTGCATGGGTTTTGCTGTTCATCAAAAGAAGACTGGGACATTCTCTAGCTTAGCGTTTAATAGCGGATGTTGGGGTTTTGAGTCAATGTTACTTCAACCGTGTGACTTCACCATGGATTAGATTTAAGACAGCATTGATAATGGTGCAAACAGTGGTTAAGAAAAGGCAGCTCTTAACTGCAATCATTGATAATCCATCAAAGAATTTCAGCTTGTCAGTTTTCTTGTGTATTGCAGCCATTTAAACGCGGCGAACCCAGAAGCGGTGCTCAGACTGCCACAGCGAGACAGCGGCACCGGCAAGCTCCGTTGCCAAGTACCACGCTTTTTTTCTCCATTTTCGAGGTGTTTGAGGTGGACTGGGGTTCCCTGACCCAGGCAAGCCCGAGGCAGGGGGGAGAGACCCGGCAGGAGTCAACGTCTCTCGCGAGAGAGTCCGAGAGGGCCACGTGGCTGGGGGCGTTCCCGGGGAACCCGCAGCAGATTTAAACGCAGCGAACCCAGAAGCGGCGCTCAGACTGCCACAGCGAGACAGCCAGCCCTTTCGCTTTTTTGCATGGAGCTAGCAGGGCGTGGGGGGGAGGGACACGGGAAAAAAACAAAACCAACAACAAAACAAAGAAAAAACCCCAAAACCAAAACAGCAATGGTTGTGACCAGGGCTAAATCTCCTGCAAGGGAGAACATGGCAACACAGACAGAGGTCCTCCGGGAACATGTTGGTGTCCAGGTCTCTGGCTGCAGAGAGTGCCGGAGTCTGGCACTGCTGGTGGAGGGTGATGGGGGTAACACCTGTGTCTGGTGTGATCAGGTGGACAATCTGCTCAGCCTGGTGGCTGAGCTAAAGGAGGAGGTTGAAAAGCTGAGAGCAATAAGGGAGTGTGAGAGGGAAATAGACTGGTGGAGTCAGGCCCTACCATCCTTGAAAACAGAGCAGCAGATGNAACAGAGCAGCAGATGGAGACTCCATTAGGAGAGGATCCCC
>VZZY01012813.1:6369-52165 GCA_013400335.1 Eurystomus gularis
GCCGGGCAGCGGGGCCGGGACGGGACAGGGCGGGGCCGGGGCCGCTGGGACGGGGGGGGCAGGGCCCGGTCCCGCCGTCGAGGAATTGTTTAATCGCGCCCCGTGAATGTCGTGACAAGAAACAGGAGGCCTTTGGGTTTCCAGGACCTCCTGGCTGAGCCCTGGTCCCAGCGACACGCACTGGTGGGCTCCTAACATGGCGCCGTGGGCTCACAAGGCACCTGCGTGCTCTGCAAAGGTGTAAGGGCTCGCTCCTCACCCCCAGCTTGGGTTTGGCTCCCAGAGCAAAGGGCTCTTCCTCACCCAGACACGGCCTCGTGGTCCGGCACCGTTCTGAGAAGCGGCCTTTGTCAGCACGTTGGCTTTTCCCTCTGGTTTCCACAGCGGTGTTACCTGAAGCGAGAGGAGAGATGGGAGCAGGCAGCGCTGGGACCCAAACGGGAGAGATGGAGTTGTCTCCAGTTGGGTTGGAGTTGAAGGCCAACAGAGGCAGATGGGCTTCACCTTGTCATAAAATTCCAGAGTTGTTCTTAAGAACTTGGACCTCTCACATACATATTTCATATGTACCTGCTGGTACTTACAGATAGAACTGCTTGGGGGAACAGGAGAGTTCTTACCAGAAACGACACCCAAACACACTTCAATGCTATCATAGAATCATTATGGTTGGAAAGGACCACCAGGATCATCAAGTCCAACCTTCATCCTAACATCTCGCTATGTAACACTTTCTACAAGCACTATGTTTTCTCAGGCATCACTCAGATTTACCCTGAATAGTTTTTGTATTGCAGGAATGTGCAAATCAAGATTTAGATTCACTTTTGAAACAACATAATACTTCATTTTTGGGAATTGTTTTTGAGGGAACTCAGAATGCTAGAAATTTAGAAACCCTAAAAGGACCCAAACATAACATTGTTTGCCTGAAGAGTTGCATCCTATATATTCTTACAAGGTGCCCAGCAGGGGTGTAGTATTCTGACTAAAACCACACACAGTCTAGTTTGAACAGGGAGAAAGAATTTACACTTTAGCAGGTTGCTAACAACACACCTCTTTCTCCTTGTATTCTTCCAGATACATTAACAGATGTATAAATAGTAGAAGTATTAAAAGCTTCTAGTTTCCACCAAAATATTAGAAAAATTTTGTATCGGTGCCAGTTGAAAGGAATGAAAAATAGGAGGCAAGTAGCTTCAATATGTACACAAGATAAAGTTATTAGTTCCTATCATTAAGGCTACACAATCTGTACGGTCCTGTGAGATTTCTAATATCCATTTTCTCTTTAGCCAGTGTCCTGAAAAATGTACTGTAAAGAAGATCCAGCATGGAACAGATTCTGAATATGAAAAACACAGAGGTTTTAACTTGTGTTGCAAAGTGGAATTAATCTAAAGTGTTAAAAAGAAGTGTTGAAGGGACAGTACAAAATTATATGGAAAGAGTTGAAAAATATTACTGTTCATTGTGAAATCTTAAAAGAACCCAAATGTGTGAAATCTCAGTGGGTCTTTTCCTCTTCTTGAGGGAACATGGAGTTGGTAAGGAAATGTGAGAGTGGACAAGACCCATGTTTTCAGTTCCTCTACATATAATGCACTTAATTCTAATCATAAAAGCACACTGGCATGTACATGAGCTTATTCACTCTTGGAGATACATAAAACATTCCAGTTAACACAACTAGGGGGTTTAAAGGTAGAATAAAGGACTTTTCAAACTTGCCTTCATCACTGAAGAAGCCTCAACCACAGAGGTTTTTGTTTCTCTTCAAGAGGTGGGGGTGTTTGGTTTGGGGTTTTGATTCCTTCTGGAAGCTAAAGGTAGTACCACGCCAGCACAAGGCTTTTGGAAAAGTCTTAGAGGTTAAGTTTCATCATTCTTTCCCTGTTACAACTACAATTTGAAGTGTTTCTGCTTTGTCTGATTCATTACAGTTTAAATTTCATATATACAGCTGTAATGTTTTGTTTCCTAGTGATATTAGCATAACATCTTTTTTGTTTTGCATTCTTAACTTACCACACAGTTGCTATTTACAAAATACCAAAAATATGAAAGCAAATATGTAGGGACAGCTGGGTTCCATTTTTATTGGCCTTATTCTTTTATGAAAAATGCTTTGATAGTTTGAGCATTCGTTTCAACCGAACCAGTCAGATGAATTGTTGGGGATCAAAAAAATCTGAGGAGTATACCTTAAGTAAAATTTCTTCTGAAGTAATGCGTTAAAAAAATCCCCACATTTTGATGGCAACCTTAACCAAATACCACAGTAGATAAATAATAATAAAGCACAAGTGGCAAAAAATGAGGCATAAGATACAACTTGGACTGTGAAATGCTAATTCTTCTAAGTTGGTTATTCTTAATTCCTTCTTTATCTTACTTCTTAAGGTACCTTTATTACTTATTTAGTATATCATATACATTTTATCTTGCAAACTACTTCAAACTGACTTAACAGAAGATGCCCTTCATACAGCTTGCTTTCATGCAGTTTTGCTTTTGACTCTCTTATTTGCTTGGTCATACACTGAGCTGGTTATGCTCAGGTCGATATGGAGCTATAAAGCTTTCTGTGGCTTATCTTGGGGCATATCCACAGCCGGCACAATGCCAAGCAGCTGAAAAATCTCACCCCTCCTCAAAGAGCAAACATTGAGCTGTTTGCCATCTAGCACAGAAAAGCTGAGTGTGTTGACCCACTTTTTCTGTTTTTCTGGTAGTTGCTTGTTTAGAACTACATGAAACACTAAGGAGAAGCGCAAGAACATCCAGCAGCCTTCAGATTTGAAGCCTAATGGTATCAGGAGCTATTTACAGAACTGCCTTGGAAAGAGGTATTTTCAGAAGAAAGTTCTCATGTAGTCATGGAAGCTGCTGTGCCCCAAGTTCCATGGCAGGAACCCACATGTGGTGACAAACAAAATAATTACAGGAGTTGCTTGTCTGGAGTTACAATACTTCTTGCAACACCATAACAGAAGCACGTATGATTCTCCCTCCACCCGAGGAACAGCTAATTAAGGGTCATACTTAATAAGTTAACATGTCATTCTAGGAAACAAAAATATTTAAGACAAAAATGGTTTTCAGGATTCCAGAAGTAAACATGCCAGCCACTGAAGTGTCCAGCAGCTCAGAAGGAAAATGTGTTCTCTGGAAGAAAGGATGGCTTTTCATAACTAATCCCTTGGTTAGATGATATAGTATCATCCCCAAAGGTTTTCCAGGGACTTGATATTTCTTTCCTCTCTCCTCCTGCCCCTCAGGCAGCTGGACTGAAATCAGAGGCAATTTTTTTTTTATTTTAATCCTTTTGAGAATTACTTGCATCCTTAAGTATTAGAATATTAGATTTTGCAGCATCCTTAGCCACACCAGAATTTAATTCTAGTAGCTGACAGATCTGAGAAAGGGTGTTGCTCACGATAACAGCTCCTCATTCCCAGTTTGCACATTCACTGGTCCACAAAACACTTGTGCACTGCAGATTCATCAAGTTTGCAGCTACTTCCTTCCTAGATCTATGCATCTCCTTTCCATCTACTTCCTCTTAACCTGGTAAGATTAGGAGCAGCACTTTAGAAAATGTTTGGCCTACCTGGATTGTACCCCATCTGCAGGTGGATTATACATGAAAAAAACCCGGTGATGTTATATCTGCACATTTCCAGTGTGCAAATAACATGCAGCTTTGACCAGATATGCAGAGCTTTCAGTCAGATATTTCCCTGGAATTTGCCAAGCCCATTTCTCTTACTAGGTACAAGGTTGTTAAATTTGTATGGAATCATTGTTCTTTTTCCATTGTAAATGGCTTCCCAGACCTTCTACACTGCAGAAGCTGGACCAGGATGGAAAAAGGGCTTTGCACGTTCTCATTTTGCATTGACATTTTCAGGAAGAAAGTTTCAGCTTGTCCAACGAGAGCATCTGAGGGGAAGATGGGAAGAGGAATAGCACACAGACCTCTCAGGGGTTTATATTTTTTCTCAACTGTATAGAGTTCAGCCTAGGGGTTTTTTTTGTTTACTACTCCATTCCCCCAAAGAAACAAACTAATATATATGGGGGGAAATCCTGCCCTTCTTTAAAGCCAGGAGAAGCAACTATGCTATACAATGCTGACAGCTGAATACGAAACCATATTGCTGTAGTCCACCCAACATGCCAGCGCATGCAGACACAGTGACCCTTCCGCTGTTTCTGAAAACAAATCCAAGATGTGTAATACTCTCAAATGAAAGATTTATAAACAGAAGCAGCAAATTAACTAGCAGGGCTTAGTAAGAGCTGTGTATACTTTTGAAGTCTGCCCTGTTTTGGGGACAATGGCACCCTTGCTACCAGTAATCACCAGGCACAGTGACTCTAAGTACCTGGAACAAATTGTGTTGACATGGAGTCAACCTAAACCATATGTTATACTACCAACTAAAAACCCCAATCTCTTATATCTAAGACAATCTACTTTACTAAACAATTAAATGTGCCTTTTAGAAATATGACAGTAAGCTCCAACTACTCAGTATCTCAGGGGGTTTTTCCAGTTCTAACAGTGTTTGTTTTGTCTGTATTTTCTGGTGATCTGAAAAACTTAAGTTACTCTTTCCCTAATGCACTTTGATTTGCTGAGGAAAATTCATTTCAGAGCTATTTAGGGACTGCTTTCTTTTTTGTGGCTTGTTGTTTCTTCCTGGACTGATTCTTTCCGAAATTTTTAATTCATTAAACATTCCAACTTAAAAGAAAAAAAATTCCCTCCCTACAAAATCGCTCTTCTAATCAATACACAGTTGGCTTTTTGGTTTTTCTATAAACCAATACAGACTCCTTGTCTTGCAATACTCAAGGCTACGCAAAGCAGTAAATGGTAAGATTAGTTTTTAACTTGTGTCTCTTTCTTTGCCTACGTATATAGAGTAGTTACGGCCAAAGTTTCTTTCTCAGATATTTGAAGTCAAGGAAGTTAGCTACAGGATTTCAGAATTAAGAATTTTCCCCTATAAAAATATGAAAATACATACATGCGTTTGCATTTCCATTCCCAAGTTGATTGCATATTAACTGTTCACTCCTATTGTTTCAGAGGGTTTTCAACTAGGGCTTTAAAAAAATTAAGACAAAATTTTAAGTGAATAAGTACAAAACTAAGCTAGTAATTCGGGTTTCATAATGATGTAGAAAGTAATGACCACTTAATCCACGTCATATATTGTGCTTCTTTTAGGTCCATAATTTGACTGTAGTAAATTTTTGCTGCTATCTCACATGACAACTTTAGACTTTTCCTATATTGCTTATGTAAAGAGCTAGTAGAAAATGGTTAAAAATATTGAGTAGCAGCAAGTCACTTTTTCAATAACAGGCTCTGCCCTGGTTGTATTTACACTTTTATCTTGACTAATTGAAGGTGTGATTGATAAAACAGGTTGCGGTTCAATAGTGAAAGTCTCATAGCTACAAAACATAAGCAAAAGTGAGAGAGCACAATTGCGTAGGTAGCAACTCTTTAGAAAAAGCACTGGGAGCAATAGTGGGTCATAAGCTAAACGTGAGAAAAAGTTGTTATGCTGGTGTGAAAATATAATATATACACTTATTTATGCACACCAGAATGAAAGACTGCAAGATAAAGTCATCTTCAGTATTAGTTCAGCCTCAGCTGGAGAACTGGATTCATTTTGAGGCATCACATTTCTGGAGAAAAGTAGAACAGCAGACAAAGTTCTAGCATGTTTTTGTTAAGAAGAATCAAGTATATCTAATTTCTTCCTATGGCAGTTACAGGCTTTATAGATAAAGGAGAAGTAAAGTCCAGATGATAACCATAGGCATCGATCAAAAGTCTTGTAGATCTGGCCCCAGAAGAAAGACTGAAGACATTCAAGTGTCTAATCCAGAGAACAGAATAATAGTGAAATATTTAAGTTACTGTAAAGAAAACTAGAAAAAAAAAATAATTTCTTTTAGTGACCACAATGGACATGAGAAGAATGAATAAACAAATTGAAGCAAGTCAAAATTTGGACTTTCTAAATACTTTCTGAAGTACTTGCACAGACTGCCTAGTGAGGTCACAGGGCTTTCATCAACCAGGGTCTTCAAGAACAGGCGAGGCAAATATATAGAGTGACACAGGCACAGACGGTGCTTGACAAAGCCCTGCACAATTAATTTCCTGAGCTCTTCTCTAGTCCTCTTTCCTGTGATTGTATGAGTTTAAAGTGATATGTACAAAAAGCAACAGCAGTCTGATACATGAAGTACCAGTACACGGAGACAGATTTTGAGGTAGCTTTCTGATATACAACAGGCACCCCAGGCACCAGCTTTCTATCTTTTCTGATTTGGCATTGTTGCTTTTGCTAATCCCTCTCCTGTTGCTTGTGTTGGTCAGTCAGCTTTAACTGGAAAAAAAACCCAAACCACAACTATCCAACCTTCATAGCTCTGGCAGTTTGCTCAGGTTCAAATGGCTGTTCAAGAAAGTGACATAAGAGAAGCCTGCTGAGGGATGTTACATTCATAGAAGCTGTTTCCAGCTAAGAAAGTCTCCATGCCTCAAATACTTGAAGGCTAGACAAGAACCCAAGGACAACACCGTGCTTACCTGACCCAGTGATATAATTTCTCCTAGACACCTGCTGTTGGACACTGCCATGGATTGACCTCTGGTGCACTCACGTGTTATGCTCCAATATAAAAGAAACCAATAAAACATGAACTTAGGGAATCTTGGACATTCAGAAATTCACATAAAACTCCAAAATACTTATTTTAAAGCATTTAGTATAAGCCATCTCCTTTATTTCCTTCAGTGACAGGAACTGACAGAATCACAGCAGCAAATTAACTCCTGGGCCACATCCTTACACACTCTAAAAGTGTCTTCCTCAGCTCAGGGATATCCTATTTCAACTCAAGAGGGACTTCCTAAACTGATCTTACCTGCTGTTTTTCCTGTCAGCCCCTTTAGGATCATCTCACCCTTCTCCCCTCCCTCCCCCCACCCAGTAATGGAAAATTACTTTCCAGATCCAGCTTCTCCCTGGTGAGCTCATTCCATCAATCCTAGCCATCCACATACATGCCCCATTGCATAAAGGTCATACCTTCTCAGGCCCCATTTCTCATTAGGCCTTGCATTGAGTTGATCATATGCTCCTTCTGGGAGCAGTAAGTCTTAAAACTTAGCTACTTCCTCCCCTACTTGCAACCTAATCTTGAGAGGAATCTTCATGTAACACGAGCCTTGTCACCAGCTTGATTCCTACTCTGTGCAACTATTTGTTGAAAAAACATAGAAATCAGTCTCCCTTTCAGTACCTGCTCTGTGCCTACCGTTTAACTCATCATATTTGGCAGTCCAACCACGCAAATACTTTATAAAACCTTGAAAGAGCTTTAATGCTGTGAAGTATTTTTTCACCATTCCCAAACAGGACATGGAAGCTGGAATACCACATTGTGTTTTCCTGTATCGGGAAGACAGCTGACTACTGTACTATGAACTTACAGTTGTTTGTTGATATTATATAGCAAATGGATGACAGCTCTCATTACTGGCCTCTACCTTTCAGGTCTGCCACGTGGTGTTGCATATTCACATTTTCACTTCTCCATGAATCTTTAGCACTCCACTCACAGGGTATCATAAAGCTGCTACACAGAATGCTTTCAAATCCTTGGAGAAGAGCTACATACACACAGAAGATATTTCTTAGAACTGCCAGCTGCTGAAAATACCTTTTGACACTCTAAGCACGTGTTCAAAAATCTGCCCTGTCCTTTGCTCAGAGGCTTGTCTCAGGTCATCTTTCACGTAATAATTATGCTCTTTGGCCTCACTGTCTTCCTCCCATTCTCAGAAAAACAACACTTGAGATACCCTCTTTTCAATCAACATCCAATTCAAGTGAATGCCCACCTTCTACCTTTCAGTATTGTTTAGCTCTGCCTGAACCACCAGTGGAGGGCCTCAACCTCCTGATTATGCAAACTAAATACTTGTTTCTTCCTGAGCTGTGAGCTGGAGCAATTTGAATCACCTGCTCAGGAAACCTGATCACAAAGGAGTTTGCTCTAAGGCCTACAGGAAGTGAGAACACAAATAGATCTTCATTCCCTTAGTGGGGGAGCTAAGCCTAATTCCTGGGTCCACCAAAGAGGCAATGCTTACATAGTTTTAATCATCTTTTTTTAATCATTCTATGATTCTATGATCTTAGACCAGACCTCGTGTTCAAGTATTACACGCTTAACACTGCAACCTTCATACCTACTACTCTCCGTTCTGACCCCTTTCCAGCCTCTTCACTCACATCTTTTGTCTTCATTCCTGCCTCATTTTGGCATTTCTAGTGTTCCTTTCTGCTGGAAAAACACCCTAAACTTTTAGCCACCAAATGCTTCCCCCCCGCCATGCCTTTTCAAAGAATTTAAAACTCTTTTTCTAGTAATCCTCCTCAATGCACTGCTGGTCTCACCATCAGCACCACTTCAGTCTAGTCTATCTTGTAGGCTTTGCTTTCAAAGAGACACATTTCAAGGGCCAGCACATGCCTCCAGTACTTGCAGACCCTAATTTCCCCAACCTTCCATGAAGTGTTGAATTCACAGCTATCAATGGTATTTGATTCGATTTTAGACAAAAACCCAGGTGGCAAAACTATTAGAGGCAGTAGATTTGAAATGCAAGGAAAATTCTCATTTACTTCAGAGGTCTAGTATCTGGGAGTACTATTTAGAAGGCTGATGGATATTTTCTGTACATTTTGGTCATTTTTAAAACAGCTGAAATCAATGTACTCTAATTTGAGGTGTATCTCATAAGAGGCAATATGACATTCAGCCCCATAAATGGAATGTAATTTCTTTGGGGTTTTGAGTCCTATGCACAGTAAAAACTGTGTCCTATGACTACTTCTGTGAAGTAGAATTGTTTTGTATTGAGCTCTGTTCTGACCCCAAGCTGAAATGCTTTCCTATACCATTCCTTAGTTATTCTGTGGGGGTTTTTTATATTTTAAATTATGTTAGATTTCTGGTAATTGTGTGCTACCTATAAATTGCAAGGTTATAATAACATTTAGGAAAATTGCATCAATATAGCAAAGAATCTATCTTCTAGTCAATTTTAAGATTTTTTTTTTCTTAAATGAACTATGTGGGGGGTTTTAAAATCCAAATATAAAAATTAAGTATTGCTCTAAGTTTTTGGAAGTGTTATATGGCCTCTTTAAACATTTCCTTGGAGCACACACTAAAATGAGAGCTACTAACTTAAGAATGGGCAAGAACTATCCTAAACACATCTTAGTGCTTTCCTTGGTTTTCAGTCTCTTACCTGCCTGTCCTCCACTAAAGTCACTTTCTCAGCTGATGACACATTCCCCCAGGAAATAGTTACTTCTTAGTGCTGTAACAAATTCCTCTGGAAGAATGGAAGAGTCTTACTGCTTTAACACAGACCTAGAAGACAGAGACTTGAATTCTTCTGTGGATCTTTGCTTCACTCCATCCAAATGCGTGTTGTATTCTGAAAGAGAAGCCAGGAGTGAGTCCTGCATATAAAAAAATTTAAAACAAACCTGAGAGTTTTCTACCTACAGGCCTCAGCAGAATCAGCTTCACCAACACCCATGGTCATGAGCTGCTTTATATGGCTTAAGGACCTGCATCATCAAGGGTACCATTTCTTATGTTTAGGATGAATTGAGCGTAACAAAACCCAAACAAACTAACAAAACTAACCACCAACATTTGTCAGGAATTCTGTTTTCATCAAACCATACAGGATGAATAGTTGAAAATAGTTTTTCGTTGAATGCTTCCATTCGAAAACTGTAATCCTCATTATATTCCATCTGGCACCATGGGTACTCAGCAACTCTGTCCCAAACACTCAGAATTCAAAATTGAGTCAGCTGAAAATGTAGGATCAGAGACAGAGTTGCAAGTTACCTGCTGGAAAGTGCTCTATATGCTTATGGGATTTGTTTTGTTTTTAAAGCAACCCATCATAGAATCATATAATAGTTGGCATTGGAAGGGACCTTTAAATGCAGTGAGCAGGGACATCTTTAACTAGATCTTTACATTGAGCCATATAGCCTGTTGTTTTGCAGAACTTCAAATAAACAGAGCAGAGTCATCTTAAAAAAAAAATGAGATTGTGTATTGGTGATGTTTAAAAAACATGTCATAACATTCTGAAGAACTGATTTCAATAACAATTGTTCTGATGTATGACCACCCACTGAATAGCATCAACTTCTGTAAAATTAAGTTGTGTCCTCTATTAGTCTTTGTAAACACTTATCTCTAGATTGCAACTGTCTGAAATTTCACAGTTCAGACAAATAGAAATATTTTTGATGCCACAATGTGCAAGTTTATGGCCACTGCACTTCTTGGAACACTGGATTTTTTGTTAACATTATTTAACTGGGGTGCCATGAGGTAGGTAAGAGGTTGTGAAATGCACTGTTTGAGAAATTGTATGTCAGCCTCTAGAGACTGCGTAACTGCACCCTCCCCGGATATAGTCACAGTATCACATAAGAAAACTACAAACAGTACTTCTGTTATTAGAAAGAAAAATTACACAAAATAATCTTTCACAACACTTAGAGTCATTTAACTGTAGCAGTCTTATTTCCAAGTCTGTATTATACAAGATGTCAGACAACTTAAAAAAAATAAGTAGTATTAAAAAAAAAATCATCAAGTATACAGCTCTGGCTCAAATGATTTTTGGATATTGTTATCAAAGTCTGTGAGGATCAACTGTAAAATTACTTAATGTATCTTAGAAGAAGATGATACAGAAGAAGCAGCAGCAGAGACATCTCGAAACCCTGAAGTCATTGAGGGGAAAGGGTTTTATGTGGCACCTTCTTAAAAGCTACTTTCACTGTTCGCCCAGAACAGAAGCTGATACAAAAGCTTGATACAAACCAGTTAAACCCCACTTTGGGGAGAAGTTGTTTTTGAGAGCAAATTAAAACCAGCAAGGAGTTCTGTAACTAGCTGGAATTGGTAGAGGGAGCAATGGGGAAAATGTATGTAAAGATTAATCTAATGATTAACCTGTGTACAAGTTGTACTTTGAAAAGCACACTTTTCAAAGAAAAGCCATAGAAAGACAAAGCTATAAAAAGACAGCTGAAAAATGTCTCCCATGATGTTGCTTCCTCTCTGAAATATTCATCCTTGGTTAACAAGACCAATGAATCCCATGGCTCAGTCTAAAGCTGTAGCTGGGTCTGTTCTACCATGTGCAAAGCCTGCCTATATAAATGCTTTCTCCTAGCTCAAGTGTGTCCTCCTCTCTGACATTTCAGAGGAAACAATGGCACCCCTCTGGGGCAGGCTGCAGAGAGCTTGGGTTTGATATTGTTTGTGGGATGCTGTTCTATTTATCACACAATAGGGTTTCTGTTTCTCCCTCAGTTCTATTGTGTTAAATCACAGTGGTTTTTTTAGTTCCGTTTTAAGTTATAGCTTGTCAGGCACCCTAAGGCATTGAGACACTGGGTGCCCCATAAATTTAAAGTTATTACTGCTCGGTATTGCCGTAAATGAGTTAGTCACCTTTTCTCATAACACAGCAAGGGAATGGGCTGAAAATACAATGCAGCTGCATCTTATTTAGAAGTGTGTCTTTCAAGATGTACAAGACATTAACATGCCCTTTCTGAAACTTATGAAAGTCTGCCCAAACTGTAATAATTCATCACAGAAAGGCTGAAAGAAGCCCTGTCTACACTGGAGAAGTAGCCATAGTTAGCCCTTGTTCCACAACGTAGCTGTGGCCAACCTGCATGCTGAACATGCTTCAGTGTTCCATTAATGTGGATGAAAAGCATTAACCTGTGTGGAGTAACAGGATACAACACTGCTGACATGGTTTTGCCTGATCTGTGCCTCAGCCAGGTTATTCTTACAGCATGAAGGGAGCCTGAGGGAGAAGTGGGAGAGAAGGAGGCTCAGTGGATGCAGAGCACTCAGTGTGCAGCTGATGCAGCAGTCCTGCCTGTCCAAGCAGTGAATTTTTTAACCTGCCCAACCCTCTCCAGGTTCTGTGTAGACACAGGGTCTG
The DNA here is from genome assembly GCA_013400335.1 of Eurystomus gularis. Lineage (NCBI taxonomy): Eukaryota > Metazoa > Chordata > Aves > Coraciiformes > Coraciidae > Eurystomus > Eurystomus gularis. The sequence goes on from VZZY01012813.1 coordinate 18,491, forward strand.
TGTAGGCACAGACACACAACTGTACCCACAGAGCCCCCAGCAAAGAACACCAGAAGCAGAGTCTCCGTTTCCCTTCTCATGCTTTCTTAGAACAAAGCTTTTTTTTTTTTCAATCTGGAGTTGCTGAATTTTATCATTTGTGCAGCAGTTCTTGCACTGCTTTACTTCCAGGTAGTTTACAAACTGCAGTAAGAGTTACTGGGTTATATACCACACATTAATTCTGATAAAACACCACCATGTAAGAATGGCAGCAGTTCATTTTCATCTCATGCCTTCTGCCTTTCTTTCCAGGCTTGCAGGCAGTAGACATAACCACTGTTCTCTAATGAAATTTTGAAGGTTGGGGAATGTTCCTAATAGCCACACTGAGCTATGATAAAAGACACAAGAAAAAACTGGAACAATCCAAAAGTTTGGGAGCAAAACATTAAATAGGCATAGGTGAGGCATTCACCTGTTGCAGGGATTTTAACTTGTGATAGTCCACACTTAGCTGAGCATAGTTAATCTCTAATGCTCCAGCTGGTTTTTGAAAATTTATTATTGATAAATATCATGCCAGATTAAAGCCACATAATAACCCCTTTAAGATCCAGGTGGTTATCTGACCTAATAGATCCCATTGATGAAAGCTATTAGCAAGAAGTGAGAATTAAAAAGGCTTCAATATATTAAAAAATAAATCTGAAATGCTAATTAGAAATCTACTGCTTTGAGAAGTATAGGAAGGAAAAGCTTCCAGTTTTGGTACCTTTCCACATTATATTTTGTCCCTCCTCTCCAGCTCACAGTTTCTAATGGGACAAAACACCCCAAACCCCCATCATCATATAAATAGAGACATTTATCCATTTCAAATAAGATACGACATTGAGGAGTGCCATAGCAGCCCAGCATCAGTAGGAACTACAGCTGGCTTGGACTAAATTCAAAGACAAGTCATTTTTAGTAGACTCTAAACACACCTTTTGTGACAGATTACTAACAATTTGGTCCCTCCCTTTCCTCCTCACTTCACTTCCATGAAAACGATGACAAGGACAGAGAAAACATCAAAATTGAAAGTTTCACATCCAAATGGAGAAGGATAGTCAGGAACATGGGTTCCCTGCAGGTTTGAGTAACCTGCAAGCTTTCACTTGTTTGTTCAGCCATCAAAGAGCACGTACCCACAGGCCTTGCCAAGGGACAGACATTTGGATTGCATTAAACTTCCAGAGGGTATGTGTGCAAAAATCCAGTGTGAATCCATTATTATTAAAAAGGCCACATGTTTGCTATTTCTGTGGTTTGTCAGAAAGGCCATTGTTTAAGATGTTTTCATTTAATGAAAATGTGCCTCTATTCTTGTTATTGTTGTATGATTGTTTCTTTCACGTATGTTCCTCCTCCCCAATACCCTTGTTTGTCATCGCATTGTGAAGTATCTTGCTGTTCCTCTAGTTGTCATGGAACTGTTCAGACGTAATAGATTTGTATAACTTTTCATTAGACTAGTGGTTAAGTTACAGATGGGCGTGTTTCTGCTGTAACAAATTCTCTGAACTCATTAGGAAGTTTTAGACGGGAGAAGGATAAAAGCAAGCGTATTCATTGCACAGAGTAGCATGGGAGCTGCATTACTTCAGCAGTGGAAGACTTGTTATACTTCTCATCAGATCACTACTCATCAGATATTTCTTCTTCATCTGATCTAAGCACCTACAGTGTGCAGACAGCTACACTCTTATTCACACAGGTGGTCTACTACAGCAGTGCCAAATGTGAGTGTAATTATTCATCCCATGCAGAAAATACACAAAACACTGAACCTCTACTCTTCATTATGAACATGTCTGCTGAACTAACAGACCTAAGCAGCCTAGACAAGAAAAAACCAGCAATTAGGGACTCGAAGGCACAAATTCCAGTTGAGGTATAAGGCAGTCAAAGAGAGCTCCCCGTTAACCTTTGCACAAACTGGAGAGGTGGATAACTGTACACCTCCATTATATAAGAGCTCATAAAAACTTGCCTTTAAAATTTGAAAAGAACGTTCAAAAAGATTATAAAGAAGCATACAACCAACTTTGAAAAGACAGCCAGAAAATGTTAACAGATGAGTTAGCAGTAGCTAAATATTTATATTGTACATTTCACATCTATCACAACATACCCTTCTTTTTCCAGAAAAATGTCTCTGTTAGGGGCTAGGACAGACAGTATCCAATTTATTTGTTTCTCTTGTTACATTAGCTTCCTTTAAAGAGAGCGACAGAGCCAAGCGGGCCCCTCTACAGGGGAAAGGACAAAGTAACTTCATTTGAGGGCTACTGAGTATGCTTAAGGAGGGGGAGAAGCAAACAGCAAGGAGACAATAGCATGCAGTTCAGGCTCAGGAGATGGCCAAGAGCAGCAGGACGAGCTAGAAGCAAGCCTCAGTGACAATGGAAAAAAACTCGCTAGGGACCAGAGTGAATGCATGGTCTGCTTCAAACCCTGAAAGCCACAGAGCCAACTGAAACCAAGACTGGAAGGGAGGACAAAGTAAGCAGCAGGAGATCTGTTTATAAACCCTTCCCCATGTCTAGTCTGTCTTTTCTATCTCTCTTGTCTCTGTTGTAAGAGGTTTGTCTGATGTAGGCTTTGCTCAGAGGTTTGAGTTTATAAGCTCATTGAGGGAAGAGGTCTGGACAGACCCACCTCAAAGCTTTGGTCAGATTAGGGGTTGTTTGGGTTGTTTTTTTTTAATGACAGAGGTATTTTGGCATTTCATTTAACTATGATGACAAATACTTAGCTATTATATGCAGCATCTAAGTACTGGCTTTATGAAGCTGTACCTCAGGGAGGGGTGAGCGAGTGACAGCATCACAAGCTATGTACAAAGACACAATTTAAGCTCAGAAGCAGCAATGATCACAGAAGCTCTTCCTTCACACTTGGATATAAAGCCAGCGTGAGGCTCTGGTGAAAAGGATTTCATAACTTTCCAGCCTTTCTCCACTTCTCCCATACTTGATCCAAACTAGGAGCTGCTCATCAAAACCTCTCAGCAGAGCCTCTTGCAAAGCATGCCATGAGTGCTAAACCAAGTTATTATACAATCAACTGTAACGCCACTTCAGCAAGGCCAGAGGAAAGTAATCAAACATCTCCAGAACACAATGAGAAAAGGGGCTTTGTTGATACCAACAGGAAACCTATGACTAAATGGGATCCAGGAACAGCTGTAACTTGCTTTACCCTACTGCTCAAACTAAAGCAGCAGGCACAGCCTTTTCTCCGTGTCCTTCACATCTGCTCCACCCTCTCTGGAAAAGGTATGAGACAAACTACCCAGTGCTCAGCAGTCACCAATTACAGAGGAAACAGGATCACTGTATTGTCTATACAACTGTCACACATCATCTGCCTGCAAATTGTGTTGCACCAGCCGCAGTCACTGTGCTGTCCTCCCCTACAGCCAGCTGCAGTGTTTGAACAAGAGAGGGTGAAAGAACATAAGGAAGCCATTAGAGGTAAGGAGCAGTTGCCCAACATGACTCAAAAAGGGATCTGAGGAAACATAATGGAATCACTCACGAGCAACTGTCCATCCGGTCAACATCTGCAGGCGGCCTGCAGCTGCTCCTCTCTCAAGACAAACTAAACCAGCTCTCTAGAACAGCACAGTCTATGCATTAACTTAGAGTACCTGCCCATTAACTTTAAACATGTCAAACATTAAAAAAATCCCAAATAAAACTTTTGGTCTGCAAAAGAATGGCTACAAAGGGACAGTACACGGGAAAAGAAAAACAGAGGAGAAACAATGCCTCAGTATAGAGTGACAAAGGGGGACAAGTTGTCTTCAGCTTCTAATTATAACATTATGCAAAACAACTTGAAGTAAATGTGTTTACTTTATATTCAACTTCCCAGCTGTATGATGAGAAATTGAGGAGAATAAACATAGTAATAATGCTGGGGCCAGATTGCAGACAACATATGCATGGCTGTGTGGGAGGAAAAATACCAGGAGTGCCCACAGCCTACGTGCAAGCCCTGCCTGCTCTCAGCGGGGTCTTTACCCTCATGTCCTCAAAGAATTAATTAAATCCCCAGAACACAGAGGATGAACAAGTCCCGATCCCACCAAGTTGCAAAACACGAACCGTGCTTAACTGCCTGAAAGGAAACACCCTCCCACCAACATCATCCCTCCCTGATGATAAGTTATCTGGCTTTGAGATGTAACATCCTTTTTAAAAGGCATACTATTTTATGTCTATAAACAGCAAGCATTCAAGTAATAACATTTCCACCTGTTCTTTTTCAGTTTTCCTCACAGTAGATAAGATCAGTAAGGAAAGTCTTCAGAGGAGAAGAGGATGTCTTTTTGAAGGGAATGATAAACATTTATCTAACAGTTCATCAAAAGGTACCTCAACTTTACGCTTTGCAGCGGGCAGAAATCAAATTGTAAATCAGTGGACTGTCCAAAGTACACAGTGGCTGCAGGACCAGAATGCCTGCTACACATTCATTATTCGCTCCTGCCTATTATGAGACAGATAAGTCCCTTTTTTTATTAAGCCTACCATTAAAGAGCAATTTGTGCTGGAAAGCAGTAACTAGCTGCATTCAAAAACCAATCAGTGCTATTGGGCCACTTAAATTCGCTTTTATAAATGTTTATCTTTAAAAGAAATGGCTTAACAAAAAAAAAAAAAGAGAGGCCAAGTACATCCCCCACACCCTAGTACCAGCAGTGGTTGTCCAGGCAAGCTGAGGGTTATGATTATATTCAGTTATGTGGACTTCAGAGAAACAAAAACAGTTTTCCAAAGTAGGCTTTGGAATCATTGAACATATGAAAAGTACTAAGAACTTGCTTCTCCAACAGGATTAATACCACAAGTTTATAAACCAGTCTAGACACTTATTCAGAAGACTAAACCATCTCTGGATCTCTACCAGTTGCTATTGTAGCCTTTCACAGATTCACTAAAACTCTAAACAGACTCTAAAATCCATAGAGTAGAGTACCAAAAGACAACAAGTGAAAGGGTCTCCTCAATAACACGGAGCTACTGGGGAAAAAGTTTAACATGGAAATGACGTGAAAAGCCCAGCTTCTCCTCTACACAGAGGTTTAAAAATCACACAGCCAGAAACAGCTGTAACAGGAAAATGCAACATTTGTAAAACAGCGGCTTGGAAAGGCAGGGATGTGGGGAAGTCAAATAGAAATGAGCTTGCTGTAAACATTAACACTTAAAAACGTTGGGGGAGCAGGAATTAAATATTTTACTTGACAAAACTAAAGTTTCAGTTTTAACCTAAAAGGTGGCAGGGGTTTTTTGCTTGGGGTTTTTTTGTGGGGATGGTTTTTTGTTGTTGTTGTTTTTTGGTTGTTTTTAGCAAAGTTTCAGTAAAGGTGTTTTTACTCAAAACACCTTTGTTTCACCTGAAATACTGTGCAATCCCAGGTGTGGAACAGGGCAGGTAGCAAAACAGGTGTAAGGAATTAAGTTAAACCACCAAGAACCAGACATCAGGTCATTTTCTAATCCAGACTCTCTGACCTTTTCCCCCTCAATCCAAAATACTCATATTTTTTACTTTAAGCACAATAATTTCTTATCTCTCCTTCTAGAAGCAAAGCAATTAAAGCAACATTTCCCATTTGTGGTTTAAAGAAGAAGCAGTCCTACTGCCATCTTACATATGGTCAGTCCAACCCTTCACTACCAGGCTTGTTAGACTTGGAAAAGAATTTTGACACCATTAAAATGAGAATTCAGGTCCTTTAGGAAAGTATGCATTATAAGATTAATAGTTAATAATCCTGTCAACATTTATTTAAACTGAGCCAGTGGAGAAGAAATTTACAGTTATTTCAGCTGCCTATTGCTATATATACACATTTAATACATTAAAACAACTAAGCACATGCCTGCTTACTTCTAGCAGGTGTTATACTACATATTACTAATACCTGGAAGGTTTCACTTGCAACATGACACAAGTAGCATTTCACCTCTCCTGTCAAAACCACGCTGCCAAATTCCATAGCTGCCATCACTTACCTGGCATCCAGAGTACCTGGGGCAGGTTTTTTAAAACATGTACTGTGGTGGCTGGACCTTCCTATGATCAAAATTGGTAGAAGTAAGTTCCTATTAATAGCAGTAAGTTCCTATTCAGATCAAAACCAATTAAGCTTCTGAATACCTGCAGCCTTAAGCAGCCTCGAGCCTACCCTTACTGCCACATAAGAGAAGTCTGAACTTCCACCTGAACTAAGCATGGTAGGGGTGGACAAAACAAGTAATGAGAATCAGCACGTCTATCAACACCATTAATACACCCCAAAAGCAGCAATTAATTATTTCCTCTCTATCAGCCTTTTAACAGCTTTGCCATACATATATGTTATGTATGTAAATGTAAATGACACACATTTACAGTATGAAGTACTTATTCATTGTTTACTCAGAGAGTAGAGAAAGACTTCCAGAAGTCTTTCTTTGTTTTCTAAAGTAAGAAGCCACCATAGTTTATATTAAGCCTCTTACACATGAGATTAGTACATGCACTTTTCAGGCAGAAGGAAGGAAGAAGAGGGAAATGTTTTCTTTAACAGGGCCATATTTACAAATCACTCACAAACAACTGGCTGAAATTCCAGTAACACAGTAAGAAAAAATAATTCTGCCCACCAGAGCTAAAGAACAAAACCAAAGCCCTACAAGATCAGAATAATCTCCTTCTTCTTAAAAACAGACCTAAAAAAAAAAAAGCAAACACAGACTGACCAACCAACTTACCTCCAACAACTTGCTCATATCTTCCCTCCTCCTAGGGCAAGACAGGCATCTTTTATAGTTCATGTTAAAAGGCTTGTTAAAGGAAGCAGGGTCACTTGGCCCCAGTGGTGGGGCTGGTAATGAAGCCCAGCTGCATCCTCCCTGGCTCTGTGGGGCCGAGGGGCAGCCACACGCTCTGGAGAGCAGGCAGACATCTCCCTGTGGAGCTGGCTTGCACTTTGTATAGCCACTCAAGTCAGTGAAAGCGAGGTAAAAGCAGATGGGAAAAGCCATTGTCTTTGGTGTGGTTTTACTTTGTACCCGTGTCTTCATAAAAAGTGTATGTAAGAGGGAAGGTCAGCAGAGAAAGGGGGTTTTATAGGGTTTTCCTCGGGTTTCTATGGCCTCCAATTTCTATAGCCAAGTAGGTGTCTTCGCTGGTACGTTACAGCCCCGTGGTTTTTAACACCATCATTGTTACTTGCCTCCCAGAAGAGGAAGTAAAATTCTCCGAGCTTTTTTTATTGGGCAAAACTGTGCATCTTACTCTGCTGCGCCTTCTAAGCAGCTGTATTTGAGTGAAAACCAGCAGCAAAAAAAATATGTGTATAATAGGCAAGAAAAAAGCACTCACGTTCCTCTAGCCTCCTTCTGACTGCTGGAATGCCAGGAGACCTTTTAAGTAATAGCAAACACTATGAAATGGAAGAGGACATAAAAGAAAATGTTAATACCTCAGGGTTACTCCGGTCCTTCCTAACTCTCCGCACTAGGGAAAGAACTTCATGTATACTTTGGCATCCAGAATCTTATCAAATGTTTTCTTTGCACATGCCAAGACTTATCTGTTCATTTTAGCTTGGACCTGCAGGAATGCTTGCACAGTGAAACTGGAAAAGGGAAACGAGAGTAGAAATACACAGTTAAACTGTCCACTTCATTTCACCGTAAACAATTAGCTTGTGGCTAAGAAGAATATAAGATTACTATTGGTGGAAAAAGAAGCCAAACAACTTCCTTTTCCCAAATAGTCAAACATATTCTTGGCCAAAGAAACAATCTCAGATAGTCTACACACATTATTTATCAGATGCTGTCAATTCACACTGTCCTTGTAGTCTCTGGAGGGCCTCATAGTTTAAAGCCCAAATCCTGAAATGAGATCTGCTTAGAAAAACCCCTGCCCCTATGCTGACTTCCAGCCGCAGCAGGTCCCTGTGTGGGCATAGAGCATCACGTTACAAGACAGGGACCCAACTGACATTAATTGCACCAGGTAGCTACTAATTAAGTTGATACACAAAGCAGGGGACAGACACTGCTTTGAGAATAGTCCCCTGGACCAAAAGCCAGCATGCAGTGTTTTCAGCTCAGTAACCCTTCCCAGCATAGTTTCTTTGTTTGCTAATTTCGTTCATTATGCCAAGAGTGAGTTTATTTGACTTCTCTGGGAAATGGCCTTGCTCTTCTGAAGCAGATAAAAACCCTGTGAGGAGACGCCACACTTTTCAAACGTGAATTATGTTCCTAGTGCTGGCTAAGCAAGAAGATAAAAATATGCATTCCTGCCGAAAGTGTGAGTTTGAATTCTTTTATCTGAAACATAAAAAGAAGGTGTCCCTGGAGTAAGTCTTTGACCTGAAGTGCTTTTTGGAAGTGGCCATAAAACCTGGCTTGCTGGCCAGATTAGCAGAACTGTTGGCATTTAACCTATGGTAAAAGCTTTTCCTAGTGTACATCAGCCTTCAACCTCATGTTCTCTACTCCGTACAAGCCAAGTGTAAATGACATGCTTTACTAAAATGTGTCTTTACTTCTAAGTAACTCTGAAGTCACGGTAATTTGTATTAATAGATGTAGTAGTACTGAGAACCCAAATTACTGGCTGTGCTGTGCAGGTCTGTGTGGTCAGGCAGACAAAAGGGCTGTGTATTGCTGCAAAACTTGAGGGCTGATCTCTGCTGTCACAAACGTTTCTGAACAGGTTTCCAAGCAGAGAGAGGGAGAGAAAGTTCATAGTTCCTGGTACGTAGTTGCTCATAATTATGTACTGAATTAGATAACGTGCGTTTTTATATCCCATCCAACTGAATGTATTCAAACATTATAACTTCAAAGCTAAATATTCAAAGGACTTTGAGCAACAACAACTATTGCAATTTTTTGGCAAGCACCAAGCTAAAACATGTTTGCTGTTGCAAATAAGGATTTCCTTTCTCCCTGGTATATTATCTGTCTTAAAATCACTTCTTAGAACCCAAACAAATATGGCTCTAAGACCCATACATTGTTTTTCCAAGTGGAGTTCTTGAAATGAAGTTACATGTCTGTGTGTATAACCGATTGATTGATTCTGCAGTTCTGCTACCATCATAACCTTGTGTTCTGCAACTCACGGACCATTTTGTCCTTTGGGCTCTTTGAAGCTTAGATTGTAAGGCTGCTGCCAGATTTGTCAGTAAATAAATCAGTAAAATTAGATAAGCTCCACTTTGATGGATGGTGTTGAAGATTCTCTTGCTGTGGTATGCGGTGACTCAATGACTCTCTACTCATTCTGAAACAAACAACAAAAAACATCTATAGAGGATTTATTCTGTGTTACACAGTCCTGCAGTAGATAGATTTTAATGAGGCACTGCCACCAGAGTGGGCCACCGTGTAGTGCTTTCCTATAGCCCTGCACGTTCCTCAACTGCCTATTCCAGCAGGCATTTTATTCCCAGAGGGACATATACCATCAATACGAATGCTGAACTCCATTTAACCTTCTATTTCCAAGCTTATGTTTCTATTTTGGTTACCTCTCCATCCCCGTGTTAAAAAAACCTTCTATATGTGGCCTATTTGTATGTGTATTTGATACACCAGCTTTTTTTTATCTTTTATGCGAAGTATGCATCTATTATATTCTTTAAGAAGTTTTTCATACATGTTTTGATGTGAAACTAGGGATACAGATGTGACAGTGGATTAATAACAGGGGCAGATCTGTGACTAAGGCAGACCCAATGTAGGGCAGCGGTTCAAAGGTGCTGTTGTTCTGTGGCCCACGTGAAATGAGTCTGTAGGTTTGGTTTATTTCTCGGTAGACAGAAAGCTGTAAATTGGTGATGAGATAAGCCAGAAGATGAAGACATGTAGAGTCTGAACTGCATTCATGGCCAGGCTGACTGGCAATCTTGGGGCACAAAGAAAGCTCTTTGACCGCCCATGCTATGACTCCTTACCTGGGATTTGTGCTTCACAAACAGTTTGGAACTTTACCAGTAGATGGAATCTTACTTTAATACCCGCTTCAGGGTGACATGTTTGCACTGCATAAAGACTGGTGCCCTTATTTTTACTCCGTCCTTCAAAGCCAGAACTGCCTCTCTCAGAGTCACTTAACTCCATTAAGACCTGAATAACAACAGGATGATTAGTAGATGTGATACAGTTTCATCCAGAAGAATAAATAGAGCTAGCTGTTCAGGAAAAGAAGAATTCCAGTGAGAATCAAGACAAATATTGTGACATTTTTCTTTGAAAATGTAGTGTTCAGAAATAGAAAATACACGCATCTCAAAGCTTTTTCATTTTGTGGCATACTGCAAACATAAGTGGTTACCAGGCAGGAAGGCCAAGTGAGCTGGATGAATATCCAAACAGAGAAATCTGGCTAAAGGGAACAAATACAGCTGGAATGGTGATGAAGCATGTGTTTTCAAGTAACAGGCCAATGGAAGAGGTACCATTCCCCCCAAAAAATGGCTGCAGTGAACAGAGAAATGCTTAAAAAATGCAAGTGTTGCCTTTAAGTGAAGGCTTCGGTAACTTTTTGAACAGTGAAAGGTAGGGAAAGCATCTCCCTGGCAGCTGGTGATCTAACACTGGTACTACAGTCCTGTTCTTGAGCAATTCCCAGCTGTAGATCTTAGAAAACCTTAATAAAAAAAAACCTTAGGAAACATGAGATCCAGACATTTAATATTTTAAAGAAATCTACACAATGGAGATAACTGCAATTTAAATAACTGCAGTTTAAATTTAAGTACATGTTTTTCTCTTAGCACTACCATTCTTTTCAAAGGAAGAAAAATAACCCTCTCAGCTTATTATTACTGTGGTCAAACCCAGCAGCATCCAGAAAGCAAACGTTTTCAATGATAATCTACCAAAAATAACAACTGGTTCTCTGGTGTGTTATTTGTTTGTGTTGTATGGTCTCTCAAACTCAGACTTCGAGCTGCTTGGGAAGCTCAACCACAACAAAACAGGATCTAGTCTCAGCCCAGACAAGTGAAACTCCTCTGTGCTGTCTTGCTCCCTTAGTGCTTCCTTAAGTGCTTCTATCACTGTAGACCCAGACTATGCCACAAATGCCCCTCCTTCATAGAATCATTTAGGGTGAAAAAGACCTCCAGGATCATCAGGTCCAACCTTCAATGGCCTGTGCTCCCTTGAAGATTTTAATTGCCTCAATAACATCAGTGGTCCTACTGTATTTGAGTCACCTTGCCCAAAAAGATGAAGAACAACAAAAGACAGGCATGTCCTGGCTGAACTCAGTTCAAGTTTCAGCACGCCTCTTCTGTCCCCAAGTCTATTTGCCCCCTTAGGATGGTAAAGGAAAAAGGAAACAATATATAATCTAATATTTTTAATTTTATGTACAGGAATATAACGTTATGGCAACTTTGTACATGAAATACATACAGTATTTAAACATGGAAATCAGCTAGGTAAGAATTTACATTAGCGATGAAACTGCTTCATGTGCAGCCCAGTTAATACTTAGCTTAGATCTGTATTTTATTGGGGAGAAATTTAATAGTTTACAATCATAGAAACATAAACATTTAAAACAAGACTCTATAAAATAATTTACAGAAACCCCACCATCTACACTGAGAGAAAGGGTGCACGTCTGTGAGTTTTGTGTGTGAATAACAAGGTGGATGAATGATGTATCTCAGCCTTTTTAGGTATAAAATAATTTAGAAGCAGTTCATGCAATATGGAAGCAAAGCAGTGCCAGTTCCTTCAAGGTTTCCTGCTACTGTGGACATCTAGTGAGCATCACATGTGGGTCACTGGACACATGATAATACCGTTGCCAGGTGCTATCAGAGCGCACCAGCCTCAGTTCCTCCAAACAATTACTTATGTAAACATAAATATACAAGTTGATATCTTTTCTACACAGTACAAATACAGGTCACAACTTCTCAGCTGTGCAAGTAGTCAATCCATACGCTTGGAAGTAGGATAACGTTCAGACCGGAGTTCCATATATTTCTATGTACAGGGGCACTAACAGAACTTCCTCGTTTTCACCAATTTGCTCTGATATTTCACGGAGTGCCCACCGTGCCCTATCACATAAACATCCAGCAGGTAGGACTTGCCAGGCTGCAGGCCTCTGATTGTCTCTGTGGTCACTGCTTTCTGGATGTTCTGGCTGTGGAAGTATTTACAGAGAACCTTTTCCGATTTCTTCCTCGTATCCGGACCCAAGCACTGGTTCTGCTCTCTTTTCTTCTGCTCTTCGTTGTAATTGTCATCCACTTCCCTTTTATAGATGCAGAATTTGTTTCTCTCCTGCGTGCCCAGCCACGCCACCGTGACCGAAGAACACGTGCGGAGTTTGTCAAAGGCTTTGATCCGCGTATCTTCAGGAAGAGAAGGAAACGACTGCTTGTTAGGCCTTGTTGTAGCCAGGACCTTCAGCATAGAAGCACCTTTTTTGTTTCCTTTCAGCCTAATGAGATATTTAGCTTTTGCTTTTCCCCGAAGCTGGAACTGCCGCACACCCTCCACGTTTTGAGACAAGAGAAGTTTTCCATCTCTTCTAACTTGGATCTGGACAGCATCTAGGCATGAATGAACGGAGAAGGTGACTTTTTGGTGAGATGAAACAGGAGCAAACCGTAGAAATTTGGCTCCCTTTCTCTTGATGAATACGTCTGTAACTTTACCATCCTTCAGTTCGACTGTTTTCTGTTTAGCCTCCTCCTTTGTTCTGGCAAAAGTGCCAACGTATGCGGTGCTCATGTTAGTGTTGGTGTTTACTGCAAACATGTCAAAGTAGTACTGAGTATCAGGCTTCAGGTCAGACACTGTGAAGATGTTCTTGTTCCCAATACAAACTTTATGCAGGTCAACTCTTGGTTTTGGGGATGTCTGGCGCCCAAACTTCGACGATGATTTTAGGAAACCACGTTCTTTGCCAGAGTTGCTGTCTGAGGGGAAGCCAAAATGGGCAAAGTCAAACGGACTGAAATCCAGACCCGGTTTTGGAGCCATCATGAAGGCATCATCAGAACTGAGCTTGGCTTCAACAGCACAGAGGCTTTTGAAATTGTGTTCTTTATTGATGACTATGCAATACTGAATTGGTTGTTTCAGTAAGGAGGCGGTGGGGGTTGGTTTCCACGCCAGCGTCACTGTTGTACGTCCCAGAGAGGTGACATCGATTCTGGGATCATAAGGTAATTCAGGATAAGGCTGGTCCGACTCTGGAGTAGTGGTTGCATACACTTTAAAATGTGTATCTTTCTCTGTCGACAGCAGATCTAGCTGGTACAAACCAGATGGGGAACTAGAGGACACAAAGTACTCAACGTCATTGCCTTTGTAGGAGAACAGCTCTGTGCCTTCCTCATTAGTAATCTGCTGTTTTTGTTGCTCAAGAGGTTCTGGCTCACCTGGATTACAAGCAAAGAAAAACATTTGTACAGACAGAATCTGTGAATATGAGAAAACTCGAACAGACACTTCTACATAAAATACAAAAGTGAGATGAAAAAGGAAGGTTTTATCTTCTGAGGAAGATGTGATCAATATTTCTGTCAAATCAGAGAGGGAAATCAGAGAGAGTTAAAACACAGTTTTAAGTCAGGTTGAAACCAAATGCCACAGAAATTGCACCTGACCAGTATTAATAGAGTCTTGTGAATAGCAGTTAATACCTCTCACTAGAGAACTTCACACACCCAACTTGGAGATGCCATGTGGTTCCCCAGGGGTAACTGACTCTGCTGCGTGTTCTAGACTTGGACCCTTAACTTTGGTCCTCTGAGTCTTGCTAAAATTTTGTGCCTAAATATAGTGGGGGCCAAAGGTGTGCATGCCGTACAGTGTGGTGTGCGTGACATTTTAGCACTTGTGTGAGAGGCTCTGGAAGACAAAGACCTCTTCTAAGTAGCAGTTATAGGGCTGTTTCCAAATAAGCTCTATGTCCACAGATGAGTCCTCTCAAAAGGACAACCTCTTCCCTGCTGCAATGCCAGCCCTGCCTCTCCAGTTCTTATCTTATGTACACAGCTCACAGCAAAGCCCCTGGGAAACCGAGTTACTCTGGGCCAACACACCTTGTTGTGGCAGTGTCCAGTGCACTCTGCAACTATAATCTCAGCTTTTACTTTTTTACAGCCCTTTCCTTGCTGTGTGGCTACCTGCCACCAGTTTCCTGCACAACAGCAGGACTGGGGCTGAAGATCCAAACAGCAGGAGATCATAAAGACAGGCATGCTGTGAGACACAGAGTCACACTGAGACTGGTCTGAGGGGCTTCGAATCCCAGAGAAAAGCAGGTCTCTGAGGTGCAAAGTCCTTGATGGTCTGTTACCTGAACCTTCTCCACTGGTTTCCTCTGGGAGCTCTTGCACACTCAGTTTCCACTCCAGAGGGGCATCACACGGTGTCACTGTGACTGCTAAGGGAGTGTTGTCCTCTTCAACCACAAAGAAATACCTAGAGGAAGGTTAACAGATCCAGATGTCAATAAATGCTGATGGCAGTCAACTGGCAGGGACTAACTTGGCCTGATCAACGTTGATCTTGGTAGAGCACAAGAAATAAAAGCGTTACTTACAGGCAAGAGTGTGCAAAGGGAATTTGGAAAGACTGGTGGGCGAGAGCTAAGGAGGTGAGGGGAGAGTCCCCCGGCTAACACAGTGGTGCAGAGGTCACACTTGGCTTGTCAAGACATGGCAGTGGCATTCCTGGCCTCCTGCCCTCCCCTCCAGCAGCTTCACTTTTTACCCCTCCACTAACTACATACAGGATAAATGGTCACAAAGGTAAAAATGAGGGAAACAGGATCTTTCCTGGAATATAGGGATATGCTCTTCAAAGTAGGGCACACATTTTATGCTATGTCCAGGGAAGGGCCCTAGAAGCACATTTGGACCCGTATACGTTCAGCTGTCCTCCCACATCCCCCAAGCACTACACCTCATTTCTTGTAAAATGTTTCTCAGCGATGAAGGATGGAGGAGGAGTGTGATATGAGGAGGAAGGTGGCAATGCTGGTCCTCCCTGAACTCTTTGGAGCCCCAGGTTCTTCTCCAGTATGTCCTCAGTATTTTGTGACCCATAGGGTCAAGGTTGGGAAGTAGGGAGTTCAGAAAAGACTGGCTTATGCTGCTTCTTTAAAGCACAGTATGAAATAATGAGGAGAAACCAGTGTGGTGGGGTAAGCCTGTAGTTTCTAATCTCCTTCCTGCTCCCTTTGCCTCCGGACATGGTTAGTGGCCCCACTTCAGGGAACTTCTGTGGTCTGTGGGAGCTCTGGGCTTATCCCAGAAATCAAATAAATTGAATAGACCCTCAGCTGGGGAGGCCAGATAGGGACGGAAACTCGCGTAGTTACTTATTTCACTAGACAGAACACTGACATTTGTATTTTTCTGGTTTGTATCCAATTTTTATTTCAAAACACCCAGCAAATAAAGCTAGTATCTTCAAAGTACAGCTTCCTCACTTGAGCCAGACAGAAATACCTTTTCGGGGTGTCTCGGAAGAGGTAGCTGCTAATTTCAGCTCCATCTGGGATGACTGACGAATCATGAAAAAATGCTTTGTCCCGGATCTGCATTTGGAAGAGCTCCTCATCTCTGGTAGGCAACTTCTGGGGCCTTGAGCTGAGCGGCAGCAGCAGGAGCAGCAGCGGGCAGTGCAGCAGGAGCATCCTACAGCAACGAGAGGAAATCCCACCTGAGGAGGGCTGCACCACACGCAGCAGGAGCTGCCACCAGCTTGTCCCACACCGGTGGGTGAGACCATGGTGAAGCACCTGTTTATTTGTGACCCATGGTTGCTGGCTCAGCTGCAAGCACGTGTGGCATCTGATTTACTGCTGAAACGTGGGCATACCTGTAACAACGTCATATGCAGTTTATATTTTGCTGCCACCTTCACTGTACTGCCATACAAGCACTAGGAATACATATTGTAAGGTCTAAGCTCGCATCATCACAGCACTTGGATAAAGCACGTAAATAAGATTTTTCCATCTTGAACTGTAACTGAAAGTAAGCCTGCACACTGCTTGCAAATGGGTATCTCTCCCTGTCATCAACAAAGAGCAAAAGCCTTCCACATACTCTGGTAAATCTACAGTTTGATGTTTTGCCACAGCAGAAACAGAGATCACTGGACACGGGAGCTGGAGTAAGCCCAGAGCAGATGGAGGGTACATTGACTTTGCTTTCCTTGGGAGATTCTGGTTGGGCTTCCAGCAATCCTTTGAAAAGTAAATATTTCCAGTGAAATTGTTCTTTATAAAAAGAATTAATTAGGAAAGCATGTGATATATAGCCACACATATTCAAAGCACATTGGTATTAGCATGCAATTCAGCAGGGCTTAATCCTCAAGCCTGATGGGAATTGCAAAACACAAAGGCAGAGAATCCCTTACAAATTGGGCATAATAATTCATAATCTCAGCCTTTCATTATTATGTCTACAACTAGGTCAGTAATGACTACCCTAACATATACAGTGGGACAGGCTGGAAATCTCCTTTCAGTACAGTAGATGATCTCATATGTAATGGCTCTGGCACAGGAGGGTTGGTAGGGGGGAAACAAAGCCCGTTTCTGGTACAACGAGTTTCATTGCTAAATGATAACTTTTTTTTTAAATTAGAAAAACGAGGTTTAGGCCATTACCCAAACTGTGTTAGCCACTGGCTTTGAGGAGATGCATGATATAAAGCTGAGCTGGCAGAAACAGTTTTGTCTTGTTATTACTTGGCTGAACATGCCCTCATGCACCACTCCTTGTACTGCACTGTACATTAACTGTGGCTTTATAACAAACTCTTTCTTTCAACCTTTAAGATCAAATCTGCTGTTGGGACTTTTTTTTTTCTCCTGCACTTGACCTTTCCCTAATATTTTATGTAAAAATTGCGAACATAAAGCTCCTTGACAAGTGACATGATGTAGTTTAAGCCATAATAAAATTGCTGTTCCCCTTCAAGCACTTAATGAAGATACCAGCAGGCACCCCTGAGGGAAGCCCCAGCAGCATCTTCTTCCCCATCCCATGGCTTTACCTTCCAAAACCCCCAAAGAAGGCACTGGAGGCCGGTGCGAGCACGGTGCAGGACCCTCCTCCCCACCCCAGCCCACCCCTCTGGCCCTTTGGGAGCTGGCAGCAAGATCCACTCCCTGGTGGCACCAAAATTCCCGCTCTCACCTTCACAAACGGAGGTGGCCAGCAGCCTGCCAGCCCTCATCATCACCACATCCCTGCCAAAGTACCATGGGCACCAGCATCCCAAACATGGGAATTCATCGCAGGCAGCACAGAGTCTCATCCTCTTTTTCACCCCCAAGCTCCTGACAAAATCTTCTGAAATCCCCCCTCTCTGCTGCCTCCAGCTCCCCTTCCACCACGTGCAGAAAGGAGGTTGCAGCACCTGCCTGTCCTGCAGTCTATCCTGCTCCAGTATGACTAAACACAGCCATCCACGTGCAGGGCAGCAGGTCTCCTGACACCCCAGCAAGGCCCACAGAGGGCTATTTTCACTCTCATATTGCTTCCTCTGCCTCTAACATCGTTATTTAACTGCTCCTTCCTTCAACAGCGCAGATCCCCCTGCTCACCCCCTCCCCTCCTCTCCACTGTGCCCTGTTACCCGTTACCTCAGCTCATTCCCACCCAGCTTTCTACTGTTTTCTCCAACTGGTGCTGTCCAGCTCGGTCCCTGTCCTTCAACTCTCTATTTTCCCACTGAAATTGGTGATGCAAGAGGGGAGAGAAAATAGGTAGCGAAGTCCTAAGTAACCACAAGCCACAAGTGACACGTACTGAAAACTCACCCCCAAGATGCAATTTTATCTTGCCTTCCTTTGGCTCGTGCCTTCCCTTGCACCAAAGGCTGCTACACATTCCTCAGCCTTCTCCCTCCCTGGCCCACCACATATGCCCGTATTTTCAGCCAGATCCTCCCCTTCCTGAGTGGAAACCCACAGGAAAGATGACAGCAACTGCTTGAGGTTCACCTGGCAGAGCTTCCCCCGCGGTCATGTCCCAGGTGGGCATAGAGATCCATGCCCTCTGCGAGCGAGCAGCAAGCGTGCTGGGGCACCCTGCAGCGAGCCTGCCAGTCAACGGCCCCGTCGTCTTGCAAGGAAGCCCCGCCTGTGCCAAGGCTGCCGAAAGTTGTTTTGTACTTGGAGAAGGCTGCACCCTTATTTATTTGGCAATAACCTGGTGACAGCAACACACAGCCACAGTTCCCTGTTTGCAGGGCTTGCCACGCTTCATCTCTGGCACTCACAGCTCTCAAATTGTGCTCTTCGTTATTGTTCAGGATGTTTTAATAAGAGGTTACTGCAGCGCTCTGCCCTATGGAAGGGAAAGGAGTCAAGGGCTTTACCTGCGACATGCTGTTGCTACTTACAGTTAAACCCTCATTTAGCTTGCCCAGCATTTGTCACAATTTATCCCAACCAGGTCGTGACTTAGCTTTTGATGACAACAGACATATTTCCTCGAATTCAGACTGAAGTGTTGATACTTATCAGCAAAGTTAACGACATTTGACCTTTTGGAGCAAAGATCGTAAGTCAAAATACTTGCTGACTTGAGTCACCGAAGTCAGCAGAAACCTCCTTTCACACAAAGCAGGATGAGTTTTGTGCGCTCTAACGTGCTGTTTATTGATTTTTCAAGTATTATCGTTGGCCAACAGGGAAGAAATTCTTTCCAACTTAACCACAACAGTTACAGCAAATTGTTTGGTTAGGTAAGAAACTCTGACACTTTCTGCAGACAGCGTCCTCCCCATGAACCCCTTGAAATTGCAATCTTGTGTATTCCCATAGTCGGATCCAGTGCAATGGAACCTCTATTAAAACAAACAATTTCTGATTATAGGACTACCCAGGCTGAGCTTCACTTCTTAAATCATTTCACCAACTAACATGCTTACAAAACACCTATACACAGCGTTTCTGTCCCCATCAACAACCACAGTGTGGCAACAAGGTACAGGTTTGCCTCTTGATTTCTTTATCTCATTGTAAAAGTATTTCAGCTGAAAAATAACTACAAAAGGCACAGTAAGGTTAGTTCTGTGATCATTGCCCAGACTGGGCAGTCAGCACCAGCCCAGCCCGTGCATGAAAAAGCTTGTAAAGTTGTCAGCTGTTACTGAAAAATAAAAGTTTTATCATCTTTGTTCTTTTACAAGCGAACAGGATTTTGAGTGCTTTCATTTTCACATGTGTAACCTCAGAGGCTTAAAAGGGGCCCAATTTTTATGCATGACACATCCAAAAGCAGGACACCTCAACAGCAAAGAGGCATCCAAGACTCACTCACAGCTTTTGGAAGCAGTGTTATACCACCCTTTCACACCAGTTAATAAACAGATTTTATTTTTCGCAGTGCACTCATTATCATTTGGCAGAGTTTTAATCTCAATCCACTGTAGTTTACTCATGCAAAACATCAAGAGGAAACAAACAAAAAAATCATTTACTTGTCCCATGTTTCTTTCTGGGCAAGTTCACTGTGGGGCAATGACTTTGACAGAGTCTTTCAGAAAATGCACTTGCTAGATGCAAGCACGTGAATTCATGATCTCCCACCCCACCCTTGGAAACTTCTAAACAACAATATTCCTGTCTCCATGTGCCACACTCTGAGCTGGTTTCATTTTTAGAAGCCAGGTACAAGCGGAGGCCGAGGTGCTGCACTCTAAAGCCATACAAATTACATGAAATATGTTGTGTGAATTTTTATTCTCCAGACTGTGCCACCTCCTAAATGCCTTTTATTCCCTTTTCTACAAGTTCGTCTTGTTTTCTTTTCTTTCAAAGTCTGAGTCAATATTTTATTGATATAATCCTGCTGACTGGAGGGATTTGCCTGCTGTTTATCACTGAATTTAAGAGAGCGCCAAAATAAACAGTCCAAAGTGAAATAATAAGCACCGTTTTCCTTCTCCAGGATTGCAAAAGTGCCCTCTAATGGCCCATCTTTACTGCTCGCTTTTCACTCAAACTTTCTCTAAACCGAACCTTAAACCAGAGCACTAAGATAAACCCATCTCCCCATCCTCCTGGGCAAGACCAATGCTGGTGGCGGGGTAGGGAGCAGGGGCAGAGCGGTGGATATGGGACAAAGCTGAAACCCCTGGTCCCCAGGAGGTCACACTCTGGCACCAGGGAAAGGGATCGCTCACCAGCCTGGCCGTGCCAGGACACCGACTTTCCCAGCATTGCTAGAGGGAAAGGAGATTCCCATGCAGCAACTATGAGCATGAAATGAAAGGTAAAAACCCACCACACATGCACATGCA
This sequence comes from Eurystomus gularis, assembly GCA_013400335.1. Taxonomy (NCBI): domain Eukaryota; kingdom Metazoa; phylum Chordata; class Aves; order Coraciiformes; family Coraciidae; genus Eurystomus; species Eurystomus gularis. The sequence goes on from VZZY01012813.1 coordinate 38,854, forward strand.
GACACCAGCACGTCCAGAGCTGCAACAAGAGCAACACTGAAAAACATTCTCGAGAAAATATGACTTGCTTGCATATTCTCATTGCTGAAAGGGGAAAAAAAAAGTTTTCTTTTTTATTCCTTTTCTCTTTTTTTGCCCTCCTTCTCTTTTCCCCTTGCAGACTGACCCACTTCAGGTCACTCCTGCTCCATCCATGGAGTCCCCATTTCCTCCCAGGTAGGGCTGCTCCCAGCCCACCTTCCAGTTGGACAGGACCACCCAGTTTTGCCTGTTGGCCACCAGAACACGAAGTCTGGGCAAGCTGAGGGATGCCAGGACAGCAGTGGTCATGGCAGCTGGCCCAGGTTTCTTTTTATTTTAACTGAGGAGATGATGATCCTGTCCCCAGGTGAGCAGCTCCTGGGCTGCACAAACACTCTGGTAGCAACAGCCACACCTCAGGAGAGGTTTACTTAATGAACCTTTATCAAAACAGATCCACAGATCAAAAATGCACGCTGTACATTTGGAGCGGGATATAAATGATTTTAAACACCTCAAAATTTATCACCTTGCCAAAGGTTTTGGCTCTTTTCTTCCAAAAATATAAACAAACAAAAGCAGCAGTCTGGCTGTTTTACAAATTTGAGCTAGAAGCACTTACATGAAAATTATCATTAAACCGGATCATGGATTTTTGTGATGATTATAATCCATTCCTATCTTTTTAATGATTTCCAGTCCGGCAGTGAGCCTCACCTGACCTTTCCAAAATCCCAAGCCCTCTGTCCAGCTTCTAAGAGCTTTGCATAACAAACTTCATCTATATGAAAGGCCTGCAAATATCTCAGTAAACTACAATTATAAGCAGAAACAGTGAGGATAATGGGATTTGCAACTGGCTTAGGTTCCAAACCAGGGGACAAATTAGCCAGGGCTGTAGCAGCACCTTGCAGGCTCTTCCCGCAGGCAGAGGGATCGACGGGGCGGGCACATCCTCAACCAAAGGCAGAAGCAGGTGTCCTCAGGGACAGATAAAATAACCCCATTTTTTATTTCACCGACCCAGTTGACAGTGTTTTCTAAGCAAGCCATTTTTTTCCAGCAAAATACAGCGGTTGCGCAAGGTACCCCATGAGGTATCAGAGGCTCCCCACTTAGAGCCCATCACACAAATCCCACCCAGCAAGCTGCAAATCCATTTTGTTTGGCTGTTTGGGATCACAGCAGTAGCGTACTGCTGTTCAGGTTTCACTATGCATTTATTTCACACACAGACACACGCACTCACTCACGGGAAGGCTCAATGTCACTGAATATACCTCCACTCCGAAAAAATGGGAGCAAGAGAATTAGATTCACCACGTGCAGTGCCAGTGCTATTCACAAGTCATCTCCCAGTGCCTTCATCTGTGGAAATCCTTTGCTTTACTTCTCAACTGTCTGCAGGTCACGCAGACCTGTAAAGGATTTACAGTAACAAAACAAAACAAAACAAAAGATCTGGGTTTACTTGAAGCAAATGCATCTGGAATGAATAAACCCTAATGTTTAATTACAGAGAGTGGAAAGTGCATGACTGTAATTTAGTGAGGCTAATTTCAAGGCACTGCCTGCCACAGTGCTTTGTGTTGAATTTCTTTTTATTGTACGTATGGTTAATTTTTTTTCCTCCTTACATTCTATTTTTAAACTCTGGTGTGTTTGGTTGGGGTTTTTTTTTTGGGTTGTTTACATTACCCATGCTGCATCTCATAATAAGTCTGTGGATTTATTGACGTGATTTAAGTCCAGCCTTGGAAATAAAAGGGCACTGTGTGACGACTTTGACTTATTATAGGAACGCTGTAAGTAAAGAGGCTGTGAGCTTTTCCATTATGCACTTCATTTCCAGAGATATATAGCACAAACATATGCCCCTTGGCATACAGAGTTATCACCTCAGAGGAGTTTAAAAGTGCCTCCCAATTTCGATTGTAACACAGTTAGTTATTCTTAATGTGCAACACGGAAAAAATAACGCCTTTGGAATTTTGCGTATTTACAGGGAGCAGCTCGGTTTGTTTGTTTAGGGGGAGACCAGAGGGGCAAAGCGAAGGCCTGCCATTTAATACACACTATTCCCTAAAGGATCTGGAAAATGTTTGGTATGCTTTTCATTTGGGTTTGGGTTTTTTTTTAAAAAAAAAAAGCAGCACTTTTGAAAACTTGTTGTCTGGTCCTGCTTCATGCCTAGGGAAACACATGAGCCATGCAGGGCTGCAGGAGCCTGGCCAGGAGCTTGGCCAGCACAGCCCCAGCCAGCCGGAGATGTGCACCAGCCCAAAGCCTTTCCTTACGGAATGGGAGGGGGGGAAGAGGAACACAGCCCCAACAGGGACCAGGGGTGTATCACTGTATCCATGGATCTTAACAAGAAATATTTTTGTGCAGCACCGCAGCCAGCTTGACGTGGCAGCTCCCGTTGGCAGGATCGGCTGTAACTGGGAGGGCAGGAGCATTTATGGACCTGTAATCCGTGGATTAAAGCTGCCTAAGTACACATGGACACGATGGACTATAATGGTGCCTTTGAAGCATTTAGGGTCCACCGTGTCAATAATCTGTGGATTAAGTGACCGCCTCCCAATTCCAATTCAGCCCGCGATTTTCCTTTGCTGGGAGTATCGTTTTAGCAAAGCAAATCACAGTAGCATGGGGAAAAAATCTAACTATGTACGAGTAAGAAAGTATGAAGAAATAAGGGTAGATTTCCACCAAATCTTGATGAACAACAGTGGCAATGAACTACAACTTAGGGGAGAGGTTAACTCCGAAGGGGTAGCATTGTAAAATGCAGAGCTGTCTCAAATTAGACATACTGAAAAACAAACATACTCGGGGAGATATGGTATCACAAATCAAATTTTACATGGGCTATTTTGCTTCTAAACTAAGCCTTATTTATTTTTCCACTTTTAGTGGAAACAGATTCAACTCTGATTATATCGAAGTCACCATCCTGGAGCTGGTGTTAGCTGGATGCTTCAAAAACCAGCTGAGCCAAGAGATGCCATCTGGGACACTTGAGGAAATGCCTCGTAGTTTTTCTTTTTTTAATCAGAGACCACATACCAGTGCTTCTCTCCTTCACAGCCATCTCAACCCAAGCGACTCAGCAGTTGAGTGTCAAAACCAAACAAACAGCAAGTCCCCAGCACCCTCTGGTACAATGCTCAGTTGTTCTCTCGTACCTCTCCTTGGGAGGGGATGGCAGCGGCACGGGAAGAAGTGACGCTGGAGCACTGGGGTGGCAGCCAGCTGGTGGCTCATCCCCCATGCCGAGCTCCACTTCCCTTGGCCGCTCCGGCATGCACTGGCCTGTGTCCTTACCGTCATACCTGCTCACCCTCCCAAGCTTGTACAAAATCCCCAGGCAGCTGGACATCGCTCCCAGAGAGGCAAACATCACAGGATGGGTGACCAGTACCAGCTCTTCCAGAGGAAAATCTCCTGTCACATGCCCAGCTTGGAGAAAGGGAATTTTTTCCACAGTCTCAGCAGAAAGCCCCAGTAGGAGAAGTAAGATAAGGCAGAGCAATCTTAGTTTGCAGAACTCCAGGCCATTTAAGATAACCAACCCTGAACGCCACGCAGCTCTACCACAAATCTTTCATCGCAAGATCTGGAGGTGTTTTATAACGGAAAGTAATTATTACCCGGTCATTACAAGCAATAAAAGTGGGGCAGCGACTTTCCTTGTTCAAGGAAATCCCAATATAATCCCTTCCTTTAATCATAATACAATAGCTACTTTCCTCGGCCAAGTCATTCTGCCTTCAGCACAGCTCTCTGAGTGGACGTAACCGTCTCTCCGTAATGAATTTCAGCAAGGGGATTAGCGGGGAGGAACATACGAACAATTACAAATTACAACCAACACGAGCATGTTGGTATTCGGTACAGAGTTTCCCACTGTTTCTCTGGAATACTTCGGAGTGACATGATGAGCAGCTGCCCTTGCCAAAACCCGTGAGGGACAGGGATGGCTGAAGCGTCAGGGTATGATAAACCAGAGCGCTCACGTTCTGTGGAAAGCTGTGCCATGAGCACTCTGGAATTGCTTACGTGGTTCTTCCCTTCTAGATTTTGGTAGGTGATTAAAAAAGGGAAAATTGCTGACTATTTTGGGACCCTCTTAAGTGCAGAGAGGCCGATTCCCTCAGCTTCCATCAGACATAGTTTTCTTCAGCGTCAGGAACACCACAACACATGTATGTAGGATTACAAACCACAGCCAGCCCAAGAACATTACTATTCACACCCACTTCCCTACCTCTACGCACACAGTTTTCCTGCAGCGGCTACTCAGAAATTCTCCTTTGCAATTTTACCCTGGTTTCCTTTTTACTGCCTAGGATTTCTCAGCGCTTCCAGGCTAACCAGTAACAACCAGTAACGCCTTCAATAGCACAGAGAATAGCAGTGACGGCTCTCCAGAAAGCCCTCTGGCAGCTGGAAGAGCAGACAGCAGCTCCAGTAACAACCCCTACCACGGCACTCGTGCTCAAGGGGCAATTCTCTGAGCCCCCAGAAGCAACCCCATCCCAGAGCTGCTGCCAGGACCATGTCCTGCAGTGGTTTGCAGGGGTGGTGGATATCTCAGAGCACAGACACAGCAATGGGAACTCAAACAGAAACTGTCATGGGCATCTGGTACCAAAAGATGGATTCTAGGGTTTTTTCCAACCTAGGAACACTTCTGGTGAACAAGGGAAACACCTTAGGTTTAAGGAAAAACCTTATAGGGTTTTTCCTATATTTTTTCAATCTTATCCCTGTGTTGCTTTTAGTTACACCTGAATAATACAATCCACATCCTCAGCTGACTTCAAAGAAATGATGACTTGTTCTAGCCCACCTACTTAAGACCACTGCAATACATGCTATGCTGATAGGGAATCCTCCCAGATTTACAGTTCCTTAATTATCACCAGAATCCAAATTTTTCTGATTGAAGTTACTGTCCAAAATTGGATTCATGTTTAATATTATCTGCCTTCAGCTTTAGCAGCATGCAAAGGAAATCTTAGGCCCCACAAGTCCTTAACGAACCCTTAAGGTGCTCTCTCATAATGACTTGTTACATCTCACAGTAATTCACAGATGCTGTGTCTCATTTTCCGCAGTTGGAAAAGGGTTGCCGAAGATATGTAAACATTTGTCAAGTGTTTGAGAATGGAAAGTATCAAATGTAGTGCTAAAGATATTGATATTTACATATTTCTACCAGCCGGCTCAGCCTTAGAGCTGGCAGCCCTCAGCCACAGTCACAGCAGCAAAGACTTCCCAAGCCGCAGCGCGGATATCGTCCCCCACGCTGATCCCCAGCACAGCACACGCAATTTCTTAGTCACACCCTTGGCTCTGGTAACTTCTTCAGAGGCTGCGGTGGCTGAGAGCACAGGCTGGCCCATTGCACGTGAACCACACCACAGGGAGCAGGATCAGCCTCAGCACGTCTCCCGTGGGTCATTCAGCAAATACCCTCTTTCTCATGCTCGCTCCTATAAGCTACATGGGTAGCAGCAATGATCATTTATTTCCTTAGCATCCTGCTTTTAAAAAGGCATAGAGAGTCCTTCCTATAGAGGACAACTCAATAAGTTGTGAAAATTGTCAGCGAAGAATGCTAGCTGCTCCAAATTTCTCCACGCAGCTATCTGTGGTCACCCCCCACGGTGCCTGACACTTCCCACCTCCTCCAGAGAAAATCCACATTTCTGCTTCCCGCAACAGCCTGACCTTTGCACGGCGAGGTGGGTGAGATTCTTCCTGCCCAGACTCGAGCGTGGAGGCTCCCGTTTCCTAATCCTCCTGCTAGTCACTGGGACAAACGACAGCGGTGAGTGTGCCTGGTGTTCCTGAAGAAGCAGAGATCCTTGCAGGAGGAGGGCACCTGTATGATGCAAGGTGGCTCCCGAGGTTACTCAAGGCTGTTGCAGGAGCATATGAAAGATTCAGGACAAGCGTGGTCGTATGCTGGAGGAGCTATGGACCTATGCAGCCTGCATGCCTGCTCTAAGCTGCAGCGGGCACTGCGGGGCATGGCTCACCCAGCATCATGGAACATCTCTAGGGCTGAGGAGCCATACGATGGAGAAAGGATTCACCTCCAATGGGCAAAACAGTACATGACCAAAGAGACGGTGAAGCACGGCCACAGAGACTGCTGCCACAGGTGGGCCTACAGTCAGAGCTGATGCATGCATCCGTCTGAAGAGGTTACAAGACACTGCAAGTCCAACCACAGCTCGCCAGCCACCAGCACATCATACCAAAGCAGAACAGGAGTGTGTTTGGGAGCTGCCAGTCTTCAGGGTGGCTTTCTAACCCTTCCTGGATTTTCTAAGCAGTGGACTTCTGCATGACCAAGCTGCAAAGTCTTTGCCGAGTGCAAAAAGACGGACGCTTTGAAGGGATGCGCTGCAAGAGTTTCAAACCTGCTGGGGTCAACCGCAGAGCTGTGATAAAGGATCTCAGAATTCAGATTATTGAAAGGGTTGGTTTCAGCTCCACTCTAATGCTGGGCCAGTGTTTATTTGTCCAGGCTGGCAGGCAAAAGGTTGGTCCTTTATCTAGTTACTGCGAACAGAAGTGGAGGGAGCACACAGGGGCGGATAGGTCAGACTGTCATGGGTGAGCGAACACCCAAACAACCCCCAAACCTTCAGGCCTTCTTATGGCAACAGTACATCTTTGGTTGACAGCAGGGAAAAGAAAGGAGAAGAAAAGAAGGAGGGTAAAGTAGGCAAAAGAAGGAAATTTCTGCATTCAGAGATGGCTGAAACGTCTACCAAGAGCATTTCCTCTCCCAAAGTGGGACGATGTGGTGAGAGCTGTGGTGTGGGACCCAGAACTGCCTTCTGGGGGTGTCCTTTCACTACCAACTGGAAATGGCTGTAAGATCCTTGGATGAAAGTTACTGCTAAAGGACAAAGCATCATTTCAACATCACCATTATTATTGTGTTGTAACAACCAAAAAGTTATAAAATCAAAAAAGTATCTGCTCATTGGTGCTTTCTCCCCTCAAGGCATTTCAGCAGGCCCAAGAGGTTTGGGCTGGAGCCGGGCAGGGGACTCTGCCAGTGGGGACAATGCCCCCAGGTCCTGCTTTGCTCCCCAGGTGCACATTTCACCGAGGGTCACACATCAGGGTCTATGCAGACCCCAGCTAAATAAAAGCACACCAAGCCCGTAGTGCCGAGTGGGGACGGCCGTGAACCCAGCGAGCAGAAGGCTGAGCCAGGAGCAAGTTTTGGCCTACTGGACGTGTATGAATTCTGCATTTTGTAGTTAAAGCCCTAGTTGCCTGGATTTTCTTACAAGTGCTTTGCAACTGCTTTTTCTTAAAGGAGTGGGAATTAGGACTCTGTAAATTAACATGGCACATTTCTTTGCCGCCCTGCTATCACACACTTGAAAGAGATCTCTTATACTCTTGCTTTAAAATGCCTGCTTAATTCAAACATTAAATTAAGTTAGACTTGCTCACACAATGTGAAAGGGTCTTAAAACCTGCTTATTTTTCCTAGTATTAATTTTTTCAACTATTGTACTATAACAGGATTATAAAAGTTTTTAATTGACTAGCATTAAATCTTCCCTGCAAAATTGTAACTTTAATACCCCCTAGGACTACTAGATTTTTATTCATTATTTCTCATTACTGAAAAATCAGTTTGAGAGAGCCCCTAGGGTCTTCCCCAAATAAGGGTAAGATCCTATTAGTCCTACAAATCATAAGTAAGTAATTCTTACCTAGGAGAAAAAGCCCACAGAGAATTAAATGCAGATTTAGTAGCCAAAGGAAAAGAAACAGCAGGGACCAGAAACCCTTAACGCTGCTCGCTGATGCTTTCCTTAGCATCCAGAGACCAGCTGGCAGCTCCAAGACACTTGGCTTTTCCCACACCATCATCGGTCTGTAAACTGCTTAATTTGCATCAGGTTTCTGGACTTCAAAATGCTGAGACACGTTTAGAGTGTTTGACTACAAACGAATTAGCAGTAAATCTGCCGCTCCTAAAGAAAGTAGCAAAATAGAGGGAGCACGCTCACATCTTCACAAAATTCTGGTTGCTTTGTAAAAACCATCTCTCCTGTTTAATAATCCCTGCAGATGAGTGCAAAGAACCTGCGATCTCATCGCACATCCCCACCAGCCTCTGCAGCAGGAGGGGCAGCCGGTCCAGCGCTGCCCTGTTTTGGTGCCGAGCAAGACAGATGAAAAGCATCATTTTTCTCACGCCCTAATAAAGTTTCAACCCCTTTAAAGTTACTTTTCCTTCAATAAAAAATAATAATAATAAAAAAGAAATACGCTCAATTAGGCGAACAATGCTTTCCCCCTGTAAATCACAGGGGAAGTGTCGGCCTCGGTGGTGTGTCACGTTGTGAGCGTGTGAGGGTCACGCTGGAGGGGCACTCATATCCGGACCCGCGGAGAGGGGAATGAAGTAGGAAAGATAAATTATTGCCTTTTGTTTTTCAGATTTCCAGGTGCTTGCAGTAAGTACCCGCTGCTTCTTATCTCAGCTGTCACACAAGCAACAAACATCTCTCCAACTACTGAATTTAATTACCCTAAAACCAGAGCGGTCCCGATTCGGGCCAAAACCCTAACAGTCCCGCCATGCTTTTGAGCAATTTGTGAGAAATGCTGAAAATGCAGCAGTTACCTGAGCACTCACCCCTGCCCAGGTGGAAGGACACAGCCCAGCAAAAGATGCTCGCTGTAGGATTTGCCTGCATGCCTCTGGTAGCCACGTATATTTTTGTTTATCAAAGCAGTCATTCACTGGGGGCTGGGTTCTCAGATCACTCACGTTGCTGATGACTTGACCGACACTTAAAACCCCTCCCGTAAAATGTCCCCCAGCAGATCATCGTGTTTTTGGTGAAATTACAGTATCAGCTATCTCGCACGTGAACTGAAAAAGGTGACGCTTTGCCTGCTTCTGACGTGTCCCGTGTGACTGATGTGCTCCCCAGGGTGCAATCAAAGCCTTCTACACAATCGTGAGATTTTCGGCTGCTTCCTGTTACAGCTCTGTGTTCACATGTATCTGTCTCCCATTCAGTGGGTGTTCTTGCATACTACAAATTAGAAAATTAACTCTGAAAGAACAAACTTCTTTTTAATATTCTCTCTCTCTCCCTCTTCACTTATTTCCAGCTTTAAGCACATTCTCCTAAAGTTATGATTTATTACCCTGACCTATTTCCCAATCTAAGGGCAAATACTTCCTCTCCTAATGACACCTTGTTAAAGTTTTCAAACATCTCCTCAGCCTTCAAAGCTCCTTCCATCCATCCATCAGCATTATCTTACTCGAGTCGTGTTCTCAGGCAGAATTATCCCTGTTTGATCCAATGAAGATTTTTGTCGCAGAAATAGCGTATTCTCAGCCACGGTGTAAAACAAAGAGTGGGGAATGCAGCTTCTGCACTCTGCCTTCTCTCCAAGGCAATGCTCACTCACTGAGAGCTCAAGCAGCACCTGAGTCCCTTCTCACGGGTCTTCCCTGTGATATTCTCTTTCCTTTACCATAATCTGACGTATCCTCCTTGTGATCCTGGCTATACAGTCAGTGACAGCAAAATACAGAGCTCAAGAGCATTCGGTATCACACCGGGTTCCCCGTGAGCAAGGTAAACATTAGTCCTATGGACTGTCTACACATTCTCCCACAAGCCTTATATTCCAAACACATATTTCTCGATATATAATTAGTTGAGGATATGATTGTCAAAGCTGGCCATTCCCACAAGTATGTGCAGCCTTTTGTAAGGGCTTGCAAACTTGTTTTCTTACATAAAGGAGAAGGCTCTTCCCTCCTGCAGTCAGGTCTACCTTTCTCCTATGCTTTTTATAATCCAACAGAAAAAGAAAGCCCAACCTCTCCCGTTATTTTAACTCTCATGAGTGGCTGAACTGGTAGCCCAGAGCAGCTATATAGTCTTCCACGTTAATAACATCGGTCCCTTTGACTGAACGAGAAATGTGCAGTTTTCATTAGGCTGCCCTTAATGCAGAAAACGTGCACGTTCGGCAAGGTCGAATGGAAACCCGCCATCTCTGGTGTGTCCATCGGTACAAATTAGTAAATCTGCCTCCTGCGAAAGCAAGCCAGGGACTGAAAAGATAAATATCCACTCAGTGAAACAAAATCAAACCAGCGCTAGAAAGATGCAAGACCCTGAAGGACAACTGAAATAGCCCCTTGAAAACAGTGAAGTAATGGGCTTACGGTTTTATCGTTCGTATAAAGTTTAGTGACTTCAAAATGAATGCGAAGCCAAACAAGACTTGTTATCCCACTAAAATCTGTGCTGTAACTGAAGCCAGTACCCAGATGTTCTGTGGTAAAATCTGCTGCTCTGCTGCATAAAAGCGCCACATACCCTGACGTACAATCCTGGCTTGCCTTTATCCAAACCTGCTTAGATGCTGGATTATTTTTCTAGCAATCTTTTAAACTGCCACGGGAAGCATAAAAGGTGGTCTCCTACAAAACCGTTTGGTACCAGCTTGAAATGTAACCATTTGCAGAAATAAATCAGGGTTTCTTTTTCATAAACTGTTTATTACCAACCCTTCAGAACGTAAATTGTAGAAGAAAAAGCAGGTTCTGAGTTTAATAAACATCTCATCTTTTTATATATATTAGGCAGAAGACCCTGGCACACTTCAGAGCGAAATGTCGGGTGAACAGGCTCCATCCAGCCCTACCAAAGCTGCGGGACCGGGAGCAGAAGGCCACTACGCAGCTGGAAGCTCAAAACCACATTGCGCAATCAAGGTGGGTCCCCGCTCCCCCAGCACCATTACCCCAACCATCGCCAGCTTCAGCTCTCGGGGCACCTCCCAGGAAGGACACTTCTAAGGTGGACAAGCTTTAGGTAGATGAACCTTCTAAGGAGCACAAAGTGGACTTGAAGTCTCCATTTCTATCCCTACACACAGTTTTGGTGTAGGAGCCAAGAGGCTTTGGGGCAGCCCAGGCTCTCACCAAGCTGGCCAGGCACTGAAGGAGGCCCAGGGCTGTGGCAGAAGCGAAGCTGTGGCACCAATCCTGCCCACCCTGCCGCGTCCCCAGCCCAGCTCACTGGAGGAGGAGAGGTGCGCTGGAAAAGCCGGGGCAGATGGGCCGGAGCTGCGTGCCGGGAGCTTTAAACATCGGATGAACACCAAGTATGTGGTGAAGGCGTTCGAGCCGAACAGGGAAGGCAGCACAGGCGTTATGTGATTTTGAACAGCTTGCTTGACAGTTTGCACCATATTGTATTTATAAACATTGGGGAAACCTAAATGCTTCTCCTTGGTGTTTCCGAAGTAGTCATCCACAACAAAACAGGGCGAAGCTCTGCCTCACCTCCGTGACAGCCTTCTTCAAATTAAAAAAAGCGGTCCCTTGTTAATCTCTGTGGGTTCAGCATCTTACACAGTGCTCAAAGTCCCTCTCAAACCACTCATCTGACCCCCAGGAGGGCTGGGGTGTGAGGTAACCCACCTCACGGCCGATGACGCCAGCAGCACGTCACGCATGTGCCACCACCTGCCAAGGAACAGCCAGCTCCTCTCGCAGGCATGTCCTCAGGCAGGTGCAGGACATGCGCTTCGTGTCACCTCGCTGGCAGGGCTGTGATGACATGCCATGGTGCTCGCCCTCTGCAGCAGAGAAATCAATGGGTTTTCTGTCCGTGGTCACGCAGAAGCAAGGACAGCGTGGTACAGCCGCAGTCCTCGCCACAGAAACATGACAAGGCTGGAAGGATTTTTCAGATGTATTATAAAGCTTTTTGAAATTAAGAAGGACTCCTTATCTGGTGACACTGAAAGTCCATGAGAAACAGGTATCATTCTCCTCACAACAGGATGAAACGCAGCCGCGGGACCCCACATGCAACCACTCAGTACCCACACACGATGCACCGCTGCACATTTCTGCTTCATCTCCTTTCTAATGGTCGAAAGTACAACATAAAATCTCTCAGCGTTTTAAAAAGTGCTCTCCTCCTTCAGATATTAACAAGTTTGAAATTCTAGACATTACTGTAAGTACTGGCAGAGACTTTTAGTGGTACTAGAAAGCTGACCTGGGCAGCTCTCCTCTTGCAGGTATGTGCTTTGCTACAAGGTAGGAGAGTGAGGCCGGGAGGATGAGGCATTCCTGACAAGAAGCAATCCGAAATGCCATTCCTAAAATAGCTAAGAATCAGCGATTTTTAAAAGTAGGCTGAACAGAACCATAAAGTTTTTCTCCCTGCTCCCTTACAGCACAGCCAAGGGTGCTGACAATGTCTAACACCCAAGCACTGTTTTCACGGAAACCAGGTTATGGCCAAGCCAGCAGTGCCTTGCCAGGGTCACCAGCATATAAATCACTCACCAACAACCTCCTGGGGAGGAATTCACCCTCAAATCACTCTCATCTCTTCCAGTTTTACCAGACACAAGTCCACCAGCTCAACCAGACGCGAAATCAGTACACCTAGGCTGGAAGCCCGGTGTCAGACAGCGCTGGATGGGGCTGCCAACGCAGCCTGATGTGGGATGCGCCAAAGGACACACGGTGCCACGCTCATGTCACCGAACACGGCCTGGTTCTGCCCGCACACAGCCAGCCAGGTCAGGGGGATGTGGGGGTTCACGCTGGGGACCTGCCTCCCCTCGGAGCCCAGTCGAGCCACCAGAACAGCGATTGGTGTTCAAGCGCTTCAATTAAAGGTCGTAACTAGATGCTAAGCAGATCCTCCGGCGGGGAGGGAAAGTCCGAGGGACGCTACAAGCTTCGCAAGCCGCTTTCTGACCAGCCCGAGGGCGGCCGCGGCGCTCCCGTCGGTGCCCACCGGGATGCTCTCCGGGGATGCCGCGGGCAGCTAACGGCCGCGGAGCGGGCCCGGGGCAACCGGGGCAACCAGCCCCGCACCCGTTACACACATCCAGCACCAAACCGCCCAGAGCATCCCTGCTTCGCAGAACCCCGCGCCAGCCTTTCACCGGGAAGGTTTAAATGCCTGAAAGTTCCGTCTGCGGGAGACCGAACGACGCTCTGGAGCCATTGTCCCTGCGAGCTGCACGTAGCCAGTCTCTGCGCTTGCATCCCCCCGTTGAGTCTTCAGGCTACTTTTTCTCGGTGGCCACTTTTCCCTTCCTTTTTTTTCCCCCTAAAACAAAGCGCGATGCCAGCGGAGAGGGAGCGGCCGCCGGGCCGGCACACACCGCTGCGGGCTCCCGGCGGCTGCCCGGGCTGGGGGCGCGCAAAAACGGGGAGGAAAACGCCCCA
>VZZY01012813.1:52731-210568 GCA_013400335.1 Eurystomus gularis
GGGGGGGGGTTGGCCGGGGATGGGTCTCCCCCCCCGGCAGAGCCGCGCAGGGCAGCCCGGGCTTTGTGCCGCTGCGAGGAGCTGCTCCACATCCATCTTGGAAGCGCGATCCCGCCTGGAAGTCGGGACGGGGGGACGCGGGGAGAGCGGGGGGAGAAAGAGGACGGAGCGTGAGGAAGTGCTCCCCGCTTCTCTTTTTCACGCAGCCGCTGCCCGTGGGGGTTGCGGGAATGATGCGGAACATCGCAGCAGCGGCGGGCGCCGGGGAGGTGGTCCAGGATGCGGGAGAAATGGGATTTACGAAACCCGCCTGCAGTTGGGCAAATGGGTCTCGCAGCTGCCCGGGCAGCCTCTCACCTCCCCCCTCGTTACGTCTTGGTCGGAGGCAGCTTTCGGGTTTGGGGAGGGAAGGACCTTTTCCTTACTATTACCTGGGAGCTGCCGCGGAGAGGTGGAAGAAAGTATCCTTGGCCAGTTAAAAGCAAACCCCTCTCTCTTTTTGTTCCTCTTTTGGCACATCAGTCGTAAAAACGTCAAGTGCTACACAAGCCTCAAACAAGTTCTTACCAAGGGCAGCTGATGGGTATTTTCCCTGAAGGTAAGCATCCCTTCCCTACTACTACAACAGATTTGAGGAGCAAAAATATAATACACCCCTTTTTTTTCTTTTTTTTTCCAAGACCGCTGAGCAAATCTGGCAGCAAAGCTTCAGTGGAGGGATGTAAATTGTCATATCCCATAGGGTGACAATCAGCTTCCCTCTGTGAAGACACAACCCCCCGAAAGAGCTCGTGTCTTCAGGGACACGTAGCTGTCCAGACCTCTGCTAATTGCCATTAGTTACTGCCACTTACCTCCCGCTCCGTCAACTCACAGAGTAGCCGGGTCGCTCACTGCAAAACGGCCAGTGCTCTGCCCAGGGGGCTGCTCAAAAATACGAGTTCACCGAAAGAAACCCAGGATTAAGAAAAAGAGCCCCACGGGAGCCCCCAGCCAGCTAACCTTCTGTTTTCATGTCCCTTTTTTTGGTCACTTATTTCACAACTACATTTATCATTTTCAAATAGGTTCAAGGGTAGGAGTTTGGGGAAGGGAGGAAAGACACAGAAGTTTAAATTAATTTATGCATGTTTAAAGAGAACCTAAGATTACCTGGTACTTGCACACAGCATCCCGACTCCTTCCTTTCTAGAGGGATGTTTGCCTCCAACTGCAACGCCTCGATAAATAAATAATAAAAAAAAAACCTCAGCAAACTACATGTGCTCCTCTGCTGCTGCAGAAAACGCAGAGATTCAATCATCCAAAACCGGGAGAAGGTGACTGAATAAGAAAGCCAAAAATCAGTAAAAGAAGACCCAGCACATTCCAGCTAGTTTTTCCCCCAGCTTTGGGGCGTGTGGAGCCAGGAGGGAGGGATGTGCTGAGGTGAAGGCAGCAGCTACCTCCGGGTGCGACTCGTGGCACGACAGGATTCTGTAGAGCCTGCAAAAATGGCTGGCTCCGGTTTGAGGTCATTAGAGGTAAAATATTGCTACCCAGCCCAAGAGCTCTGGAGACGGTGCGCCTCACACGCAGGCAAACCGATTATTTTTAACCCGAGGACAGTTTTAGTGCTATTGTTCTTAGAGGGTATTACTGTTTGTGATTTCAGGGGAAGCAAGATGACATCCCTGGGATATTATTTACCGAGGTACATGAACATCGACTCCTCTGCCTGTAGATAACTCTTTTTTTGGATGCTCGCTGATGTTCCACCGGTATCGCAACTGTAAATCTCTAGCGTGATTTAAAGCGTAGCACAGAGCGACTCCCA
This sequence comes from Eurystomus gularis, assembly GCA_013400335.1. Lineage (NCBI taxonomy): Eukaryota > Metazoa > Chordata > Aves > Coraciiformes > Coraciidae > Eurystomus > Eurystomus gularis. The sequence goes on from VZZY01012813.1 coordinate 54,548, forward strand.
GCCAGAGGAACAGCTAGAACAATTTCAAAGATTCAGCGTTCTCAAAATTTACATGGTACAAAAATATAAAACACAGATATAGAAGGTGAATTTGGGATTTAAATGCTGAAAATTACATGAATGCCTGGGAGGCACTAAGGCAGCTGGTTAAATGGAAACCAAACAATGGAAGCCTGAAATACGGAAAATTCTTGTGGGCAGGTGATTCCTTTTACATCCATTTAACTGTTCCAGGTGCTATCCCAGCACCTAGGAAATTGGTATGGAAATGCTACCCCCTGAATCCAGAGACAATTCATCCTTGCACAGTCTTTACAGGAACAGGTCCCAGGTGTGGCAAAGTACAACCCCGGGGCAAGAAGTCATTTGACTGCAAAATGCTGTTCCTTATGCAAGTGTGACAAAACTGAGAAACTGAAGGGGGAGAAGACCAACAAACCTCTAACCACTTTGGCTCTGGCACTCATCTTCTCCTTCCACCTTCTCAAAGGCTTCCAGGGAGCCGAGTTTTCCCAGCAAAAATGGGCGCAAGGATGATTTTCAAGAGCTGCACGCTAAATACGGACGAGAACCAAATTATTTATTCACATGCAGTCAAAATCTTTGTCTGTAGCTGTCGATCATTTACTCAGGGGCTGAAACTGTTTTGACTTAAGTGAGCAAAGGAATATCCGAAATCTGGAATATCTGTAATTGGTTCACAAAGGCAACTGTAAACTGTCTGACAGTTGTGTTCTTCATGGTGTCACCATGCTGGGAGACCTGATTAGAGTGGATGGATAGGTGCTACCAGCAAATGAGATGCATGTTACATATTATGGAGAAAAAGAGAAGGAAATGTTTAATAAGCTATCCAGTAAATAAATCTGAATAATAAATCTTTCCGAAACAAAAATGGAAACGGGCAATTGGATATTCTAGAAGGAGAGAAGGAGGGATAATTCATCATATAAATAATTCATTGCAAATTTTAGCACCCGGTGGTGCTGTGCATTTGGTACGGAGGACAGATGACACTGTGTGTGCTTGCATGTGTGCCGTTTAATCACATGTACACATATTCTTTTCACCCAGTTATGTGGTTCGCATTGTGATGCAGATCTTAAGATCTGTTATCAGTAATCCATCGATTAACATTTGTTGCTAGGGAAAGGGTATCGTTACTTACTAACTGCAGAAACTGAGATTCTAAACTGGCCTTATCAATCAATTATGCCTCATAGGCCATGATGGGTTTTAGTTACGCAGCATCACACAGTGCTCACTGTCTCAGAAGAAGAATGGGCTGGACAACAGGGTCCTCAAGAGGCTTCTAGGAAGCATCTGGCTCCGTAGCTGCCACTGCCTTCCCCAGCAGAGCAACACTTGAACGTCCAGGTGGAGTCCAGGCAGTGACAGCATGCAGGTAAGCAATAAAATTGAAATAATTTGCTGTAAGCACAGAGCTGAAGCTCCTACTTTCAGTAGAAAAGCTGATGGTGCTTACTGGGCTTTACTCGCCTGAGGCTGAGCCATGGGTTTCATCTCAGTAAGAGGTCAAGGTTTTCTTCCGCCTGTTAAGGCAGCAAGCGGGTGCTGCTTGAAGCAGAGTGACCTGCGTGAGAAGTGAGGGCCTTTCAGGGCTGGGCAAAGCACAAACCTGTGAGAACATCTTCCCTGGTGTGATGCCGCTTTGCCAAACAAAGCCCAGGGAGGCCGGCGGGCAAGGAGCACTGTGCCCAGCACAATTCCACCCAAAACTCGGAGCAAAACCAGCAGCAGGGCAGTGCGAGCATCCTGCTCCATTCTCGCCTCAGTTATGGTTTCTTGTTTCAATAAGAGATGTTTTCTTTACCCTATCTTGAGAAAAATCTAAAGCACGTGCAGCAGTTGGCGTGCAGCTCGCGGTTTAACTCAGCATTTCTCCTGCATCACTTAAAAGTGCTGGTGGGAGAAGGATAAAACAAGACACCTCCACAGCAAAGCGTGGTTAATTCAATTTTTGACACCCTGTTACGTGCCCTCTAGGCTTTACTCAGCTGCGGTGTAAACCAACGCGTTGCCGCTGACCCCAAGAAATTACACATTTGGGCAGCCCTTAACTCATTACTTGCCTATTTTATCCAGTTATGTTTTATTTATTAAGCTAATCTTTAAAATCTCTTGGTGTTGACTGTTTTACACCTCCAGCACATTCTTTTTAATCCTACTGTTTTATGAACTGATTAGCAAGACTTTTTGCTCCAACAGCATGAAAATAAAACACAAATCTAAAATATGGTCCTATTGAATCAAGTAGCCAGCACTGGCGTTTCCCATATTGTCACTAGAAAACACCTGCTGTTAGACACTACAGTAGCACTTGTGTTGTTTTGCCAAATTTGATAGAATATTATGAAACCAGGTTAAAGATGAACGGTTTCACTATAAAACCCCAGATCTACACGTGAAAAGTAATGCCAAGCAGAGCTCTATGCTCCAAGCATTAGTTCTTAGTCATAACTTTATTCTACTGGGAAAAGAAAAATGATGTTATTTTACAGAATTAAAATAATAGTATCTACTTTCTAGATAAAAATTAACAAACCATTGATTTAATCTCAAGTGCCCAACAGAGCCCTTAAACTCTAATGCAAAATATCTACTCCTCTAATTAAAACAAATGCATTTAATAAAGGAGGATGCTATGATAATTAGACAACTTACAAAGTATAGGCTACTTTGATCTAGAACACGCACCCTTTAATTCTGATGTGACTAGATGTTCCCACAGACACAGCCCAGACCTAAGTCCTTGTTATACTTCTGTCTTCAAAGAGTAATTGTTGTAGACCTGTCACCGCAAAGTGTTTATTCCAGTCACTATTTACGATCACTCACACAGTGAAGCAACAAATTCTTTCCTCGGCAACGGGAATCAGCTGTTCAGAAATGGTACTTAAAAACAAAACACTAACTCTTTTCCCTGCATTTAATGCTTCACATGCCCTAAACTTCAGCTATACACACAGCTTCTGCAGGCACGTGGACAAAGAGGACATTCTGCTCCTCACAACACCTCAGTGCAAAAGTTGTCACTGCAATTTTTAGGGCAAATTTGAGGGCTCTGTAGGTACTCACCTGTGAAATACAACAGATTGCAACTTACGTGGTAGAAAACTGGAACCAATTTGAAGACCTTGTTTTGGGTTTGTCTGATGACAACTGACTGAGAAGGATTTGCCTTCACACAGGACAGACAAGGGGAGTCTGCAGTGTCCTAATTCCTTTCAGGCCACTGAAAAATCCATGGCATTAACCTCCTCCTCCTCCTCTTCTCCTCCCTCCTTCAAGGTTAAGACCAGCCTCCAATATCCTCAGCTCCCATTTCAAGACTGAGATTTCTTCCCTTCTGGTTCACCAATGACAAGAAGATAAAAGAAATTACAAATTCTACTCAGCAGAAACTCCCAAATCACCCTCATGACAACATTTTTCCCTTTGGACTTTCCCAGAAGATCCTGGCCTGGGTGTACCGTGAAGATGCTCAGAGTTCTTGGCATTTTTGTACTCCTATGGCACATAACTTCACTGTGTGCGGCAGGCATGGCTCTCTCTTGATTGAACAGCCCCGAATAAGCACTGACCCATGTCACTGAGTGTATTTGATCAGCAGACACTGATGATTCCTAGGAAATCAGACTATGTAATTTACTTAATAGACAGAAAACACTGAGAAAGAGAGAGCAAAAGGGAAATTGTCAGTTATTGACCAGATGACACCGTTGCAGGGAGAATCTGAAATATATCAGAGCTAAGATGTAATTCTCTGTAATTACTGATAAAGGCCAGCAAGAAAACAAACTCTTAAGCTTTCTCCTCTGGGGAACCCCAGATTTCAACTTTATCCATTTTCAAATGCTGCACTATGGGCTGTAACAACACAAAAAGAGGTTAAATTAAGCATGGTGCAATGTCTGGCTACTGTAAAACTACAACTAACCACCACACAACGTTTAAAGTATGCATCCAGCTATGTAAACTCACATATGCTCCTTTTTTCTTATCCAAGCATTCCTGATAGCGCCCAGTGATTAGCAGCGATGTTTTCTGTGCTGGCATTTACTTGTACAGAGCAGAGGAGAGCTCCAGGCACCAACAGAGTGGGATGGCGAGGTAGAAAATGGTTCTTCCAAATGCATTATTGATGGGAAGCCCATCCTACGTGATCTAGAATAAAATATCATCAGATTGGTTTTCATCTCACAACCCCAGAAATCCTGCAGTCCTACAGTAAGACTGCTTCCTGTCATCTGAAACTAGAAGCTGTTTGGTATGAACACATTTTTTGGTTGATTGGTGAAGCTTAAATTAAATCCGATAGCAAGTGAGTCAAATTTAGCTTTATGTCACCCCAAGGACATTCCCAGGGCTGTCAGGATGCCTATGTTGCGTTACGGAGAACACAGGTGGGCTGCAATGACTTGACTGTCTCATTGGAAGGTGGAATTACTGATATCCATTAATTTTGCATTCCGCAAAGAACTGCCTCACATCGTATGAAACAGGGGCCAAATCTCATCACATCTCGTACCACCCATGTTGAAGATAAGCATAATGTCCTCATAGTCAGAGTGTTTACATTGCTCCATGATGTATTAGTGAAGTTGTTTAATTACATGAATAACAAATGTGCTTCAAAAAATGTGGTTTTAAAAGCTTTTGAGGCACAACTCTGAGAGGCGATGTGCACACCAAGCTAATGCGGTCCTCGTGGCAATGGTGTGTAGCTGGACCTCTGAGTTCACAGATTACATCTTTTAGAAAACTTCACAAACTAAGAGGCAGTGAATTCTGCTTTGTTCACCACACTCCAAAGTTTTATCACCTGTCATTTAGGTAACTACGTTTAAGTTGAATACTTTTCCTTCTCACACCCCAATAGTACATCTTTTTTTTCCTCTAAACCATTAAGCAAGTTTCTCAGGACTTTGATTTTATATGAGTTGAATAGCCAAGAGGTGTCATTATTATAGTGAAATAGGGGAAGCCTACGAAGGGACAGGAAGATTTGAGGGAATGAGTACTACAACAGTTCTGCAAATCGACAAGAAAACATGAATGAACCATTTCTAGCTGCAAAAATACATTTCCTTTTTCTGCATCTTTAGCATCGAACGTTTCCTGTTAAAAGCAAGCACTTGGGAAGCCAGGCTTGCTCGGTTCAACCCCGCTGCATGAAACAGTCCAATAAAACGAGGTCTAGGTCCAGTTTTCGCAGCTTCCGCAGCAGCCTGCCTGGGCTTTATCCCTCAAACACGAGCTCCATCTAGTGGACTTTCCCGAAACGTCAAAGCATCCAGCCAGCCCTCCTGGGGCCAAATTTAGGAGCCCCAACGACACATGGGAATTTCAACCGTAGCTTGCTGCAGGGGATTGATTTCGGTCTTCAGGGTCAAACCCAGAGTCACAAACCCCACCAATGAGAACTGACAGGACCGTCTGTCCAGCGTCAGCTAGAGCTGGTCTTGTTTTGGTTCACCCTGACTGTACGTTCAAAGGGCAACCAACCAAAAGGTCACCCTGCCTGGCTGTTCAGCTCTCACAGAGGAAAGTCATAACCAGATTTGCATCAGAGAGAGCCTCCAGCTTTCTGTGCTCTGCAAATGACCAATGGAGTTGTCTTAAATGCATTTTCCCACGTCAAGGCTTACAACATCCCTGTGCAACCAGTATCATGGTCTTCACTGATGGAGAAAACAAGACACAGGGAGACTAAAGGCTGCTTCAGATTCCTGAAACACCCTCTGAGACATCTCAGAGGGTCCTATTTGGCTGAAGCTGACTGTACACTGAAGGGCATCCGCTTCCCCTTGCCCAGTACTGTATCTGCAGATGTTTTGGATACTCAGTAGCATCTCAGATAGCACTAGATGACTGTCTTCAGAAGGCAATCTGAGCCAGGTGGGACTTGTTTCTGGCTGCACAGCAAACCAGTGACAGGAGCTCTGATCCCTGGCTCCTGACAGGAGCAGCAAGCAGCTACTTGCACCTGGCTGCATCGATGGGAGACAGCACAGCTCAGGAACAACAATGTTCCCAAGTTTGTACTTTAGGATGTTACCATAGTTTTTAATCCTCTCTTATTAAACACTCATTCCTGTTAAAGATATTTTGTTGAGTCAAAGCAGGACAACTGTTTCAGAGATGTATAATTGCTTCCTGTCTCAAGTGAATAGATGACAAAGACCAATGCAGAAGATTAAAAGTTAATTGTAATAAATTCAATTGGCCAGGAAAGCAAAATTTAAAAACACACAAGACTGAAATTATATAGAACACAATTATGCAAAGCTTAAAATCCAACATCTTCTATAACAGGAAGAATTTGTCTCTGACTAAAGAATACAGCATGTGGGAACGCGCGTAAGTTGTTTGCCCTCAGAAGCACTCGCTGCATTGTCTCTGGTAGGAACCTCCATAAATTGGTTAGGGAAACAGGATTCACATGGTTATGTGAACGGCTCGCACATAGCCTCCGATGTGCGTGGACAGGCAACAAGCCCGACCAGTTTGTCTGTTTTTTTCATAGCATTCATATGTCGTGAGGAGCAGAAGGTACAACAGAGACACTTTCTATTTACAATTTCCTTGTAGCGAAGCACATCAGAGCTATTCAAAAGAAGTTATTTGTGACTCTTGATAAGAGCAAGGACTGCTTGTTAGAAGATGGGCAATTAGCAGAAAAATGCAAGAGGAGAACTGAATGTCTGTGTGTGGTCCTCAGGAAAGCCCATGGGAGAGCTTGCCTCAAGACATTAAGAAATCTGTGCAGAAGAGCTTACCACCAAAGCTGTAAGGGCCAAGGAGGAATTGACGGGATACATTTATTTAATATTTCCTCTCATTTTCACACCACCAGCTGGAGAAACACAAAGAGTCAACTAAATCAGAGAGTCAGAGCGAAAAGAGCACCCCTGAACTAAGTGGCTGGAAATACTTTTGGGGTAATCCTATTCCAAATGGAATTGTTTGCTTAAAGATAATTCTTCTTCTCAGCACCAGCTTTAAGATTTTTCATATAAAACACTGAAATATTTCTGAGCCTCGGTTTCTTCTTCCACCCCTCCACACAGAACCGGCATTTATTGTCTGTAAACATCACAACCTGCTGTGCCAGCAGGCTCTGGGGAATGTTACTAAGATCACTGCTTAAAAAACTCTTACACTGAATGCAAGAAACACACAGGCAAAAATTTCACAAGCCCCACGTTTCTTACTGGAAGCTACTTTCTCCTGGGGTCCAAGGTTCTCTGCGGAACCATCCAGATGATGAGGGCCATGCCCACAAAAATCCCATTGTTGAATCAAGGGAAGATCAGCATCAAAGCACTTCAGGTGCAACAACTTCAGCCTGGCATCAATAATGACATTACAATTTATGGTCTAGATTAGCTGCCAGCCCTACTGCATTTATCGATAATGTTCTATCGATAATGTTCTCTTGCTTGACTGATAATATTACAGATTTCCCCTGAATTGGCCTTGATCTGGATTACAAATGTTCTACATTTTACATGTTCATTCCCTCTAGAGCCAATAAAGCTCCTTCCCAGTGTAAAGTCATGTATACGATCGGTTTGAATAATTTCACGATCTCCAAAGCAGAGATGAGTCTGTACAGCAGTGACTATACTTTGATACCCTTATTCAAAGTTTCTGCTGATGAAACAGGTTGGACTCCATCTTCTGAACATGTCCTGATTTTTATATATACATACATGAATGTGCACATAGGTTAGTACCATTTTATACTCCTACTTTACCGTTCTGCTACATACAATTTCATCAATGAATGGCTACCAAAAATCAAAAAGCCTTAGTTGCTGAAATAGAGGAACACACCAGGCTTCATTTTATACATGGGGTTACACTATTTTGGTGTGCACTTCTTATGATACATCTCTCAGGGCGCTCAGTAAGGATGGAGCTTTCTTTCACTGAAACACTAGTCAGCCGGAAACCCTGGGAAACCAGGCTATGCTGTTACATGGGTGTAACCTTATGTAACCCTGCCTTGTGTTATACCACCAGAATGGAAATAAAGATTGATCGCTCTTACCCACCTATCTGCCTTTTATGGCTTTGTCAAACAGCCTTCTGAAAGGCAGCTGTTCCTACACAAAATGAAGAGTATGAAACAAAATATTCTTACAGAAACAATACGTGTATTAGAAAAAAAATGGTCTGCAGTGTAACCACTCAGGCAGAAGTTGATGGTGCACCTAACTCTGCAAGATTTGGATCACGCAGGTTGTGGTATTGAGAAAAACATCACACTAACACCGTAATTATCTGAGCGTCCGCAGTGCCTGACATACGTGTCCCACATGTATTGGTTATAGCCTGCTTCTCTCCCTCAGAAAAATCTCACCGGCTCTGCAACCAGCGGGAGCAGGGATGGAGATCAAACAGGCAGCATGGCCCCAGGTCACTGAAGCTGGGTCTCCTAGTGATTGGAGGTCTGGCTGAGGTCCTCTGTAGCTTCTCTGATGTCTGTTAAGCCCAGAGTTCACACTGAGATTTCCTTGCTCTAAGAGGTTCCCCTATCTTCTACCTGCCTGCCTCTAGGAAGCTAACCTTGAGACTTGCTGCCTTTCTATCAAATTTGACTAAAGCTGGCACATATGACATTTCCTAGATGCTACAAAATCACTGGGAAGGGCTGGCAGACGCGTGCATGCACACAGCCAGCACAGCTTCAGAAACACTGCTCTGTAAGAAACCAGGCAAAGAACACGGACCTGTTCTGCCGGGGTCCCTTCCTCTCCGTGCAAGGTTAAGGCAGGGTCATACCTGTGTTTGGGAACTCCTAAAAATAATCCACACCTTGCAACAAAGAGCTTGTGTCTTGCACAAGAGAGTACAGCTCTGTGAGGTGAGGGAATAGCCCAGGAACCCTGGGGGGAAGCCAATTTTTGTACTGTACTTTCTCACCACTAAGGAAAGGTGTTTAAATCACCAGGAATGGTTTTTCAGGCTTGTCCAAAATTCTGTCATTTCAGACAAACACAGCCTTCCTCTCAGCTGCAAGCCCAGCTCTGCTGGAGAGGCACTGACCTTCTCCTTCCTGCTGGAACACCACATGCTGCTGAAGGGGCGAAGGAGACTGAGGAGAGGAAAGGTGTCCGCTGCCCATCGCCATTCCAGCCACGCTCACAGAGGTGCCCCACGAGCCTTTCCACAGCCTGCGGGCAGAGAGGAGATGGTGGTTTAGCTCTGGAGGCCTCTCATCCCGAAAGGAAAAACACAAGTGGAACAACAGTACGCTTTTGTGAGTGGGACAGGCCGCTTTGGAGCCCAATTAAACTCTTCCAGTAAACTCAAAGTACGCTTATAAAAGAGTAAATAAAAATCAATGGAAATGCACTTTTCCGTCACCAGTGTGTGAGCAAAAAGCCAGCACCGAGAAAGCAAGCGTGGTGGCAGGGGGTGGGCTCTGCCAGCCCTGAACACAACATGCTGTTAACACTGGCAAAGCTTCTCAGTCTGCGAAGACAGAAAATTAGCACCAGGTAAAGCTTGAACTCCAGGTTAAAAAGAAACCTTCATTTTCTCACACTGTAACACTCTCCTGAGAACATGGCACAGTGATTCTTGTTATGTGACCAGGTTAAAAGTTTTAGCAACCCTGATAGATTTCTTTCCTAGAGAAAAGAGCATGTATATTTATATATTTAGCTCTTACACTCAAATCTTCATAACCAAACACTTATTTTCCATGTGTGTAATACAAATGAGCACAGACAATAAATAAAATATAAACATGAGCACCAACTGGGATGTGTTCACGCGTGCACAAATCTCACCACCTGCACGGACAGTCCTTAGACCACCTGGAACAACCTGAGTTATTGACACACATTTTTCCCATAGAGCAAGGAAAACCCGTGCGGTTTAGCACAGCCAGCGTCAGCCTGGCTCTGCAGAGCCCCACCAGGTTTCTGGGGACTTCAGAGGCAGAAACTCGGGAATTAATCTAGGGAAGTTTAAAGCAGCCTGAGAATTTAATGGAGATTTAGTTGCCTACAACTGAAATGTAATGTTTTTGAGAACCATTGGCCAAGATGAATGGCACCTGCTTAGTAGTCATAAAACATCGTGTCAGTGTTATGCCCTCCTAGCTTATGTAAATTCAGGTGCAATGTCTATGTCATTTTCTTCTCAGATGAAGAAAGGCTTACAGTCTTCATAAGACTAAGCTGTGGTAAAACAAAATGAAATACTGCTCGTAAACAGCAGTGATGTTTACATACAGAAACTAAACAAAATTGGGCGGAATAGGCTGAATGAATCAGAACAAACAAGAAACTCGTAAGGGATGTTCCTTCCTTATTAATATCCTCCCCCTCCCTGGTACCTTTTTGTTTGTACTTTTTTTGTTTGCCTTTCCCACGTCTCTTATCTGCGCTTTCAGATACAGAGAGCCTCACAACATACTATAGCTTGAATGTTTGCATTCAAAGTGAAAACTTCTATTAATAAGAATTCAATTATCTGGAAAAGTTTCCTGGTGGCACAGCACCACCTTTCTAAGTCCTCTTGCAATGGGAATTTTCCTTTCCACAAACCTCATCTGATTCATAACATACAAATAGATGGTTTGCTGTGACTCCAAAGTAAAGGACTTTGGAGGAAGGAGCATGAGAAGTGGAGCCTGTCACAAGCATCTGTGAAACAGTAGGAAGTTATGGTAGGCTTGTGAATAGTAGCACTGTCTAAGGCTCCCTGTGGGAATACTCTTAAATTAACAGCACATTCAGATTAATTGCCTTTTTTTTTTTCCTAGGGATTTTTTTTTTTCGGTTGCCCAACAGGTATCTTGTAATGCAGAACTGTGGTTCACAGAGGTCACCCTGCAATGCAGTGGGTTTGATTTGGTGGTGAGGTTTTCTGGTTTTGCAGCTTTTTCTTAGCTGTGTTTCAAAGTCCTGATGTATTAATTTATCAGACAAATGGAAGAGCAGCTACAGCACTCTGACCCAGCCACACCCAGATCCTCAGGGAAGCCAGATGTCTCTTCAGAAGTCATGAACAGTGAGATAACAACATCACACACATGCTTTGAATTTTAATTGTCATTATTAAGGATTAGGAACAATCCCTGTGAACAACTGGTTTTGCTGGCAGACACAAGCCTGCTTTTTGCTAACTGTTAATGCAATATTCATGCCTTTTAGCAAGTTCCTTTCCCTTCTAGAGCAAGTACATCACTGGAGGCTCCAAGTCCCCACCTTCAGCAGCTCTTGACCACAGTGGAATATAACAGGGAATAAAGTAATCCCTCCCTTGCCACTGCCAGTGTAAGAGAGCATTGTTATACCTGTTCATAAGTGATGGGCTTTTCTCCTGTACAGCATGATATTCCTTCCTAAAAGGAAGCTGAAAACATGGGGAGATTGACTGCTCCTCCGAAGCTGTTTCAGTGTCTAAACAGGTCATTTATGCAGAAATAATTTTATTTGAAATATCCTGCTCTTGGGTGTCCATGGCTATATTTTTCTGGTATCATTCCTAGTCCTTCTGTTCAGCACAACTTGGATTGTTTCTCCTGCCACTTTATTTCTACATAGTCCATGCAGCGTCACAACTAGAAAGGACAGGCTGCAAATTTGGTGTCGCAGAGAAAGAAGGGAAAATAATAGGAATGACAAAAAGACAGCTCTTATTTCAATCTCCAGAAAAAATGCAGCTCTTTCCCAAATTTTAAGTAACTGTTTTAAGTGACTGCTCTATTCAGTCAAAGAAAGAGCTGGTTTTGTGAATAACTTGCAGAGGACCTATGTGTGTGACTGCTCTACAGGGTAATGCCGTTGCCTTAAATGGATTAATTTGGGATTTACACAACTAAGAGCTGAGATACAGGATGCCTAACCACAGGAAGGCACAATGTGAAAACTTCCTCCAAGAAAAATAAAACATCTCCCCCTCTCTTTTCAGCTAAACCAAATAATTACATGAAAAAAACCAACCTGATGGTGAAAATGCCAACAGAGAAGCTTTCCCCTTCGTCAAAGCTGTAACTTCTCTCTTAATCAGGTCATCTGACACAAACATTAGCAGCACACATCCTGCTTTCCCTTCACGAGATTTCCCTTCTCTAAATCCTTTCCCTTGGCCACGGGAAGAGCTCCAGACCCCCCTTGGTCTGATACCTCCCATTAAACCAACAAAGTTACAATCTACAGTCCCAGTCTTGCAAGACCTTAACTCCTACAGCAGCCAGCAGATTGTATCAGAAACCCTGCCCTACCTTCTGGAACGTAACGGGAACATACCCTACCTTCCTTCCCTGGTTGCCCTCAGCCCTGCTCTCGTGGTCAGCCATTTTCATGGTCAGCGGCCAGCACGGACCCTTTGCTCTCACGTAAGCAGCCCTGAACAGGAAGCACCTGGGTGTTCCCCATTTATAGGGCAGGTGGAAGCGAAGCTGTTGCTGCCGTAAGTAAAACCACAGCATTAGCCAGCATCCTGGCTCCTGGTGGGAAAGGGTTTTATTAATAAAAAAAATACTTTCCACCCTGTGGTGTCTTGCAGACCTTTAAACTTGCATCTGCAAAAATTAGATAAATTCTTCTGTCATTCTCACAACAAAGTTGAAATACAGAAACCATGCTTAAAACTTGAGGATTTCTTTTTTTTTTTTCAAACGAGAGGACTTCAACCTGATTAAAAATACTCTTTAAGCTCAGCACATGGTGGTATGGCAGAATTTCCAGCTCATTAGGGTAAGGCTGCATTCCCAGTCTTATAGGGGAAAGAAAAGGGAGAGCTGGAGCAGCTGAACTTGCCTGACCAAAAGGCATCATCATACAGCAGCAGCTTTTTCTCATTCTATTCCAGGCTACAGAAAGGAAGAGGGGGACAAAGACTGAAAGTTTTTGGCATCTCATAATCCTAATTCCCCCCAAAACATGTTATCGTGGAAAGTGAAATGTTGACAGAGAGATGACTGGTAGGAGGTTGGGAGTATGAGGTGGAGCTAATGAAGTGCAAGTCTTGGGGTGTGGGGAACCCACACCTAAAGGCTACAGTGAATTCTTTCATCCACAGCACTCACCATGCATTTATAGTTCAACTATTTACATAATTCATTTAATCTCAGAAGAAAATATTTTTGTTGATGGTGTGTTCTTACTATAATTCATGACACCATATATAACAACACAACACTTTGCATTGTAGTGGATAACACATAAACCTCTCTTACAGGATGGTAAAATTGCATTCCTTGCCAGTGGATCTAGAAAACGAAGCCCTGTCCTTCTCCTAGGCATTATTAACAGACAAACAAGAACGGTATGCCAGAATTTGAAAGGCTATTGCAAATATAGAAGGTTTAGAAATCAAGCTCACAGAGAAGTTGGGAAGTGGAGTTACAGGAGAGCTTTGAAGGAAGACAGAAGGGTTTCTGACAGGCAGAAGCTGAAGACTCTGCAATAGCAACATCACCTTACACAGGATGCAAAAGCTGTGCTCTGGGAGGGAAGAGGAAAGATAAGAAACTGGAAGAGCCTCAGAGAGTGAAATATTATGTGGGAGATGAATGAGAGTTGAAGGCTTACTATTTGGACGAGAAATCTAATATTGATGCAGTAAAAGGTAAAACACTAGTCAATGGATTCAAGGAGGAAAGTAATGAGATCTAGGATTTTGCTTGTGATCTATTAAATCATCTTTAGCTGTGATCTGTCCTTCCTATCATAGCAGAGCATGGGTGTGTATAGGGGCACCCCATGTGCTTTGCCTACAGAATTATCATGAATCCACTTCCTCTTGTACCCAGAGTTTCTGAGGCATTTAAAACAGCTCCCAGCTTTTACCAGCAATTACAAAGTAACGATTTTTCCTTCCTAAAACAAATGACAGCTTGAGACTAAGAAGGGATGTTATTTAGTTTTTATAAAGACAAATTATTTACTCATCACCAATGAAATCTTCACATCATGTCACACATTATCTATGTATGAGAGTAGAAGGAAATATCTGTAGAAATTGAACCAAAAAAGCAATGGCATGACTGCCACCAATAGCACTTCAGGCCTTCGGAAGAGAAAGACAATTTTAAAACAACATTCAAAATTCCCTAAAGACACCAAGTACCTCATCTGTGCTAATGACTCCATGAGATCAAACGTGCTCCTATTTTAATGTTGGATAATTGCTGTTATGGTAATCAAAACATCATTTAGCGAATCCAGCATATCATGTTGAAAATAATGTAAAATCATACTGTAAGCAGATAATTTAACTTAACAAATGAAGACTCATAGAAATGAAAATTTCTCCACAATGTTTAGTATATAACACTGCAACCAAACGGAAAAGGTTCCATTTAGAAGAAAAGTCTACAAAAACCCATGCCAAAGCATACATAAAATGTTCTCTAAAATCCACTATTTAATAAAATCTCATGCATCTATTAGCTGTCATAACTTGCCATTCAGAATCTGTACAAACTTAACACACGTGCTCCCACCAGAAGTAACAAGACTTTCCAAGGGCTGATCCCAACCCGTGCCTGGACCCCTCTCAACATTTTAACACACTAAATAGTCTTCTCATTAGGGGTCAGTTCCTTATCACAGACCTAAAAGTTCATCAACTTGTAAACTTTTTAATATGGTAGCTGAATCCTTATAACACGGTCACACTGGGATACAAGTCCAGCCCTCCTGATATATCTCACCTGGTGGGCAGACTGGCCAGCATCAGTGCAGGACATGTTGGTCTTTCTACTCTACAAGTGAAAAACATCCCCTTAAACTGCTGCTGAAGTTTTGATAGAAAATTACTTCATACTTGTCTTGTTTCCTCAAGCCACCTTGAGAGAGGAAGTCGGGGGCACAAACGAGATCATTATTGCTGTGACAGGTTCAGGTATTCAGGTAAGAGAAAGTTGCTCTTTTGTGTATGAATTGCTCCTCTTGCAATATGCCTAGTGATTCCAGTATTCCCAAACCCTGAGCAGTTACTACAAGAAAAGGGAGGAAAAAGAAAAGGCCTTTCACAAATAAACAGCCACAATTTAGCTCTTACCATGAAACCAGTCCACTCACCACTGATACACAAAAATATTGGAGAAAGCTCTAAAAAGAATCAGATGGAAGGTGTTTGGAAAATAAAATACGTAACAAAATTTGGGAAATGCCAGAAGGCTCTTTAAAAGGCCAGAGGAAGAACTGGGAGTGCTGATACCCAGGAAGTGAAAAATGCCTGTTACTAGCACTATGGTTGATTTTAACTAAAATAACTCACCCCCTCAAACTTGTCTGGGTCACTGCAGAAAGCGTATCCTTTGGGGGTGTGTGAGTCTGACGATACTAATCCAAATAGATGACAGCACCTGCCTTTGGGAAACAGATCATGACAAGAAAATCAAGAGGAAAATCAACTGTACAAGCATTTAATATGCATTTTCAGAAGATTCAAATTCTCTATCATACAACACGAGGAACACCCCACACTTAGTGTGGTTGGGATCTGTGTGAGTCAAGGTTTACAGCCTTGTGCCCAAGTCAGCCGAACATTAAAAACCTGTGACTAAACAGAAGGAAAAGAAAAAAGATAGCCCTGAAAACTCTTATTTTCTTACTGTGAATGGCTCACGTTGAATCCTCCGCCTGGGCCAGATAATGCTTGTACAAGTTGTCAGATAATGAGTTAAGCGCCACAAATGGAAGGCGCAAAACTTTGCGGTTAGTCGGGGAAAACAGCGGCACTGAATGAAGCGGGGGTTTGTTGCCTCCCACACCAACCACACAGAAGCTCGTCTGTTGTGAGGATTCGCGACATCTTTGAGCGTGGGGTGCTCTGCCCGCAGCACTGGTCACCTGCTGAGAGCTCACATTGAATTAGGTTACATTATAATTGGATTTTCCGAAGGCACCGCATTAGCATTTTCCATGATCTCACCCTTATTAGCCAAATCACTAATCAGGAGTTGCGCGGTTATATTGTCTGCCGGTTAAACTATTTGCTGCCCTAGTGTCTGCAAGCCAGCTCCGAATTCATGCAGAGATAAAAACTCCTACCTCTCTAACACAGACTCAGGAGTTTCTTCTGTCTCTAATGTTGTAGTCAAACTCTAATTTTCAATAGTTTATGAAAAAGGACTTATCTCCAGAGGCCAGTTTGCTCGGTAATTTGTTAGTGTTCTTCCTGAGTCTGTATTATAAGTTAGGAGTGTTGTTTCTTTGATCAGTGTAGGCAAAAGCAACATTGCTGTAAAGTGTAGCAGGGGAAAAAAAAAAAAAAAAAATTTTAAAAAATCTTTTCCCGTGGACTATTCCCCATTGTATCAAATGCTGAACATGTTTAATCCTGTAAGGTTATTATTTTAATCCACAGGCCTTTGTATATTGAAAGAAATGGAAATACCTGGCTTAAAAGCAGGAATTACATACGCAAATGATCTTGTAACTGATGAGTCTTGTCTTTGGAAAGCTGAAAAAGCTTTTTGTGTGGAACTTGAACTCATATTAACCACTTCTGAGCTATAAGGAAAGCACACAGGACATCTCATGCAGCCTTACTGTGCAAAAACCTCAATTCCCTCTTTCAGGTGGGATCCCAGCAGGTTCAGAGACCTGTCTCCCAACAGCTGCCCTTTAAAAGCCTGAAGAGAAAAGACAATCTTGCAAGCAGATTATCAAGTAATGTTTGCTGAACACCCATTCGCCACAATTTTCTGAAAAAATTTCATGGTCTAAATACAATTTCATTTTAAAAGCCAGGTTTTATTCTCAGCTTAGAGGTTATACAATGATGTTTAGATTCATTACATTTGGAAATATAAAGCCATTTGCACTGAGAAGTTAAATTCATTAAGTATTTCTACCGAAATTCTGGTACAAATAAGTATGCACAGAAAAAATACGTGATAAGGTTTTTCATGCAGTTCTGGAGTCAAAACAAAAGGAGAGCTAGCCTTGACTCAGAAAGGGGAGCAGGTACCTTCTATCTGGCCTGGCATTGGCGGTACCCTGCTTACGATTACACAAATGTGTTAAAAAAAAGTGAAGCAGATTTCCTCTATACCAAAAAATTGACCAAGTGAGTACAGAATTCAAGATGCTATATCAACAAATCATTTCCTGGAATCAAATAAAACAGAATATAATTCCCAAACAAAAAAAAAATCACAGCATTATTTGGCTTAAAAGTTCTTGAATTCAAACCAGATGTGACTGTCTCTGAATCCCCAGCAATAGCTGCATCTTTTCTCATTAGGCTTTTGAACAGATTCTCATGGGCTGCACAAACAGCATCTTCAGAACAAAGGGCAATAACATTTCCCAGCAGAGTTTAACTGTATCTTGAGGATCACTAGCCTGTATGATCGGCTTTTCTATTGTCCTCGCAGGGATTTCACCAGGCATAAATAACATGCACTGAAGAGATAAGGAGCTAGGGGCAACAAAAGCCAAACCCAGAACAAAACCGAATAATGAAGTTGCAAGACTAGCTTGCAGTCTTTGGTCTACACTTCTCCAGTTCATGGGCTGTCAGCGATGGGCTCCCTTCTCTGAGGATGAATCTGCAAAAGTAAATCAATACAAATTTTTTTGACACTGAGAAATACAACTCTCTGATGATTAATTTCCCTATTTTGTAACACACACACATACCCCTCGGAGCCAATACATCATTACAAGCCTGTAATCAATCCAATACAAATGGCAGTGAAGAAGCAAAAGAGGGCAGGAATCTCACACAGTGCACCAGCAGTTTCTCCCTCTCTTGGCTTTCACCCAGTTCTGATTGTTGATACGGAGCAAGCCGTAGGGTCTAATAACCTAAAGCCTTCATGTAAAATCTTTCTAGACCTCTGAAAAGAGCAGCTGACATTCAGCAGTGCTCAGAGGTATACATTAGCATTAGGTGCACCCAAGAGAGTGGGCGAGTTTGACAGAGGGAAGAATTAGGTAGCAGTACCCACAGCTAAGTAGGTGTCTGCGGTTCAAAGCTATGTTTGGTAGTAACTCACTCGAGCTAGGAAAACAAAATAAAATCTAAGAAAGGAAATGTACTATTGCCGGTGTAACACATACTTCCTTCCTGAAGTTTCAAGAGATTCTGGAAATGCTGCAACACATCGCTAGTAGCGCACACACAAGTGCTTAGAGGAGAAACACGAAGAGTGAAATATTTCAAGCAAGGTTTTGAATTTGCCTGGGAGAATTGTTCTGCAGCTGCTACACAGTAACCCCATCACTCACTTCCAGGCCCACAGGGCTGATGGTATCCAAATGTATAGGAAAGAAAACTTGATCCAAAATTTTCCACATTTGTAGCAAGCGGCAGTATCAGGAATAATAAATTTTAATAACATCTTTTCCTTGCAGGTAGTATCAGAGCTAAAATTCATGTTATTTGTTTGCAAAAGCCAGGAAGAGCAATAATTAACAGACTGGTTCTTTGTGCAAGGTAGATAAACATAAATATTTGTGTGTTCAGTTCATTTTATGCATATAGTCCCCAATAATAACAAAGACGGCAGAACAAAACTTTTCTAACAAGAAATGTCCTTCCAAGCTTCACATCAAGTTGTTTTTCATATAACAATATAATCTGGAAAAAAAAGAGAGGACTTGGATATTCAAACGCCTCAGATAACTCTACAGTGGGGATGTCTTTCAATTACCTTTTTTTTTTCCCAGTCCCAAGCCCTACTGGACACACGGAGGTCACCCTGCTCATGCCAAGATGCTTTTGGCTCCTAAAGTTCTTCCCCAGCTGGTGCAAACCAGCAGATACCACAGCATTGCAGACATGGTCTGCCAGAGAAGAAAGGCAAAAGTGATATAACGTAGTTCCCAAAAATGAAGGGTGTCTCTCACCTAGGATGGCAGTCAGGAAACCTTTTGGATATTTTGCAGTACCAGTGGGCTTCAGAGCCCAGCACAGAGTACTGGTACACTTAAAACACATACAATTGTTTTGATTTGAAAAGGCCTTGGAGATCATCAAGCCCAGCCATGAACCTAACACTGCCAACTCCATCACTAAACCACGTCTCTAAGTGCCACATATACGTGTCTTTTANATATGTGCCTTTTAGATACCTCCGGGGATTGGGACTCCACCACTTGCCTGGGCAGCCTGGTCCAGGGCTTGACAACCCTTTATGTGAAGAAATTTCCAATCTAAACCTCCCTGGTACAACTTGAGAGAGTTGTAGAAAGTGGTAAGGTCTCTCTTCAGCCTCCTTTTCTCCAGACATACAACAGGCAAAGGAAGGTGGATTCCATACAACAAGGGCTGGTAGCACTTGGCTGCTCCTTTAACAAGGAAATGGCATGGAATAAATTTTTACATCATTTCCTTAGATGATTGATGAGGAGCTAAGGATATTTCCGGAGAGCAGATGGATGTTTCATCAAGTCACCAGGGAAGAGAATGATTTAACAAAAACAGCCACCACATCACCTATCACCCGAAGACCACCATCCATGTCCTCTTTCAGGCAAGTTCCATTAAATGCCGTGTGTCTTCCCTATGTATCATTCTCAATGGACAATGAAAGCTGGTGTGTGTGAAGCCATTTAACATTTAATGGGTACTGAATGATAAATCCTGACACATTGTTTCATAGAAATAAACTTATCAAATCATGCAGCTGTTGAAATTACATACCCTGTTCCTCTTCACATGAGGCTTTTCTGCCTGGTATTGTGAAAAACTACAACATGTTCTGTGATCTTTAGCTCAAGAAGACTTTTTATAACAATACCTTTCTAAAAAAGGCAGCTTCTCACGTTCTGGAGTTAGAAATTAAAGGTGTGCGCTAATGACCTTTTCGTTACATCACAGTAGCAGAAATCAAGTTGTATCAGTAAAAATCCTGAAAATAATCACATTTTCACTCCCAGTGGGGATGGCAAGCTGCTAATTAAATCTGTCTTGACTAGTTGGGAGCACTGATAATTTCTATGTAATGTATGCACTGCGGACAGGATAATACCAGCAATGTTTAGGGTCTGGGATTTTTTCCAGGAAAATTAAGATGTCAGTTAATTGACTTCTTTTCTATCTGGTTTTCATTGAAGACCTCCACAAATCCATTTTTCATTTTTTCACTCCCCCCCCNTTTTTTTTTTTTTTCCCCCCCCCCCCCCCCCCCCCCCCCCCCGCCATTATTTTCAGTGGAAAACCCCACACTTCTCCCTCCTCTTCTTCCAATTAGCTGTAATTATAACAACATTAGCAGCAAAGTAGGTACCTCGAGGGCAAAAATCTGGAAAGCAGCAGAGTGTGGAAGGGAACGAGAGATGATATTATAACAAAAATAAGCAGACACATCATGCTTCTTCACGTGCTCACTCTGGGCATCCTTAGGGCTTTGTAGGTTGACTTCTCCTTTCCCTGGGTGTGCCAAGACAAGGTGCTGACCAGCTGCTCTCACCTTTCCCCAGAGCTACCCCTTGAACTGAGGGGGCTACATTTTGGCTTCTCCCTGTGCCTGACATAACTGGATGCAAAGTAAGGATGTATAGCTTAGGTCAAAGAAATCCGGTAGTGATATCTGAAGTTCTGAAGGGGTAACTGGGGTTCTTAAATACATGTCCCACAAACCTTTCTGCCAAGAAAACAAATACAGTAAGATGAATTTTGGCAGTGAAAAAGGCAATCCGTGCCAGCTGTTGTGGCATGCAAAAGGGCTCTTGCTCTGAGTAGTCTTTGAGCAATAAACCTGTTTTTCAGAGAATTTTTCATTGGAAATCTAGCTTCAGGGAAAATCCCCCAAATCAGTCTTCTGTTCCTAGTGTCCCAAAGCCAGAGGGGCCTGGATTGTTCTTTGTTAAAATTTAAGTAAACTCCCTAAAGCCCAAGGCATGTTTTTAAAAACAAGTTCAATGGCTTTATGCAGCCAGGAGGATCATCCACTTCTGGTTTAAGAAGACAAGTCAATAATAACTGTGGGCAACCCTGGAAAAATAATAATTAGGAAAAATTCATAAAATAATTTCAATCTTGATTACTGAATCAAAAATATAAAGAATCAAAGTGGATCACTAAAGCCACAGAATCCCTTCCCAGATGCTAGAATCCCTACATACAACCAGTAATTCTTCTTTTCCTTATTTAGGCATATGGACAAGTAAAAATGTTAAGTAAATGTAATCAAACATACACACCAGGATTGCTAGTTGTGTTTGGCCACCTCTGCCTATTCATACACACTCCTGCCATCACACTTCCACGTGTGGCATGAGCCAAGACAGGGATAAAACACTCGAGCCTGCCGTTGCATCATACTCTGAACCCTGTGTTCAAGGGCATGCTGATGTGATTTCAAGGCTGAGGGTCAGTTTCTAAAGCACCAGCAGCCAAACTGGCAACTCTGGAAATAACTATCTGTCTCTACAGACCAACTTCAGCCTTATGTACCACCAAGGCTACAAGACCCTTCTCTTCATCCAGGTTTTTACCTGGTCCATAGATAGTTAGCTGTAAAACAGAGGTGGATCACTAAAGCCAACTCCTTGTGCTCTTTTCAGTAGAATTAAATCCTTAAATGCCCCCTAGATACTCTAGCTGTAAAATACAAAGAGACACAGATTACTTCAACAAGGAACATAGGGTAGCTCTGAGGTGTTCTAGTCAAAGAACTGAGGACTGTTCAGCACATCACTGAGCTTCACTTAACTGACAAATTTCTTGGGAAGGAGGGAGCTGATGTAGTCCTGACTAAGTAACAAGTGGTGTTCACTGCTCCAAGATCTGCTCCAAGCCATGTAAAGTTTTTGCATAAAGCCATGCCTCATAGCTGTAATCTTAGCAGCTCCCTTTAGCTTCTCTCTTTCCATAAAGCTAAATTGCAAGGATTTTGTTTAGATAATTACCATTGCCTTGCTAACGTGGAACATCTCTTGTCCATTCTCACTTTGGAAAGAAAGGCTTAATGGAAAAAAGAACAGAGTTTTTTGAGAGGTTTGGGTTTATTTTTTTGTTCCTCTCATTTTGCCCCCCTTTTCCTCTGAACCTTCATGTATTCTGATGAAGTTATTTCCAGGCTGAGTAGAAAAGGTTCAAAAAGTGTCAGATCCAAAACATCACATGAATGCAAAGTTCAGTGCTGGAGGCAACAGACCTGTGCATAAACGATCCTCTGCAAAGTACCAAAACATAGATCTGTGGGGGAAACTTCCTCCCTCACAATGCAGGGAGGAGAGAGGAAAACACTATCTAGGTACATCTATACAAAACTGCAGAAATAATTAATTATTCCTCCTTGGTGACGATGTGCCTTTGTAGTCCCAATGACATTACAGCAAACTAGTTATAGCTGACATAGAGGCCTTCATAGATTTAAAACATTTTTAAAACAGGCTTTTCTGGAGGGTATACCATAAAAAAAAAAAAAATATCGGTTTCATTTCACCTGTGGTCAGCTCTAAAGTTATAATCTGTGACCTGTATTTTGTAATTATTCCTCAAGAAAATCCCTGGTGTCAAAGGAAAATCTGTTAAGGAAAACTTAGGGGTTTTTCCTAGAAACATCAATCTACTGAAATAGCATTCCTAAAGGAAACTGCCTCATGCCTAAAAGTTGCTGCATCGCTGTTTTATTTTTCTGTAAGGAAGCCCCGTCTCAGAAGAGATAAGATTTATTGGTCAGTTTATCACCTAATGAGGAAATGAAAGATGAAGTAAGACTCAAGAATGCTGCTGCACATACTAACTCATTTAAACCCACCATTGTAATTAGCAGTCATACAAAATAGAACAAAGAAATTGGAACATCAAGACTACTTTCATCACATATTCTTGGAGTTTCTATCTTTGAAACCGTTCTCAAAACACTTAAATGCAGATTTAATATAGGTGACTATATATAATACATATACCCAGGCTAGTGCCTTTTAATTGATAGTAGCAGTTGGACTTCTCAGTAATCAATGGCTTACAAAATCTTTGTTTTATCAGCAAAGATAAAAAGAATAAGATCTCCAAAGACGTTAAGGTAAACATCCTACACAGTGCTATGGTGGGACTTATTGAGAATTCCTCTTTATGGGGACCGAAGAAAAAAAGGGAAGGGAAAAGTCTCCAAGTGTCCTACTCACTGTGCCATTGAGGAGGAGGTATGTGGGCGTTCTGGACAAGGAACAGTAATAGCAAGGCAGAGCATGGATTTGAAAAAAGTTTTTTCAGGGAGACAGAAGTCATATAATCAAGCAGGATAAAAGAAGAACTCTCTTGCTTCAGATCCCCTAAGTGTAGTGCCTGGGGCAGCTGGTGGCTGGACTTGTTTCATTCACTGTTATAAACATCCTCCCTGTATTCTCTGGTGCAGTAAATCACTTTGAGTTTAAGTGGGAGGAACTGCAAAATTAATCTTGCAGTCACAGCACTACTTTCCCTATGACCACATCAGAACCCTTCCAAACAGTCGCCATTTAATTATGGGAAGCTCATCCTCCATTTTGGTGAGCTACATTCCCACCCCACCCTTTCTTCTGTGCAAATGTGGACAACCAATAACGGAATAGTTCCTCTGTAGCCATCTTCTTCTTCTAGATGTTACAAAACAGCTTTTGGTGACAAGCCCCTGCCACCTCACATGGTACCCACTCACACTGTGAAACGGTGGACACATGAAGCGCACACACTCTTGCAGTGCACACCAGCAAACTTTGCTGGTCCCCTTGCAGCACAAGATGATGTATCATTCATCTGAGGTGGTATCTCTACAAAAGGACCATGAGACATAGAACAGAGCAATACTGAAACTTTAGGGGCCATAATTCTCCACCGCTTTTGAGCAAAAGGAGAGTTTCTGAAGGAAAAAATCCAGAGGGGTGGATTCCCACCCAGAACAACCTCCCTTCTTCCTTCTGCTCTCTAGTATCCATCTTTTGAGTGATCTAAAACAAGTACTTTGAGACATGCGGGGACTTGGCATGATTTCAAATCCAGGTACAAATATTAAATACTCCTCCTGGTTTCCAATGCAATTTGTACTAACACTTTGGCAACTAATTAACTTTGTCCATTTACATGCCTTTATTTCTAGACCTGGCACCTCAAACAATCAGAGCAGATCAAGAACATCAACAGGCATTTTACCTTTAAGGTGCAACAAGATCCTAAAACCTGTACTTTGTTACCAAGGGCTTCTAAAACCTTCCCCATCTTGGCCCCCAGGTTCGGCACATCATTAAATGTGGTCTTAGCTGGAGAACAGAAGCTCTAAGGACAACTCTGAGGATATCTTTCTTTGGGACTATTACTAGGTGTTAAATGAGGCAAATGTGTGATCCTCTAACGTATAATAGAGACATTTTATGAATTGCAATGAAGCTGAAAGTTGTAATGTAGATGGTATTACAATAGAAACCTCACCTGTATCACACATACACCAACCTTGGCTCTCTGAGGCAAAGCTGTCATGTAAGCAATCAACAGATACATAGGAAGGTTTACTCTGCACCCCTCAAAGGTCCCCATTTTAAAAAAGTAAGTTTAAAATATGCTCTGTACAGCTGTTGTCTTACCATTTGCCTTGTGCTGAACATCTGGCGGAAACTGGTCCGGAACATACCAGTGATAGTCTGGCTGCATAGAACAATAAAACATTATTACAGCAATATGGACTTCATAGACACTTCAAACAAAAGAACAGTGACGTGATAAAAATATAATTCTGCTATGAATTTTTAGTAGTTGTACAAAAGCAGTACACACAAAAACCATCATATTTAGTCTTATATTTGCACTGATGGAGTCTTTTTGGCTTGCTTCCTTTTGTATGACGTGGCTTAGATGCTGCACTCATTAGAAATATTGGTGTGGGATCTAGAAGATTCCACAAATCAAAAGAAACATTAACAGAAACAAATCAGATTTTAAAAGGGCTAAGGAATAAAGTACACCAGAAGATGCTAGCAGGCATCACATTCTCTGTACTAACGAGCCCCAGAGAAACCTGGTACACATCGACCTGACAGGTGAAGCTGTTTCAGTCTGAATATGAGTAACATCTGTAACATGTTTCAGTGTGACAGGAATAACCCATTTAATAAAGTTCTTTCCCTTCCTCCCTTCCCCACAGGTTAGCATTAGTGTTACTATAACACTAGCTGTTATCAAAGAACTTCTTGAAAATACTATGGGGTGGGAAAAAAAATCTCATATTTCTTATAAGAGGAAGTATTGGGAAGGTTATGTCCATGCAAGTGTAGTTTTGTCCAGGGAACTCCTGGAAGAGCGAAATACTGCATTATAGTTTATACCACACACTGTGGTAGAGAAGTAGCAAATTACCACTAGAGAACACAATTTTGGGACCAGATATTTCAGCTGAAGCTGTATTAAGCTGTCTCTCTGGTTTAAGTAGTACATGCAAGCTTGTCAAATTCCAGGTAATTACTGCTTCAAATTAGTTAAGCTGCGAAAATAATTCTTGTTTTGCAGAAATTACTCTGACAAAATCCTGAGTAGTCCCAAGGAGACTATTAAAGATTTCAGCTGGTAAGGAAGAAACTTCATAGACTTCTAAAGAAGTTTTGCCTCAATTAAGGTGGCAGAATGAAGCTGTAAATACAGAAAACAGATTTGACTTATGTACACTGTTATTTGGAGCTACATAGCCCTATTCACTCTCATACGCTGTCAGGAAAAAAGGATCTAACCTATTTTCACATAAATCCCCCTGAATTATTAACTAATTCTGTGCTTGTGGGCAAACAAAACAGGCTCTGATGCAAAGCAAGACTCTGCTTTGCTTTAAGCACAGGTAGTGCTTTCCACCGATGGCTCGAAATACACTTAGTTGCATTGCTTTTTTGAGTTTCTGTTGAATTTTCTGTTCTCTGATCGATTCTTCTCTCATACTTGCTTACACTATGCAAACTTGAACAAATTTCAGGAACAAGAGGTGTATTTCATGTCAGACTAAACAAAATATTTCTGCTAACAATGTAAAAAGGAACAAAAAGGTGCAAGATATAAAAAGAAGGAAAAAGCAAAAGCACAGACTAAACACAGAGGATTACGTACAGTTAACTCAGGACACCCATTAAATTCTAACACCTTTCTTCATTGCTAAACAAATTGCTCAGGGAGGTATCAAAAGCTCAGAGCAGCAACGCTGTGCTCACACAGACAAAGAATTTCAAAGAAAACTCAGAGTGAAACTGGGAGTTACAAAGCAACCAGTCAAACTGACCCCGGCACTCCGGCAGGAATGGCAAAGTTGTAAACCCGGTGATCCCTCGTAGAATTAGAAACCCAGATGATGAAAGTTCAGGGAGAAGAGCCAAAATAATCTGGGATGGTGTCCAAATTGCAGTGAAAAACATTCTGCAATACTTCCAACTCTGATAAATAGGGAGATAAGCACACTCCCAAAGCATAGAAATGACTTGTCTGACCACAGCTTTTCCGTTGGATTTCTGCAGTCTGAAAGCCTTACATGTGTGTTGCAAAAACTCGGCTATAATTTCTCAAATAATGAGCATCTTTCCCTACATGACAGCTTTATTGCCAGAAACACACATTGTGTATTTAGAATGACATTCACCATGTTTAAATGCATTCTTCACTAGATTTGAACAAGCTCTGCCCTCTTAGATAACCCAAAGCACTTTAAAAAAATCTCATTCTTTGAAGCAGTATCTTCCTTGAAATAGGTAACTCCCCCGCACATAACCTGCCCTAGCTCAAAACTATTCTGCACACTCAGGAAGACAAAACCCTGTTGTGTGCCAGGAAAAAAGGCAAATTTCCTATTGTATTAGCCACACTCAGAACTTCCACTTCTGCTGAATATTTTATCATATTTTTTGTCAATACAGATGCTTGCTTGTGAAAACAACGTTCCTAAAGCATTCACAGCCAGGGTGCCCTACCCTCAGCAGAACCTTATTGCTCATATAATTCTGTTTTACAGCAGCACACCAGGGGGAAGATACTACTGGGTACAAGCATCAGCATCTCTGGGATTTCGCCCTTACAGTTTAATAACAATGTTGTGGATGCTGCCGATAGCTTGTCTGCCTGCCTTATTTTTTTAGTAAATTAAGGAATGACCACCAGTACCATTGAAAGCAAATGTATAATAGTAATCCTCTTTTTCATCTTAGTGATATTGTAAATAGTATTTGCCAAAGTAAATTAAAAATACACAAGAATGTATACTTAAAGTATAACTCATCAACCATATATTTAAACTGCTTCAATTTTTCCTCTTCTTGCAGATTTCTGTTGGTTACAGTTTGATTTGCACATGTAGCACTCTCGGCAATTTAGTACCAAAGACTCTAGAACAACAAGGAAGGAAAGAGCACAACTATTAAGAGAAAAATCAGAGTTTTAGGGCAGCTAGGAACGGAAGAGAGACTGTACAGAGAGCACTAAGGCCATTCCAGACCTAAAATCGGTACAAAATCTTGAGGTGGAAAGGATAACAAACTGAGAAACAACAGATTTAGTTACTGGCGAGGATGGTACTGTGATAGCACCATTTTATTCTCCTGTGGGTACCACACCATGAGAAAATCAGTGCCCTTGTGAAATGGGAGATGGTGGGAACCTTACTGAGTGCTGTAGCTGCTCATGTGTCCTGCGAGATGCTGGATGTACTCGAGGATCTTGATAATGAAGGACCAATCCACAATTCCCATAATTAGCACATGGTGAGAGGAAGAGTGGAGGTGGGTAGGTGGGCCTCTCGGACTGTGCTGGGAGGGCTTTTGTCTGTAAAAAAAAAAAAAAAGGTGGCAAGAAGAAATGCATTAGCAGCAGGATACAATGACCAACAGAATATTTACGTAAAAATTAATAAAAAACAATGGGGAAGAAACCCTCCTCTCTCAGTACGGGTCACAATGCTGCTCTCATTTAGCTCCTTCAGAGCGTTCATGACGAAAAAAATTCTTTAAGACCAGAGTCTTAACACTCTTTGAGAAAAGATTGGTTTCAAGATATGGCAAGCACATTTCTAGGTGTTTTCTAAATTCAAGAAACATTTTCATTACACACAGTAGCTTTCAAGAGTTTGAAGCAGTATTACATGGACAGGCACTTAAAACCAAGAAAAATAATTTTGGTAAAGGACCAAAGTTGATGGCCTTGACATTTGGGTCTGACAGAGCAAGGAGGGGTGAAAGATGACTAACTTTCTGTGATTCTGTGAGTCACAACTAAATAATTTGACTTAAGAAAAACTAATAAATATTCTCTGTGGTTCCTCTCACGTTTCAAATCCTTCACAAGCTCTGTTTAATCAAATCCCAAGGCAGGAAGAGACAAACAAGAAGATCTAAAGTGTCGATGCACTGCAGAGACTGTCAAGTACATACATGTTACACAGCACTTGTACAGCCGTTCAGGTATGTTGCACAGGTGCAGCACTGATGGAATTTATCTGGGTTCAGGCAGATGGAGAGGAGTGAGAAAGGCCTTTTAGCCCCATTTGTAGTCTCCCTCCTCACTGTCCCTGCTGTGAGAGGTTCTCATAGTGTCCATAGACCCGTCGGGGTTGAGCAATAATTCAGTCTTTGTATTCTCTAGACAATGCAAAAACATATAGGAAGAAGGTGTCTTTGAGTACTCGGTGTCCTACAAAAAGGTTTTTTACCTTATTGAACCACCTAAGAGTGGGCTGGTGGATGGGGGAAATACACCTGAAAGTTATTGCATGCAGTGCTACAGATTTGTCCAAGGTACTTCTATATGCTTGGGGTGCCCCGAGTGGCAAATCACAGCATTCCCTCTGGCATTGCTATTTTCACACTTGCACCAAATGCTTCCAAGTACCCATAAAAGCACTGACAAATCTGGGGCCTTACTGCAGCAGTGCCCAGCATCAGCCAGGATGTCCAACCTGCTCTCCACTCCCGCTGAAGCCGATGGGAGCGAGGGGTGCTTGACAGCACCTTGCCACTGATACTATTGCAACACCCTACCAGTACCAATGCATGGGTTGGGTGAGGATAAGCTAATACTGAAGTTGCTGTTTCACAATAATGTTGGGGAAGACAATAAATCATCACAGAACATTTTGGTCACTCCTTTAAAACATTGCACAATTTTGTCAAGACAAAAAACCTCGACATTTCATCATTTTTAAATGGGGATTGAGAAAGCTCAAAGTTTTGCATGCCATGATTTTACTATGGCTTCCTGAATGCCTGTGAACAAAACACGGACACTACTGTGAAGAGATAAAAAGGATGTTGCAACAAAAATTTATTGCAGTGGCTGCTCAGTTAATTTGGATGGAGACATTTTCTTTTCCTCAGTGATATTAACATTACTCTGTAATTCCACTACAGAGGTCAGGATTCATTACAGAAGCTTTTTATTTTGAAAGTTGGTTTGATGTTACAACTCTTGTATCAAGTGCCAGTGAAACAATCAACAGTCTGGATTTGCTTTTAGTTCCCCCCCCATTTTAAGATATGTTTAAAGAGTTTTTGCAATAAATACTCCCTTCATCTACTTAATGTGGAAGCCGCCTCTAATCGTTTCTCATCTTCTCACTGCATTACTTCAGAATGATTTCATCCCAGGTGGTGACCTCATATAAAGTCCAATGTCAATTAATGGAAGCCAGAAAGTCTTGAGTTGTGTGGAAAGTGAGAAAATAAAAATAAAATACACATGTGCTGGCAATGGGAACTGTCTTTTGACTCATACCTGAGACTGTAGTTTCTGCAGTTGAGACTGTAATCTCTCATTAACTTTCTGCAATGCTTCTTTCTCCTCATTAAGTCTCTCTCTGTCAGATCGCTCCTTTCTGAAGTCTTCCTCATATATTTGTACCTGCAATCATTATGACCAAGTATGTGAACTCCAGCAGAGGAATGGAAACAACACAATAGAAATTTTCATCCAGTTTGTTGTTTGGTTGTTTTTTAAACACTGGCCAAGTAGCGGGGTGCATTCCAAAGGGATCTCTTCACTTTTCAATCCTGCAATCAAAAGTTTCCCTCCCCTTTTTTGTGGCAAAACAACAAACAATGGCTATTCCCCAATGGCACCCATCAACTGAAAAAGTCCATAGCTTCAGTATTCATAGACTCTTCTAAATTACAAGGCTGGCTGGCAGATATCAGTTTTCAATATTATAAATAAGACAGCAAATACTAAAGACACTGATCTTTTTAAGGGATACACAGTAGCAGGACAAACATTTTACCAACATTTTTTCCAGTTTTCTCTTCAATTACGAACATTTTTAACTCCCCCATCTCAGACACAAGCAGTTTGCAACTTCATTGAGATGGGAGGTGCTGGCACAGCACAAAAAACTGGCTTGCAGCACACAGTCTGACAGAACAGTACCCCCTTATCCAACCTAAGGACGAGCCACTATCATCAAGTAATGTCCTTGAGCCTGCTTCTCTTTTTTGTAGTTGTCTGCGGCTTTACTTCATCCACTCCACTAGCTGTCCAAGCTGTGGCCCAAAGGGCTAATCTGTGCAGAATAACTGATAGTATTTAGAGTCTTGGTCACATATTAATGACCAGAAGACTTGGACTAGTCAGGACTGTTGAGGAATTTAGATCTTGGCAGGAGCACTATGGAAAAAAAACCCAAAACCTGTAGGAGGCTATTGTGCCCCAGATGTTAGAAACTGTGTGGATAAAACAATAGCTCCATGTAGCTTTGTCTGCAATATAGGACTTGTAATTAATCTTCTCAAACTGCAGCCCAAAGAACCTACCCGCCCCAGTGTAGAAGCAGAGATGAACACTATGTACACAATTCAAAATGGAACTACAGAGGTTTGACCCTGTTCCCTATCTTCTGAGAAGACCCTGTTCCTTCTCTTCTGATATGCTACCTTTCAAATACTGAAGGGTGCAATGGCTTAGCTCTTTTTTCTTCACCAGGAATCATAGCATTTCATCTCATTAAAAACAACATTTGACCACCCCAGGGCACAGGCAGCAAGTGCAGATTCAGAAACAAAACATAAATCTGCAAATTAATTGGTGTTAAGATGACTGACTTAATTCTTCAGCTAACAAGCAGGCATCCACCTGGTAAGAAGCTGGAAGTTGTGGCACTTCTACTGACAAACAACAGCAAAAGGATGTTGGAGTGAGAACCACAGCAGAACTTTCAGAAGTCCTTCCACCTCCTCCTGGTTGGTCACTAAAGCCTGCTGTTTGTCTGTTTCCAGAGAACTTGCTTGCTGTGGCTCACGTCCTGCCCATCATAGAGATCCAGTTTTCTTTTTGCTGGCAGCAGCACTGTGACTTCACAGGAGAGCTAACACAATGTTAATAGCTCAGGGGAAGAAAAAAGTCAACTCAAGGCTGTATAAATTATTTTCATGACTTGCCTGTTGCAGCTAATTTTTTTTTTTTTTTTGGACCCTATAGTTTCCCATAAGATATAACCCCTTTCCTGAATAACACTGTATAAAAGGAACAAAGACTTTCTGTGTGGCCATGCGGGCTCTCAGCTCCACAGCCCGTGCCTGGAGAAGCGAAGCCCACCCCTGACCATCTAAAGAAGCAGCAAAGCTGTCACCGAAGGCTACGTCTCTTGTATACCTGTCCACGACATGCTTCTCTCCTCAGTGTTCCCCTGTTTCTTCTCTCCTGATTCCCTCTCTGCTGTCCCAGCTCCCACCTGCTCCCCAGCTGTATGATCTGCTGAAGCTGCAAGGGAACCACTTTGTCACAGTTTTGCCATATATTATCTTTCCCTGAGGAAGAGGGGGACACCTCCCAAGGAATCAATGCCTTCATCTCTGCTGTCGTGGCCAGGGATGGGCTGATGACAGCCAAGCTCTAGTGAGACTCTGTCACGTCGCTGTTTGTCCCAAGAGTCCCTCCTCCATACAGCAGAGCCTTCTGCTCTGTTTCATGCAGAAGGAAGTCTGGGCTCACTGTACTGATTTATACAGCTAGAAAAAGACATTCATAAAATGGATACCCCATGAGAATTCTGAAAAAAAAAGGTTTACTCTATTTTATTGTGTAGAATGAAATAACTCATTACTGTACAATCAAGTGCAGGGTTTTATTTTCCAGCATGTGGCAAGCATTACATTAGAGAGCAAAATCTGGCTCTGATGTCAAACGTGACAGAAACAAGTATTTTATTCTCATTGAATAAAATTCCCATTCTGGTCACATCCATTTGTGTGTCAATAATGTTAACCCTAACACTGTCCAGGATGACAGACCTAAAATGTAAAGTTATCTGAAAAGCACCAGGTTTTTAAACAGTTTCTTTCATATGGAAAGAAAAAGAGTTCACGAAGCAATTGAACTGCTGAGAACAGAGATAAAAAATACCACCACAAATATACTTCTCTACAGTGATTGGTATGGAGGTTATGGATGCAAACGTTTTGCCTCACACTTAGGAAAAATCTGCAATGCCAACACTGGTTTTCCAAGACTGGGAATTATCTTAGATAATTCACTAAACCTTCAACTTCTAAAGAAAAAGGAGAAGATGGCACAATCATTAACTCATTAAATTTAGCATCCCCCCTGGATGAAATCCAGCCCCTAACAGAGCTGGCAGGACATCTCCAACAGCAAGGAGACCCATTCTGCTTGCTTGAAGTCCTACACAAGTCCTTGCTCCAATCCTTTGCAAGGACTCAGTTTCACTTTGTGAAAATCACTGCTGTGATGACAGCATCTTAGGAAACAGCATTTGAATGAGCTACAGCTAAACTGCTTCTTCCTTTCAAAAGCTCTACATAGCAAGTCCAACAGCCACAGTTCCTGTGAGAGAAGGCAAAATCACGCTGTATGAAATCCATCCAGGCTTAATTCTAGCAGTTCTCACCTGCTGTCTGAGAACTTCAAGCTGGGTTCTCATGTCCTCAAAGCTGTTCCTGTCGCCCTTCTCTGACGGAGTTCCAAGAACAGGTGAGTGCTGCTTTTTCAATGCATCCAGAAGGGCCTACAATTCCAGACAGCAAAATTACTCAACAGAGATTCACTACATTAAAAAAAAAATCTTTTAAATTCTTATACTTTTTCCTCTTTAAATAAACAGATTAGAGTAAGTCAGAGACTTGTGCACTTCACCTGCAGTTGTTTCAACTATATACACTGGATATAAACCTCATTAATAATATATATGCATGACTAGGTCCCAATTTTGAAAGTGCCCACACTACATCCATGAATTTGAGACTGTGTCATTTAGGGGACTGTGCTTTTACTTATAACTATAGCCAGCGTTTACCTTTGGAAACCACAGCTGCAAATCACATTCATAAACATTATTTTCCTATGTTTGGGGAAACAAAGACAGGTGTCTAAACTCAGCTGAGGCCCAAGCCAAACAAATAAAAAACCTGAGAACATAAAATCAATATACAAAGATGGCCTTAAAATGTGATTACAATAAAGTCTGGCTGAAACCCTTTTTGCTCTGAGTACAAACTTCTTTAACTGGAATGGAGGTAAACCCTCTGGTTGAGAGGAATTGATGTAGTCTCTAAAGCTTGTCACTAGAGGGAGTTATGAATACACACACTACACTGGTAGCACTATTTTTCAGTCAAATTCTGCCATAGTACTTTGCAGATTTTGTTTATTTTTAAGAGTATTACACACCTACCCCTTGGACTGGAATGAGTCTTAAATCACTCTGTCTATAACCACACACTACGCTTTAATTTTTTTTTACTCTGGCACATATACTCACCATTCAGTACTTTTCAATGTCTCTTAGATAAGGTGTGAACTCAGCTAACTTGATCCATTTTAGAAAGTTCAATTCCTGCTAAGGATCCCCAGGTCTCCCTTGCTGATCACACTCCATTCATGCCATAAGGGAAGGAGGGAAGATAATTTGAAAGGGGAAGAGGCTGAGGGGGAAGTGGCCAAGCAGAAGAACCAGTATCTAAAGTAATCCAAGGATTAGATTTAATTATTAAAAGGCCAACAAATCAAGGAACAGACAAAAAATATTAACTAGCATTTTCCATGGAGAGCACAGGAGGATAAAGGGAAGCTTTTTAGTTGATGACCTACCACCCCTAAGACTTGTGCATAACAGAAATTGATATAATAGTATCAAAGTTTGTATGCCACGTCAATACTTAAATAAGGTTTAACAAACCTGGGAGAATGAAGATACCAAGAGTTCTTTCTTTTGCCCCTTTGGGCCATGGCTAATACCCTGTAGGCTGTGATATTGCAGAGCTCAGCACAAATAGTAAAACAAATAATAAAAAGCAAGTTTCATATTGGTGTTGAAATTGGTCAGGGATCACCAGCAGCAGCTGATGGTAACCCAGGTCCTTTCCCAGGTGTGTGGTTTGTCAAGCATGCTGCCGAGGGCAAGGATGAGTGAAATGTGCTTTTCTTCTTCCCCCTGCCTATGTGGGATACATCTTGATCTTGCTGTCAGCCATAGAATCATGAGTGTCATTTAGGTGGCAAAAGAAATCAGAGGAAAGCAAGACTAATGAGAGTATTTTCAATAAGGAGGTTCAAGTAGAGCACTGTGGCAGTGGCAGGATGGTTAACAGCAAGGAAGATGCGCCAATGAGAAAGAACTCAGAGCTCACTGGGTGAAACTCAGCTTAACTTCACATGGTACTAAATAACATTCATTCAGAAGGACTGAGAACTGAAACCTGAAATTGCAAGACCAGCACACAGAGGTTTTCTCAATTTTTCAATGTCAAAAATGGAACTGTATGACTGAAGAATAACTATCTTGTTTTCCAAAGCTACAAAAAAGATAAATGATCCATGCACCTAGAAACCTCTTAATCTAAGCTCAAGACTGTGTTAAGCTTGGGAGGAAATTTTGGAGATAACTGAGAAACGGGATTAAGTCAAGCCCTCTTTAACCTGTTGTCTTTCATAAATACAGATTTTCTTATCAGGGGAAATACATTAGAGCTTATTAGCCTATGTTTAAACAACAATTGAGATAGCACTGCAGCAAAATTATTAAGTAAATCAGAAATTGGGCTTGCACCTGAGCTATACGGTGAACAAAGAAAGAGTCACAGGAAAGTCATTAGTCTTGGGAAATAGTACTGAAAACTATGATGGCATTGCAACATCACTTTCATGCTGCAGACATCCAAGCAGGATCAGATCGGGCTCTGTACTTTGGATACTCTCAATGACTGGATCAAAGTTGGATGAAGCCAAAAGTAAAAAGGTTGGTGTACTTAAAGTAAAAAGGTTAATGGACTTCCAAACAAGTAGTACTATCTTCTATAAACTGAGAACTAAGCAGTTTAAAATGAAACCCCACGCATATTAGCAGGGATAGTTGTATTTTAAAACACAAAAAGAGCTGGGTCAGCTTAGCTAAATTGTCCTCTAGCAAAAATAATATTGCTCTTTGTAGCTGTAAGGAAAGAGCAAGCGAGAGCAATCTTATTTTCACTAGAAGACAGTTCTGCTTCATGGAGAAGACAGATCTGCTTCACACAAGGAGCACAGGAGATCTGCTCAACACTACTACCACAAGAACAAATGATTGTCTTCTGGCCAGAATAAATTCTGCCTAATTGAAACAGATGAAAGCATCCAAGGAAAGAAGGGTTGCAGTTCCAGAACAACCTTCCAACAGTACAATGAGCTTTAAGTATTTTTAAGGTAAAAGTTGTTGTATTTTGGAGAATTTTTAAGAAGTTCAAGACACTGAACCTGCAATAGGAGAGGACTAGACTTAAAAGAGCACAGAGGCTCCCTTCCAGTCTTATGTGCATTCACGGCATGAGATTTGAAGGATGCAAATACACAGAAAAAAAATCAGTAAATTACTTGTGTGAAAGTGCGTTATACGAAACCAATGTTTCATTGAAAAGAATGGTCTGTTTACCCATCTATCTTACTTCCAACCCCATCATAAGGTAAGACAGCAAAACAAAACAGTGAAATAAGTTGTTTTATAAAAAAGACATTGAGTGAAAGTTCCACAGAGGCTTTGGGCAAGTCCTGTCAGTGCATTTCAAAAAGAGCTAGAGGTCATTTGTGCTGTCAGAACATATCAATATGGCAACATTACTTTTTTTTCCTCGACTTTTGCACATCACAGTCCTTCAGCTTGTGTAGCACTTAAAATGACACAGCAATGGTTACTATTGTGCATTTCCTCAGGAAGTCTTTGTGGTTCACCGTGAAATACAAATTATTAGAAAACGCCCACTTTTTTATTTTGATTTATCAAACTCACATTTATTACTATCCTTCAGTTAAAAAAAATAAACTCCATTTAGCTGTTTTGTGGCAATTTCTTCAGAAACATATATACACATAATACTTACACGTATGAATATATGTATATAAAAAAAAGTAAGACAGGAGCATGTCTTGTGAAGAGAAGGCATTATTCTCAAAAAGAACATACGTAAAACAACAGTTCTTAAACTGTCTGAATTTTTTTAAATCACAGTGTTTCACTGGATGCACACGGAAGTGTCTTTGTGCCATTTTCATTTTATTCTAAGGAGGAAGAATATAGAAAGGGCTTAGATATGGCATGTATAAGTTTCACAGGAGAAGCCAAAGATTCTCATAACTTTCCTCTTCACGATGCAACCCTACTACCTGCCAAGAATATCACACGCAGGTATTAGCTGAAGTAAGTTCAAGCTTGTTTCCCCAGCTTCTGAATGGTGATCATGAGTTTCCTACCATGAAAAGGTTGTTCACCCAGGATTGACAAGAACTGGTACTGTCACTGCTTGACAACAGAGACTCTGAAATTCAAGGAAAAGATCCTGGTCAGGGGTTCACTCTGGTTCATACCTTATTGAGACGACTTATTTCACACTCATAGTGTTCTTTCTTCCTGACCATTGAGGCATTCTTCTGCTTCAGGAGCTTGTTCTCTTCCTTTATGTCACGGAGCGCTTCGCTAAGGACCTTTGTTTCTTTCTGGGATGCAGAAATACAGAGAGATGCTGCTGAAATGCAGATGGAACCATTTTGCAAGAACAATTTTCAGAATATCTGCTGTCTGGCAGATGTGCTGCATTTTTGTTATCCCAAACACAGCTGGGAAGCGAGGCAACAGGAAGGCGGATGGTTAGTAAAACCCAGATATGATAAAGTCTGTGGAAATTGTTTTGACCGCTCACCATATGATGAGATAGAGACAACATACCAGAATAAATCCCTGCTCTCTACAGTCTGCAGTTGCACAAAGGCGCAAGAAAACTGGCAGGCCAAGCAGATCCATACCCTACAGATGATTATCCCAAACCTGCATAACTCTTATGTACTCATAGCATAAGGCCAGGGCTAAACACTGGTGGAGTCCTGGCCATTCCTAGTGTCATAAAGACGGAAGCAGGCTTCAGTACCACATAGTCTGAGTGCTTTTTCCACTACATGAGAGACTGAGGCAGGTCTCAGCCTGCTCAAGGATTACCAAGCTACCAGCCAAGACATAACAATCCACTTTCTTTGACCCCATTACAGTTGTTAACTTGAGCTTGACCATTCCTAGTGTGTGTGCCTACACAGTTGCCACCCCAGCAAACTACCAGGAAGATGTTCCTTATACTTGCAACAGCATTTACACACTAATCTTTCAAGATGGTGTTCCAGGGCAGATTTGCCAAACTAAGTTTGATTCTCTTCTATCGCTTCCAGCACAGCTATTTTGAATGCACAGTGAAGGCACCTAATATCCAACTCAGACCCCAAAACAAATGGCATTTTGTAAGCTTCTCTTGCAGGGTAACGCATTCCTCACCAGCCCACTTTTGCCAAACTGTCTCAGACCAAAGCTGTTTAGGCATATGAAACAGAATGGCCTGTTCTACAAAAAAACCCAAAGTATTTCAAATATTCTTCTGCAGCTGCTTTATGTGATCAAAAAAAGAGAGAGATCCAACAATCACATGCAGAGGACGCCATATGAATACTTTTTTTCCTGTGCAACAGGCATCCCTGCACAGGCAGCTACGAGGCATTTATGGTTCAGGCTCATCAGAAGTGCATCGCCATGTGCTGAGCCACTGAAAAACACCCTTGAGAAACTAAAGCTACCTCCTGTGTAAGCAACAGTTTCTTTTTTGCTAGGTTAGCTGGAACACTTCATTTTCTCCAAACCTGGGCAAGTTTAACAAATTAAGTATAGGAGCTCACTTGGAGGTAGCTCAAGCTGGCACGTGCATAAAAGTTTTAAGATATTAAAGAAAACAAAATACTAAAATCCATACAGGCTTTAGCTATGCTCTTCTCTTCCCTTTTGCCACCCTCTTTTCCTAGCTCCTAGCAGGCATTCTCCTTCTCAAAGGCTGACACCTCTGCAAACATGGCCATTTATAACTAAAAGATTTCCAGTTTGTTCAGGTTTTTGAACCATCTGAATTATTACCTCTTATTGCTTCTTATTCAACACCAAATCTTAGGTATTTTGGCACCTAGACTTTCCAGTGACTAGGCTGGTCTTTGATCTCTGTCTGTAGGTACATAGGCCCAAAGAGAACAAAAAAATAAAATTTAACCTCCAAACCACTCAGTTTCCCTCTGTGGGCCATGGAGGACATGGGGACAAAGTTCACAACGTTATCATTCTGTGAGCCATACCTCCAGATGCACAAAAAAATTTAAACAGTAAAATAGCTCTGTAAGACAGCAGCAGCATGTAATCTGTCTCAGGGTTGTTTGGTGCTGCTGGTTTTCCTAAATGGATTAGCAGAGCACCCAGAGAACTGCCACTCTGAGTAAACAAATTTGAAAGGTACCCTCAGGCTGCTGGACTAGATCAGCAAGTAGAGAACAAACATCTTATTACTTTGCTATGGCAATTGCCCTGGACAGCCCATCCCAGCTCCGTGGCTACAGGGGGGTAATTAAAACACTTTTACATGAAACTGTTGTTACCTTTTCTAAAAAGAAAAAATATATATATACACACATAACATATATATATATCAAACCAAATGCAGGTATGAAAAATGTTATTTGCTGCAGGAAAAAAGCCCAAAACAAAACATAAAGCCCTAAAAATCCGATCTAAGTAGAACTGTCAGCTTGGGCCTCTTCTGCATCTGCTGAACTTTAAAGCAACAAGCCTGCTCATGTGCTTCAGAGCTGAAGATATCTTTATGCGTTTTTCTGAATCATCCCCTGGCACTGTTTTTTCTTCATCCTGCCCCGTGGGCAGCTCAGGATAACTTGAGTCGGCGCAGCTGCTGACACGGGTGTTACAATCCTTGTCGCTCATGCAAAAATCTCTGCTTTTAGCAGCTACCTCCTCAAAGCTGCTAAAAGATCTCCTGCATCCGCATGACATCCAAGATTAAATAAATTCAGAGTAAATAGAAGCACTTACTGGCTGAGTACATAATTTGTAAAGAAAAGCCTGATCTAAGGCTGAGGTTCCATTCACGTTAATCTGTTCCCGTAAGAGATTTTTGGATTGTTATTTAGTTCATTATTCATGTACGTACATAATAAAAAAATTGGGACAGTGTACTGCTCATCCTTACCTTCTCAAAAAGGTAGCTAAGGCTATTTTCCACAGCTACCGCATATTAAAGGACAGGCAGTATAAATCTTAGTAATACGAACAGGATGATGGATTGTCTCGTATTTAATCCACACTCATAGCAAATATAAGCAGTGATTCAGCCAGCACATAATGACATAGCTCAATTTAAAACATGCAAATTGTCCTATCGGTTGGAAATCAAGCACGTGCTTAGCTAAGACCACATGGTAACGGATAAGCAAGTAAGATGAATGTTCTGCTTAT
Source organism: Eurystomus gularis (assembly GCA_013400335.1). Taxonomy (NCBI): domain Eukaryota; kingdom Metazoa; phylum Chordata; class Aves; order Coraciiformes; family Coraciidae; genus Eurystomus; species Eurystomus gularis. The sequence continues at coordinate 94,245 of VZZY01012813.1, forward strand.
GAAGATAAAACTAAGGGCTTTGCATTTCTTTTCCTGCAGCAGCCAACTTATATCTTCACTGAGCCTGGAAGTGATGTGATTGCCCCTTGTTTTCAGGTTTGTTTCATGTTATCAAGGAAGCAGAAGCCCAGCTCCACCTGTCAGATCACCATCCAGAAACTCTTACAAGAGGTTATGAAGTGTGCGATACCATGAAGCAGAATGAGAATAGGAAGCACCGTTCTTGTGGTGCTTATCAAATGAGCCACAAAGTTTTGTGTGTACATTGGGTGCATCTGTGTCAATTACTTAGGCTGAGACTTTTAGTGTGATGGGAATTCAGCTTAGAGATCTAACTTCAGATCACCTACACAAGAGCCAGTGCCTAAGGAGTCCTGAAAGAGCTGCCCAATCACTCTCAGGGTGAGGGGAACACCACCCTAGAGCAGCTGAGCACTTGGAGCCCTAATAACTGCACCGACTACATCACTGATACTTACAGGGAGCTGAGATAGCTAGCACACGTATAAAAGCCTGTATTGTCAATATCAAAAAGTAGGTGTCTGGAGCTGAATTCATTCCTCCAAGTATTTATTGTCTGTCACTTCATGTGACATCTGCAATGACCTTCCTACTCCATTTGAAATCAGTGTAGCATTTTTGTTCACAAAGGAATTCACCTTGAACTAAACAGCGAGGAAGGAAATCTCTGCAGTACTCATATCAATGTGCCCTTTACTCCCACACACACACACTCATGCTGTGCTCTCTGCCAATTTCTATTGAAATGACTCTCTCCCTATACATAGTTCTCCTGATCAGAGAGAAGATCAGCCACTGCCTTGGGTACAACATTGAAGAGCACTCAACACCACAATCTCATCGCACTGCTGTGCGACAACCCACGCGTTGCCACTTGCAAGGAGAGAAAGAAGAAAGAGAAAGGCAAGACAGTGGTTCAGCGCTGAGCACAACTCGGGTAACAGAGTGCACCCTCCTACCGTTTCCTGCAACGGCCTCTCTCTGCCCAGGGCTCGCAACCTCCCAGCTTCTGGATGCTGTCGATGTCTCTCTTCCTCCAGCTCACCGACCCTCCTCTCTGACACATCCAGTTTTGCTTTCATTTCTGTCAGCTGAAAAGCAAGTGACAGACTATGGTGGGCTGGCTGGGGGTGTCGAATGGCACAGCACCTCGAAGGTGCCTTCCCATCCTTTCAGACCTCAGCAGCTCAGCATAAAGGAGTAGATCTAGTTGCATGTAAATTCCCCAGCCACTGACTTTCCCCTCCCCACCTCTAAGCTATGCTGTTCTGTTTGCCGTGGAGACTTTACGATCTCAGGCAAATTCTCTGTTGGTGTTAGCCCAGTTGGGTCATGCAGTGTTTTGCTGTCAAAGGGCAGCTATTGTGGGTTTGTTCCTCCCAAGGAATTTTCCATTTTAATGTTCTTTTTTTCCTCTTTTTGCAATTTGGACTCCCTCTGGAGGAGTGCAGATCCACTATTCAGAAGCATAAAATAGCTCCATATTAAATGAGGAAGAGCCATTTAAATTCCTCTTCTCTTTGAGGAAAGGGAAAAAAATAATCCAAGAAATGATCTAGATGTTAGTAAAGCTTACTGGAAAATATTATAGAGGAAATTTTCCTGATAAGCGCATGAGGTCACTCTGCGAACTTCCTTTCCATAGAAGGAAACAGGAGATGAGAAGTATCAGTCAGTGAGCCAACTTGGTTTTGGAATACCAGGCAAAAAATACCAGCAGCCGATTACAATGTCTGCAGCAAAGGCCACACAGCTGCAAGCAAGGAATGAAAGCTATGCCAGTGGGATCTTGACCAAAAAAAATGAAAGTATGCATTTATAATATTTTTTTTTAATGAAAAGCTTCTGTACAGAGCAGTTTCTTAAAAGCAAAAGAAGTCTCTTTGCTTATCGAAGGTAAAATTCTTGGAGAATTTATCTGAGAGCTCCCCCATCAGAGGGAGCTCCAATGACTTCCAGGCTTCACAAGCCAGCCACAAGAGATGGGCTAAGAACCAACATAGACACGATGATGCAGAGCAGTGGCTGGGCACACCAAGCACTGCAGGCTATGTTAAAGTTAGTTGTGCTCTCAAGTATGAGCCAGTTTTGTTAGCTTGTGTAGGGCATGAATATCTCTACCATCATGTCCAGCCTGCTTCCTACTATTTTGAAGATGCTCTGCTTTTCTGGTTATTTTGTCCTACTGACAATTTTATCCAGGTTAGCTTCATTTTTATGCAGTGAAGCTCTTTTAATTTTTGAGCTAAAGACAAAATAAGCACAATGCCTTTCCCCCCTAAAGTATTTACTATACCTATGGCTATAGTATGACTTAACTTTCAGCAGATGTCACACATTCCAATAGAAGCAGACAACACTGTTACCTGTTTTTCATAAAGCTGTTTCATATTTCTAAATTGATGATCCCATTGCTTATTCACCTCCAGAAGCTGTAATTATCAGAAAGCCACAGTAAATAACCCTTATTTCAACATCGTCAATAAATAAAAAATAGACTGGCATTCTAATTCTCCAGCTGTGAGTGTTCACAACCTCCTCAGTATCTGGCCAGTTCATTGCAGAGAAGGCAAGTTTAGGGTTTGGCAAGCTTTACAGCCCATCTGCCAGTGCTTTGGTATTTCAGTTCAAGTACATGAACGTTCAGGAAGTAGCATTCAGGAAACATGCAAATGCACAAGAAGCTGCAGGTGAATCATTCGCAGTGCTGTACAAATCCCAAGCTGAAACTCCTAAAAGGCCAAGGGCTTTCCTAATAGTTTGCTCTAACTGCCATAAATGTATTTCCCATTAGAAGATCTCTGACTTCAAACAAGGAGATTGAAGATGTCTATTGACTGCAATTACTACTGGGTGCAAATCTTGCCTGCATCTCTCAGCAAGATGGGAATATTGGCTGACACCACGCATATAAGTGGTAGGATTGAAGTCAGCATGAGAATATGTCCCTCTGAAACATTTTGCTTTGCAGGATATAGGGTGACTCTCAGGATGCTCAACAAAAGAACAGCTTCCAGTTTGCTGCTACCTGTGACCAAGACGCCACTGGCTACTATTCACAGTGGTTCCTTGACCTTTACAATAGTCTTCATTAAGACAATTTGCCCTTTATACCATATAAATCTCTGCTCTTCATAGCCACGTTACAATAAATCATCATTTGTTTTTAGGAACAGTTCTCCAAATATAACTCTGCCTAGCTCGGTAGAGAGAAGTAGGACTTTAGGAACGAGTTTAAACATGATTTCAAGGTCTTGAACGCTTTGGGCCGTGAAGAACTGCAAAGCAGACAGTCTCCACGTAGAAATTCTCTCTCAATAGTGCAGGATGAGATTCCCACAGGAAAAATACAAGCCTTGCTGGACTGGCAATAAACAGCATAAACACAGTGTAAGTAACAGTGATAACACCTGCAGTGATTTCCTGCCCCGGGCATGTTACTGGTATCATAATGTCTGTCTTAGAGACACTATCTGTAAAGGTTAAAGGTAAATTTAAGATTACCTCTCGTCTCTGCCTTTCCAGTGAGAGGATCTGTTGTTCCAGAGAACTGCCAGATACACTCTTCTTTTTGGTCAGTAATACGTGTCTTGGCTGGAAAAAAGAAATGTTCAAAAAGGAATGTTCTCGGCATCCTCTCGTCAAGGTAAGATTATAATATAAACTCCCATCCACCCTGTCACGTGCACATAAAGAAGATGAAACAGCAACATTTTCTTACACTGCGTGTGTATTCCAGTACCTTTACACCTGCTGACAGCAGATCCTGAAGTGTACCTCTGCTGTAACCCTGCTTAGTCTGTTTTAATTGAAGAGTTACACGGATGGACACCGAAATAAACAACATTGTGCCTCTTTGTACCATCTGAGACACAGAACACAAAATAGGATTTTAATTATCTTACAGATGGTAATGCAAACAAGCAGTACAAGCCACAAAAGTTGAGCATAAATTGAAGTGGGCGCAAGTAATCCCTTTCATTTACAAGAATGAGAATAATTAGCAGTATGGCCTCTAGTAAGTGCTTGCAGGCTCAAGGCAATAAACTTTAGCACAATGGGTTGAAAACAAGCAATGCAGAAAACAAATGGGCCATTTGGAGAAATTAGGAAATCAGTCTGCAATTGTTCCATTGTTTTAAAGTGTGGAGCTTTTGCCCTTGAAGGACAACAGCACCTAAACCCTCATTTTTATAATGGCGATGTCCTAAATCATAGTTTCCAAGAAGTTTTGATGGATTGTCAGAAAACAAACATGTGATCTATTAGATATGTAAAGAGATATATAGAGATATATATCAAGAGAACCGTACTGGAAAAAAAAAAAATACATGCTTATAAGAATAAAGCATACTGTGTTCACATACCTAGTAATGGAATTTTTTTTTTTTTTTTTTTTTTTTTTTCTCCCTACATTCTGAACAAATGTATGAGAAACTAGAATAAAAGTGTGAGCACTTCTGAGGTCTTAAATCTCCTGAAATAAATTTATTTTCTTCAGCTAAAGAACTTAACGCCAAACATCAATGAAGAAGGTCAAAGAATGGTTTTGTTGTGTCTTTTCACGGGCAAAAATCCTTGACCAAGTATTTGCCCCATGGCTCTAATGTGGAGCACTTGACTCCCATGGCAGAAAACATGTTGATTTTTTTTCAGAATCTGGTCCTTGGGCATGTGTTTAAGTGCATATTTAAGAGTCCAATTAAAGCGTATAGGAGAACTCACAAATCTAACAACTATATATATACTTGGCACCAGCTGGCCTGATTACTGCTCACAGAAGTTGTTGGGTCACTAAAATGAAACATTTTCTACCTTTTGCATAACAACAAATTAAAATGACCAGATACTTTTAAGTGGGGAGGGGGGGAAGAAACAAAATATTCTAGGGAAAATTTTCTTTCTAAGAATGCTGTACCCAAAAATATTTCTAACATCTCCTCTACTCTTAAACAATGTAAATCAGACAAATCTACTGGAACACAAAAATGAGCCCGTAATTGTCAATCTACAAAGTGACACACGTGATACCTGCACCAGCTCAGGTGTTTCTGTTAATCAGAGAACACTTCAGAAGACAGCAAAAACAGTCACTTACTTCTAGTGGGTCTGCTGGGGCTTCCATGTCACTCACACCTGCCCACGCGTATCCAAGAGGGCCCTGAGCATTTGTTTCACTACGGATCTTTGGAAAAAGAAGAGCAATGAAACAGATATTTTGAGTTGGCTAAAGAAGAATTGCATTAAGACCCTGAGGATCCGCAAGCACTGCTTGTGGAAGCCGACAAGGTTCAGAAATAAGTGGTGGAATTTTGATTTTAACCTTTTCCTCCTTCCTGGCTGGGGCTTCCCAGAAGGGTTGAAGCACACTGCCTATGACTAATATGCCGGGCAAGGCAGTACTCTGCTTAGTGTGCATGTATATCACAATCAACTGGCCAGTTCACCCCAAGAGAGGAAGTTGCATGTATAAGGGAAGGAAGGCTTTGGTTTTTTCAGTAAATAAAAGAGGACAGGGTTTTCTATCCCTGCTTCCAGTAGTAAAAGCGGACTTGTGTCAGTATGACAAGTATTAGGTGACACCAAGACAGTGTGAGCTACCAGGACAGAAAAATGAGTGAGTCATGCTTATAAAGGAGTAATAGCGAAGTCTGTTAACAGCCATGGGGAAGAGCACTTCCGTACAAACCCCAAGATGTTTAGGGGAAAACCATAATTGGAAAACTGTTTTACTTTCCCTGAAGAAAAGCTGCGAAAAGATGAAAAATAACAGGTGGTTTTATTCTTCTCCAAAGGGCATTGTACTTGTAGTTCTAATACTTACCTTATCTAAGCATGGATCTAGCTTCAAGCTACTCAGGTCTTCACTTGAGTATTCACGGTACCCAACATTTCAAATTTGTGTCTTAGTTTCCCATTTGGAAAAAATAAGTTAACCATACCAAGTTAAACTCATAGGAAAGATTATCAAAGAAAAGGCTTCCTCAGGCTTCACGCATAAAGTCAGGAGGAAATAGGAAAGTGCAAAGTATTGCTGTCTTCAGTCATGGAATTCTGAATAATGATGGATTTGAGATGGAAACATAAAAGAAAAATTATTTTCCTTATTGTGGAAAGATGTCTGGGTCTGAGGCTTTTTCAATGGGGACAGAGGTCGCTTATTTCCTTTTCAAGGAATGGAATGAAAGCTTGCCTGTAAAATTTGACATAAAAAAATAGAAATCAGTGGGAATTCTTTCAATTCCAAAAAAGATTTAGACAACGTAAAGTAATCCTGTGAAATGCTGGAATTTAACAGGCACATTCCAGATCTCTGGTTCATAATGTGAAACTAAGCAACTCCTCTTTTGCAAGATACAAAACCCAATTTGGAAGCAAGCTATTATTTTGTAATATTTGCATATGAAATATATCCTCCCTATCCTGATGTTCTTTTGATCTTTTTCCTGGTTTATGGAGCAGCTGGAAAACTCATGGAATATAATGAGAAAAGTTAAAAAAAATATTATTTTAATAAAGACATTTTAGATTCTACATAGAAGTCATCCTACCCATCAAAATATAAAAGAATTTCATCTATACCTACACTGAAGACAGTCTTTTAGGACCTTTCTCAGCTACAGCATTGATTTAAAGAAGGAAGAACTACCGGCTGATAACACAGCAGCAATTTTCACAATTTCATTTCTTGACATTTCTGTAGTGATTAATGTATCATAAGAAATATGAGCCAGTAATGTCAGGCAATGAAACAAAGCAAACCTTCACACCACCAAAGCAAGGCTGAGTGAAACAGGAAGGCCATCCTCCAGGAAACAGACATGCGAGAAGGCCAACTTCTAAAATGAATAAGCATACTGTGCTACCTGAGAGAACATAGTAATAGTAAAACTGTAAAATCCCCACAGTGGAGAAGGAAAAGGAAATACTGTGCATTTTAAAAGGAGATAGAGTATTATAATATTATTAAAAGCTTACGTCAAATCGAAGCTTGCACCTAATGACTTCAAAGCTCTTTGCAGAATTGGGCAATAACTCTATTATGGACCTAGGGAAACAGGCCAACAGAATGCTAAAGGTCATCCAGGTGTTAAGTGTCAGATCAGAGGATGAGATGTCTCCTTTCACCCACGGCCGGTTCATCTGTCTGTCACAGCCCCACCTACAGCCTCCACTAGCAGGCTGTCACTGCATCATTTTGTGTCCTGACTGTACTGAAGATAGAGCATATGAAGAGTCAAGAGTCAGCTGCTGAAAGAGGGGGTCCCATAACTAGACAAATGACACGAACAGCAATTATCAATCATAGAATATCATCATCTTCTCACAGTGTCCTGTCACCTTGCACTAGCCTGCCACAATCCTATAGTTTATAAATGCAGGGAAAACAGACTCCATCTCTGCCTATAAAGTACAACCACTGAGCATCTGATTCATAAAAAGACAATCAGAAAACATCCACACTCATGTCTGCTCTCGAGGGCAATGATTCCCAAGCACAGACATCTTCCCTTACCCCGCCTCCATGCTCAGCAGTCCCATCTCCACTTCAGCAGCAGATAAGATTTGGTAGAAAGCTTAGGCTGAACAGCTGCATTTTATGGTCTGGCCTGCTAAGGTAAACCAGCCCCAGTTTTGGATTTCCTCACAACTGTGTGCTGTGATGTGCTACGTGAGGTGCTGAGCGGTCCCTGCAGCGGGGACAGAAAAGCAAACCCAGGGCACGGCCCTACTCGTGAATCACAGCTCCTGCTTGAAAGATGTTAGTGGTCAAATTACTTGCAAAAGAGGCTGAGGCTAAGACCTTGGAGTGCACACAGTCGTTATCATTATTTAGTTTTAAATTGCTTCCTGGAAAGTTAGGTGGACATTAGGACACCAAGTCCTTTGTTGTTGATATCTTAATGACCTCGTTATTTTATACAAAATATGTCAGAATAAAAATGGCATTACAGAGATGACACCATGAATTTTCTTTGGTAACACAGAGAAAGTCACTACATTTGTTTATCAGTCTGCTGCTACACCATGAAGAACAACGTACAACAGCACTTCAGAAATCTGAGATGTATAAAAATCTTGAAAGAAGGACTCTTTTTTGACAATTCTCAGACTTAGGTCAAAAAAGACAAATATTTTAAAGGCCTTTATAGTTGGTTTGAAGCTATTGAATCAAATATGCGGTTTTAAATTGCTTGGAGAATTCTAGCTGAAGACCAGAGTGTAAGTGCAGTCCCAAACTTTAAAAAAAAAAAATAAATTTTACAGATCCAAGCAAACTTTCAAAAAGCTGTTAAAATGTTCCAGCTTGGAAAACATAACCAAACCAGTTAGAGATTTTAGAGGAAAAATTGTCTTCGTGCTACACAGTCAGAAGAAGCTTCAGAGGGAGTGAAAGTGTTGGCTGAAGAAGGTGCCTACAAAGTGTGAAAAGATCCACACAAAACACCAAGAAAGTAAAATTTTAGAGGAAAACACAGACTTAGTAGCATTGTCCAAAGGCAAAGCAGTGTGTGTTTGCTAGGGGCTGTACTATCACACCGCAGCAAAGGGCTTGTGGGGAAGACCAAGTCACTCTTTTGCCACAGATAACTAAAAATCAGATTTTGCTGTGGTGAAATCATACCTAGTTTAGCCTCTAGCATGCAAAATCAGTGCTTGCTAAATGTAATGTAACAGCAGTGACAAGTTGGTTTTATAAATGAGCAACTCGTATAAATCCCAATCTACTCCTTGTATGAACCTTACTTTCCCCTATTATTTAATCTCTTCCTCTTTAAATGAACAAGTCAGTCTGTGTCATGGCATTTACCAGTTACACTAAAAAAAAAAAAAAAAAAGATGAGAAAAGAGACTGCAGGGAATACTCTGAGTAGAGAAATACAAACCTGGCAACCTCTTACAGTATAACCGCCTCTGACCTTTCCATAAACACAACTACGGATTGGGCTCTGTTACTTTTATAAAAGTAGCCTCCCTAAAATACAGATGTACAGACCTTTGCCTAGGTGAAGTCCGTCACACAATTTAGAGCAAGAGTGTAAGTAACTTACATTCTCTTTCCATCTGTTCCTCCTCCCTTACTTCTCCTTCAACTCTCTTTTCAGAAAAATCACTTCTCTCTCATGTTCCATCCCAAACAAGGAAACAAAACACCATTACCCCCACTGCTGGGCTGTGATCTGCAATTGTAGCATGAACCACCACTGAATATATATAAACTTATCTTTACATTTGAACATCGTTTGGGTAAAAATAAAAAACAAAGGAGAGAAATGAAGCCAAGTCTGCTCTCCAGACAAGCAAGTGAAGTTTCTTAGCTTAAGAAAAAGAAGCTATTACAAGAAGAATGATCAATTTCTGTCCCTGGAGAGCTGGTCAGATTTGGCTCCTCCTAAAAGGGTGGTTGATAATTTCTCTTCTACGTGTATTATAAAATGCTTCCTTAATGCCCACATGAGGACTTCTGTTCCTCGGCTTCCACTGCTCTATAACAGTGACTGATCAACACATGATTAAACGTAGTAAGAAAATATTATAGTGAGCAAACCTGCCCCTGCAACTTTGACTAATAATCTGAAACCTTCTGTAATACCTCTGAATTAGCATTTAAAACACATAAATTCTCTTAAGTTGGTTTGAATTCTTAGTGAGACCTTTACCCAACTTTCTCCCACTCTTCACACTCCTTTTCTCCCCATTCCTACTCATATACTCGGCCTATGAAACGTTGTCCTCAGCATTTATGACTTTTGTCCATGGTGCAGGCAACGGTGAGAGAAAAGAATCAAGCCACACGTATTTTCAAAACTCATCGGGCAGTTCTGATTGCTATGACGGATGGTACCTGTTTTATCTTCCATTTTTGTTCACAGCTGCCTGGTATTAATTTACAGACTGAGGTGAAGGAAGAAACATCCTCTTTTGTGGCAATTCTTTTTTTTTTGAACACACTTGGGGAAAAATATTTCAGATACTTTGTGATGTGGCTGCCAAGAATGCCTGGCAAGGAGCTGCAGAAAGACTGTTGTGAGGAGCAGGAATAAGCCAGTCAGCTATTAGGTATGGAAAAAGCTTCCCAGGAAGCAAATGAGACCAGGCAGAATTTGCTGCCCCTCAGAAACTCACCAAGTTAACTCACAAGTGGCAGCATCCAACCCCACCTGCAAGGACAAAGTGGGCTGGACTGCTTAGAAGCTTTATATTAGCTTCTATTCTACGTCTATCATATTCTGTAACGTCTATTAGTAGCAACTTTGAGGTTGGCGTTGTTTTTTGGTTTTTACCCCACCCCCCTGTTTAAAACTAAGAATTATTTTAGTTTGTATTCTAGGAAGACCTGACCTTTCTGAGTGTAAAAGCCTTTTAGTAATCTGTGGGAAGCTCGCAATGGGAGAAAAATCAAAGCCTTGGAGCTGTGGCCCACACTGAATCCTCTCACAACCATCAGCACCACAGGATCAAAGTTCTCTTTTTCAGAGTGCTGAATCTTTATTCTAGGAAAGGCTTCTGTTAGAGTATTACAAAATAGGCACTCACAAGTTAAGATAATGAAAGCCACTTGCCACTTCTGAGAATTCTGTCTGTTCAGTAACTGCAGTGAAATCAAGAACCATTAAAACGCTTGATTCAAGTGAAAGTGAATCTTTCCTTGATGATGGCAAAATGGTAACATTTTTTTTTTATTTTATTTTTTAATTTTTCTAGCTGATCAGGTATCTGCTGTGAGGTTTCTTGCATTTTGGTCGGTTCTTTGTTGTTTATTTATTGTACTGTTCAGCTTCAGAATTGTAGAACCTAGATTGACTCTGAGATTACTTGGGTTAAAATTTGGTGGCTTCTGAAGAGCCTTCTGTTTGCTTACATTTTGGTCGAGCTTTGCTTTAGGCTTTACATCTGAAGTTGTTATGCCAGCAGTGCTTGATACAATATCCATTGCAACCCCTTTTCCTACTCTGGTGCACATGGTGAAATGGTAAAAACTGAGATATTTTAGTTGAAGAATAAAATCAGCTCTTAAACCAGAACCTACCTCTTCCTGTCTAAACCTGGTCCACATGCTTCACCCAGAGATGTGCTCTAGAAAGGGATTTTCCCTTAAGTAAGTGTGTCAGCCTCAACCTTTTGTGCTGTTCGGTTAGGTACTCACTCTGACAGAAAAAAGAAAAATATGTGTAGATGCAAATGTGTGCCTTAATATGTGGGAACCAGATAAAATTAGAGCAGCATGGGCTTTTCAAAATAAAACAGCATGGGCTTCTGCTTCTGAATTTCCTTTATCCACTGTTTTCCATCATCACCCATGAGACCAGCCATAAGGACATGGCTACTCAAGTACCTAAGCATTTGCAAACTCAGGCTGAATGATGGAAATCCCAGTTTCATGGTACAAAAGTTGGATGATAATTTGTAACTGGAGCAAGCAGGCTATTTCGAGTTTTATAACATTGTTATTGCAAACACAGATAGCCCTTAAATGAAAATATTTTCTTTCTCATTTCACACCCAAAACAGTTTAGGTGCTTAAAGGCTTGTTGTTTGGGTTTCTTTTTTTTTTTTTTACCAATTGATCTGGTAAATTATCTGTCAATTTTACTTTATGTTGACATGTTGTTGCTCACTTGGTTTATTTTAGTTGCTATTCTTCCCTTCCTATTTGACACTTTCATGCACCCTCACCTCCCCCAGAAAACACCTTCTTGTATGTAAAACCTTGACGGAGTCCTAAACATACTGAAAATTCTGTGTGACTACTTTCTAGTAATATTTGTGTTTTGATGCATAATATTTAGTCTAGCTTATTCCAGTTGAATGTAATCAGCTTTATACTTACATTTGAAAAAGAAAACTGCCTCTTTTCTTTCTGGTAAAAAAATGTGTTTCTTTGATTTCTTTTATTAAAATAGCAAATTGCTTGACCCTTTTGGCCTTCAGTTCTCCCCCGCAGAAGATCAGACAAGGAACCCTTTCCTTTCTGAGGCACACTTTGAGGACAGGCATTTTCACAGACTATGGCCTCTGCAGGACTGGAGCTTGCAGTCCTCCTTGTTCACAAGTCTCATGCACATCACAACAATAAGTGATGTTACAGAAGATGAGAGGAATAGATAAGTAGATGGAAATTAGAAATTCTCAATGGTTCTAAATCAGTAAAAGATTTTATTGGATGATTCCCTTTTTTTGGTCAATGGCTCTAGCAAAAAAATAATGACATTTTATTAAACTGAGAAGAGCTTAAATCAGTGTAAAATAGTGATTCCCCACTAAATGTCTCACCTCTCATTTCAGCCTAACACTTAAAAAACAGTTTACTCACCTACACAAACTACATATAGGGACACAGGCACTCCAGTCCCTTATATTATGTGAGTGCCAGGAGCTTCATGAAAATTTGAGTGCACCAACAGGCTCTAATTGCTGTGACCTGCCTGTGAGGATGTTTCTCTGTAATCTCCTTCCTCTTTTCCTCCTCCTGGAGCAGGGGGCACAGCATCGGGACAAGCTGCAGTTAAAGTACTACAGATAAATTAACGTAGACTGAAGGATGTCCTGAGAATTAGTTCATTTTGCAGACCTACATTTTCTCTCTCTCAAATACTTGTCTTTAAAACCACAATAATATTATATATATTTTTATACAAAAAAATCCTGGTGAGAAAGGGAATTTGTTAACAAACATTTCCACATAATAATCAAGAAAGTAATGTAAGCTCAGAAGGAAATGCTGCTGTGTCATGCAATCTATACTCTTCACTCAAGAAAAGAAGCTATAGAATAAAAATGACTTGCTGGCCCTACCAAATAACTTCCTGATGAATGACCAATGCTATAGGGAAGAGCACACTTTTTTTTTTCCATTATTAATTTATTCCTAGTTCCTAAATATATAATTTCCCCCTCATTTTAAATCTAAATCAGCATTTTACTTCACAAACTGAAACGTTGTGGGTTCGGGGTTTTCTTAATATTATTTTATAACCTTCATAATTGGAAGTATATTAGGTTTCTTAAAAACATGAACTCTTTTTCCAAGACACACAATCCATGTACTCATAGCATTTTATACTGAGATTGTTGGAGTTCATCATCACAACTCTCAAGCTGTCACTCACTCCAAGTCCAAGTCAATAACCAGCCAAGTCAAAAGCTGTTCAACTTAAAAGTACAAATAAAAAATAGCCAGAATGTTTCTGGTGCAGAACACCATAAACCTTCCTCCTTTAAGCTATGAAAACCACACGCACACCTTTCATGGGCAAACAAGTGCTATAAATGCAAAAAGCATAAAAGCACTACAGAAGAAATACTGCCGCAGTATTCTGTGTGAAGGGCTGAAGCAATCCATGGAAATGGTTGAGGTGAACACATCCTTTCTTTTTCCTCTCCACACCCCCTAAATCCTTTCCTATGTCTTCTTCTGTTGGAGAGGGGCTAACATGGGGAACCAGGTGTTTCCACAGACCATCTGTGGCTTGCTGTTCTGCCCTGTAGTTTCACAGCTCAACGCTACTTGATTCAGTGCTGACTTCTGTTTCACCTTGCTTATTCCTCCCCTGGTGCCGGGAATCCCCATTCCTCCCTGTGGCTTCTCTCTCACTGTTTCTAATCCCACTAGTCTGACCCTTGGGCATCTCCTTCGTTTAGCTCAGTTTCATGCCCTGAGGTCATGAGTCATTTTGGAGATGGCGGTTTACATGTGAAAGGAGCTATGTGTAATTTCAGATTTCATAGAAGAGACTCATCTCTCCTTTACTTCCCCAGTTTCCTGCAGCACGCCCTGGTGCAAAACCTTCAGAGGTCTCCTTCCCCCCTGCCCCATAGGGGAGTCACACAGGCAGGTAAGTGTGTCATCCCTTGCAGGTGGATGGCATTCATGGTTTAATCACTCCTCCACACCTCTCACTCCTCCCTTTCCCAGTTTGCAGAAACCGGAAATTTCCTTTTGTCCTCGTACTGCACAATAAAAAGCAGCTCGCTTTTTCAGGGGAGAGGAGGGAAACCAAGAAGGAAACCTAGAATAAGTTTCTGTCATGCTTGTTAACCACTGCGTCACTGCAAGCAAAGACAACCATCTTAGCAGGTGGCTTACTATTTTCTGTTTGTAATACCACAGAAGTATGGGTTTGAATCATCATTTTTCTTCCTATTTATCTAAAAGCTCCCAAAGATCTTTGCACAACTCTGCTCATCCTTAGTTAATTCAGAACAACCAAACACAAGAACCTAAAGAAATGTCAGTGCTCTTGGGGTATAGAACTTTGCGGATCTGTGTTATCCAAAAGGCACAGTGGGCTACAGAGGGTGGCACTTGGAATACTTTCATACTTTTCAATACTTTTTTACAGGTCAGTTTAGCTGACCTTTTAAAGCACTATAAAACTTATCTTCTCACTCAGCCTTCCCTCATAACAGAAAATAGCTGTATCAGAAAAAAAAAAAAAGTGTAGCAAGTCCATTGCATCATTTCAGAAATCAAAAAGTTTCATGCATAATCAAGTCACCCAGAGAACATCCCCTGAAAGTTCTTTCCTGGCAGATAAACATTGCACAAGCAGACAGCGTTTACCTTAAGGGAATACAAAGTTCTCTGAGGGCTTGGACTTTCTTGGGCAATAGGTTCGGGGTCCTCACACGACTGGGAAGTGTTGTTCTTCTCTATCAGGTTCCTTATTTCAACATCAAGCTCTTTGCTTTCACACCTGCTTAGAAAGAAACAGCAATGTTCAATTTTACACTCAAACGTGAAGCGCAGAGAAGGCAAATTTGTCAGCTGTCTTCTGAACGTGACAATGCAGGCAGCAGCAGAGCTAGCCCTGCACGAGCGCCTGCTGCCTTCCTTCCTGGTATGCAATCAGAGAACTCTAGAGCAGTGTCACACAGGCAGTCTCTCAGTGCTTTGTGGCAGAAGTTAATTTAAAATATTTAAACGGTCTTTATGAATTCTATTACCTTATATCTACAGAATTCCAGTCAACTCTTTTGGGGACTATATGAAGACTACCACGTGCCCTCAACCTCACTCACCCACCATTTCAAGAATTTTATATTCAGCTTTAACAGAAATGCAATCAAAAGGGTTATATTGGTTTGGAACTCCAGAAGTAGGTGCTTAGTTCACAAAGTTTTTTGATGGTACATTTTGTTTTCTGTAATACTTAGTAATAGATACTCGACATGCATTTACAGATTTCCTTTTTTTTCCTGAACGTGCCTCTTAAAAACATTCATATCTCGTAAAAATTACTGTAGTGAATACTAAAATGATATTTTTTTGGTAGGAAAATTCTTTTCTTTTAGTCTTTCTGTTAAGAACACACAGGACTTACATGTAAAGGCTTGCTCCAAATTCACAGAACTAGCTAGCAATTAGGGCTCATTCCCTTGATACACCATAATGGTGGAATGTGACTTTTAGCAAATGGACTGAAGCACAATTAAAACAAACCCCAAAAAACCCTACCAACCCAAGTTTTCAAAAAATACTCCTGTCTTTTGCAAGCTCAGACCTTAATTTCCTAAGCAGCTTAAACTAATTCTAAATATCAGTAATGTATGACCAGGAAGTAAACTGCAAGGCTCAAAATTATTACCAACCTCTTATACCAAGATTACTTCTTGAATTAGGGAGAAAATAAATTCTTCAACCCACAGAGATCGCACTGCAGGTTCTGAGGAAACCCTGGAAGGACAATTGATAAAACTATCCAATAAACAAACCCATCTATCCTAATCATAGGAGTAAATAACTATGGTGAATATTTGTGAATAAAAAGATTCATTTTATTCTCGATGTTTGCAATACATGCTATAACAGAAATGTATTTTCATTAAGCATGAATGCCAAACCACTTGCAGAGGTACTACAATAAAATACCAACAGTAGCAAATGAGGACCAGCAAAAATGAAGAGCTTTTTTTTTTTGACTTGCTACCTGGTAGCTGGAAAAGGAGTTGGGACTTTCATGGCAGTTTCAGAGCTGCCATGTCACCTGCCTGCACCAAAAGCTAAATGTTTCATGGCAGAAACAAGGTATTTGGATGTGCTTTGAGAGCTAGACCTATGACAAAGAGAACTTTTACATAAGGAACAAAGACCAGGGACTTTTTAGCACTGGAAGGTCCTGAAGCACTAGAACACATCACATGATTTTTGTTCTCTGCAGAAAGATTTTTTTTCATACTTTTGCTTTTTGCTTTTTTTTTTTTTTAAACTAATACAGCAACTAGTGTGAGTTCAAAGAAACCCAACTGAAGAGAGCATTGTCTTTTGTTAGACTTCTTCAACAGGCCATAACATCCTTTCAAAGCCGTGACCGTTGAGAGAAAGACCTTCTCAGTGCACATTTTCACGAAGCTCACAGCAGTGCAGCAGGCTGCAGCTGCTCTGAATGCTCGTGGAAGTTTCAGAGCCTCAGCTTGTGTGTGGGTGGCAGGTGAGCCCCAGCAGCACGGGCAGCTCATGAAGAAAACTACTGAAGGAAGACAACTTGCGAAAGAAAGCCAGCCTTTTCTTCTTGCCAAATGTTGCAAAATCCTGGATAGACCAGCGCAAGCGGCGGTTTTCTTTTGTAAGCAATTCTGTGCTAAGGTTCCTGGACAATAAATTCTCAGGCAGCAGCATGACCAAGCGCTCTATTTATTACCTTCATTTTTCACCAGCTACCTAATGCAAAATTTGCAACGTAAGTAGCAACATGCATTTTCTTTCAAATGCACTTTGCTGGAAAACAGCATCTTCAGCTCATTTGGACTCCCGTGCCTGACTGAGTCCAGGATAGCTTCACAGAAGAAAATTGGATATATGCTTTGCAGAGCACTCAATGTTTTTGGGGATGCTCAGAAGAGCTGAAAAGCCACAGCATGGAAGCAGCTGCTCATGGTGCAGTTTTAGGAAAAGCACACAAAATTACATTTGCATAGTAAGGTAGAAACTGGGGACTGGAGCATCTCTCTTATGAGGAAAGGCTGAGGGAACCTAGGACTGTTTAGCCTGAAGAAGAGAAGGCTGAGAGGGGATCTTCTCAATGCTTATCAATATCTAAAGGCCGGGTGTCGAGAGGATGATGCTAGATTATTTTCAGTGGTGTCCAGTGATAGGACAAGGGGCAACAGGCACAAATTAGAAGACAGCAAGTTCCACCTAAACATGGGGAAAAACTTTTTTCCTGTGAGGGTGACAGAGTACTGGAACAGGCTGCCCAGAGATGTTGCAGAGTCTCCTTCTCTGGAGATATTTAAAACCCACCTGGACATGATCATGTGCAACCTGATCCGGGTGAACCTGCTTTAGCAGGGGGGTTGGACTTGATCTCCAGAAGTTCCTTCCAATCCCTACCATTCTGTGTGATTCTGTCATTCACTACCTCTCTGTTGCAAATTACCAACCCCAATTGTCAGCACAACCCACTCACCCAGCTTGGTCCAAGTAGTCAGGGTTTTTTAAGCCCTTAGGTCAAATAAAGCAGCTTAGACTAAAACAACTGTTCAAAATAAAGGAGCAATGTCTAGGTGTGGTCCTGAGGACAGTAAAAGATGGGCAGCAATCTCTGGCAGGAATGCAGCAGCAAATATTTAGGCAGGCTGTGCTCATCTCTGCTGCTGGTTAAGCCACAGCGAGAGGAGACGTGACCACAGCCTCCTGAGATCAGAGCATGAATCAAGGTGGGAAATACCCCACAGAGATGATGGGTTGGCTTAAAGTATTTCTTTTCAGCCAGGAAGCATTCATTCCTCTGCTCTGCTCCCTGCAGTTTGTCCAATGCCATGGCTGTAAGTGATGGTCACCTCTGGCTGCACCCACCCTGGCTCTCTGCATTCTCCAGAAAATTACTTCATTGAACTGGATTTCTCAGTGCATTTGGTTTTCTCTCAGCTTTTAGACTGAGGTCTTCTGACGAGAAATGAGTACTCCATTTATCTGTATTCTGATATTAGGCACTTGGATAATTGGAAGTATATATTTGTGATGTAAAACATTAATCATACCTAGTGTATAGATCCATTTTACAGTCTGGACGTTCAGAGCACACAGATGATCTGAGTGCTTGACTATGTCTTCAAGACACGAGATTAGAAGCTAACCCTGAGCATGATAATTTGACTGTGACCTGAGCTTCCCCTGGTGAGCCCTAGAGGGCACACAGCATTTAGCTTCTGCAGAAAGCAATTTTTTCAAAACTACCTTTGGTTTTTTGAAGTTCACAGGTGTGTTTCTGCACCATTAATACCCTTGCTGTTCTACGCTGCTGCCAGTATTTTCTAAAATTAGGTATTTGGGGTTTTAATAATTTAATTATGCAAATAGGAAATCTATTAGAAAAAAAATCAGGAGAAATTAAATCCATTCAAATGTAGGCAATACAGGTTTTTCATTCTGTAAAATTAATAATCAAAGATTATTAGAAGCATGTTCATGTGATCACATGGGACGAAGTATATCCCTTATATGTGCAAAAGCGTTCTAAAGTATACGAAGATACAAAAAAATACGTAACTCATCCTACTTACACAGCTAACTCTGATTAATGCAGAAGCCAACAAAAGATTAGAATGTTAACTCTTCTTTTGTAGAGTTAGTTGTTAAATTTCCTTTTCTGGGAAAATGAAGACATTTCACATGGAAGCAGAACCTACTGGTGGAATTAAGGATGCTGGTCTCCCAGCATGACTCTTAGCAGCTTGCAGGAAAATCAGAAAGCCCAACCTTGCTCATAATTTCTATGTCCTATCTGTAAAGTAGTAGCCAACATCCTTCTAGCCCTGTCTTCCAAGAATAAGAAATTAGGTCTGTTTTGTTGGTTTGCAAGCTGCCATATCCATGCATGACTTCACTGCTAGAGACTGAGCACCACATATAAGATATTTAGGGGACACCAGTGGCTTCTAAAAGCATCACGGATGCAGTTCACCTTTTCCTGGTCAAGAGAAGACGACAATGGAACAAATTCCACTAATACATGCTTTCATAATGGAGTAGCAACCACTTCAGCTCCCAATGGCCCGTCCCATGCTCTTTTGATGGGCTGCATGCTTTGGGCTTGTATCACCACAGATTGATGGCCAGGAAATACATGTTTATCAAATAGCCAGGTACAAGCTCCATGCAGAGTGCCAGCTCTATTTATTGCCAAGTATTAATACCGAAGGCATACAACTCTATCTGAAATAATAATTTCCAGGCTAGTGTACTGGGGTCATTCTCCTGTGATTGGTGAAAGCACAAATACACACCATAAACAATGGTGAAAAAAGGTTTTAAGCCAGGATTTACAGCCAGATGCCAACATAATGGACTCATATTTTGAAAGGAAATAAATTCCAGAGTCCAGGGATTAAACACATGCTTTGTCCCCTTGGGTGGGCATTTGGGATGTAGGATTCTTGCTTGGCTATGCCTAAGGAGCAGATCCACAGAATTAAATACAATTCTGCATTTGAATTATAGAAGATACATTAAAAAACGTGGCAAATTTCAAAGCAAACTATTTCAGCTAATATTTTGTCTCTTTAGGAGAGTGTACTTTATTTCAGAAAAAGGCCTTTAGAATATGGGAGAGAATGAGACTTAGATTACAGAATATTAGATGTAATTTGTACTAGAAATAAACTTAAAATAGGACTATTATTGGGCCTGTAATTCTTAAAAAGGACAGTTTACCTGTAGAACTGGCCTATTCTTTTATATTCCATATGATTTTTACAGGATTTTTTGCACACTCAATTCAGCTTGGAAGAATTCTTGGATTTTTTTTCATGTCAATACTTTGGGATTTTTATATTAAAATCTTATCCAGTTAAGACTAAATGACAAAGAATTTATGGTCCAACAAGCAATAGGAAGAGCAAAATTTTACCAAGAAAACAAAAAGACTTTTGTTACAGAAAGCAAAAGTGTTGCGGCCTCATGAACTCTCACAAGTTGAGTAGATTCTGAGCTGACAGAGAATAGTTACAATGTGGTGCAGCTCCCTAAGGATCAGCGGTGCTATTCCAGTACTCAACACCCAGCAAGCGGATCTCTGCTCAGAGGTTAGGCTGGGGAATTTGAGCCAGATCTCTTGACATTGATCTCAACTAGGCTCTACGCCCCACCTCACATGTACCACTATAAAAACCAGTTTATTGGGCATAAAGCATACTGTGCTGGTACGAACACGAGTAGAATGCCTGCCTTTGATGATTATGAGGCTATACTTAAAAAGAAAGTTGGAGGATTTTTTTTTTTTAAAGCAACACATTGTTTCAAATGATTTCCAACTTCATTATTTAACACAAATTTCACACACACAAAAAAATCACCCACTATTTCTGAAGCGTAGCTGGAAAGCCAGCCACCAGCAGCAGCTGAGATCCACCTAGCAGAAGCACTGCATTGTCTTCAGAGTGAGATGTCCCAGATGTTGCAAAAACAAGTACTGGTACCATTGCTTGGGAGGTAAGTGTGAGATTACAGATAATCTCGCTCTAGTCCCGAGAAGAGAGCTCCACAAAGCAAGGTGTATGACAGGGGTTAAAACATGTATGTACTGTGACCATAGCAGAGAAACCACTTAAACTTTCGCTCAAACCTGATGTAGCCAAAACATCTGCCTATCACCCCATAAATGTCTGTACACTTCTGTTCCCTTTACAACAAAGGAATGGAGCTTTTAAGGCACATTTAATAGCAAGCAGCTGTTTGGCTGTCAAATGCCACATCTGGAGAAGCTGTGTGCTGTTAATGTGAACAGAAACAATTATTCTTTAATACTTTTGCTTAATTTTAAGAATTACACAAATCACAACAACAAAAGAGGTGCATGTTCTTAATGGAAACACATCTGGTTTCTCTGAAAATAAGCAAAAAGAAAAAGGGCCCAATGATTAAGTGAAGCTACACCTATAATCTGTCCCATCTCAGTGACAGGCACTTAGTGTCTCCCAGTCTTTGATTATTTCCCTCAACAAAGATGCAACATGCAAGAAGTTGGCAACTAGATGGTTCACATTACATGACACATTACTTATCACACAGTGCTGCTCCCCTCCATGCCTGGAGGTTCCTGTCCTCCGGGACTGGGTTTCAACACTGCTGCCTTGCTTCTGCACCCTACACAGCCTGTACATCAGGAAAATATCACTACCCTTTCACGTGGATCTTCTGCTTAATTATACTACCAAGAGTGTAATTGAATTTCTTCCTGATGGACAGCATTTGGGCTGAGCCCAAACCTCAGGAAAGCCAATTAAATTATTTTCACTGACTTTCTCAGGCTTTAAATGAGCCAGGAGTGAGTTACAGATGACTGTCTCTCTGGAGAAGCAGTACACGGAGCACGGTCGCACAGAGTTGTCACGCAGGACTCATGTAGCTGCATGTGGATCAGTAGTGGAAATGGAACTGAAGTTTTGCCATGAGAATCAATCAAATGGAAAGCTTGGCCAAGCAGAGCCACCAAGTAGCTTGTGCTTTCTGAGCAGATGAATTCCCCCACTGAAATGCACACACGCAGAAAGCTGGTGGGAGACAGCAGGAAAGTACTGAAAGAATCAAAAACTAAGAGTTAAAAAATAAGAGGGGAGACAAACCTAGATGTTTTCAAGTGCCTGCTCTTTTTCTACAAAGACCAATAGCTAGAGAACCTTGCACCCCTTTCAGGACATTCTCCTGCCTCAAGAGGTGCCTTTTTGAAATGGTCCCACTCCCACAGCCCTTTCTGGATTCAGCCCACAGGTACAGCTTGAGCACTACACATCTATTCAGATCTTACATATGTTTTCTTCTGTGGAGAGCTATGATTCTGATGGAATTACATGGTTGATATTTTTAACTAGTGCTTTATAGAATCATAGAAACATAGAATTATTTTGGTTGGAGGAGACCTTCAAGGTCATCGGTTCCAACCGTTAACCCAGCACTGCCAGGTCACCGCTAAACCATGTCCCTCAACACCACATCTACACATCTTCTAAATACCTTCAGGGATGGTGACTCCACCGTTTCCCTGGGCAGCCTGGTCCAGGGCTGGACAACCCTTTTTGTGAAGAAATTGTTCCTAATATCCAACCTAAACCTCCCCTTGTGCCACTTGACGCCATTTCCTCTTCTCCTGTACTACTGTTCTTTTCCCAAATCAGGCACCACCATGAACAGAACAAGACCTACACTCCATCTATTTCACCTCCTAGTTCAGCCTTGGCCAGCATACGGATGCACCACCAACACCTTACTGACCTGGGCTGACAGCTGGGCTGCACCCTTAGAGGAAAACAAGTCCATGGTTCATTTGAGTCCATGTCTCCTACATGAACGTGAGATATTTTCAGTGACCTACTAACAGTGTAAGCAGAATAAACAGATGAACACCATTTGCAAGTGCAGTCAGGATGTATACAGTAGCTGACAGAGGACAACCAGCTCTGTTAAGCCAAGCCAACTTCTTGCCTCTGGTAGCTGTTAGGCAGCCAAGCTGACAGGCAGAGGAAGCTCACTGAGCAGCTGTCTGCATCACAGGTCCAGGGCTTGGACTGCCAAGCAGTCTAGCTGACTAGCACACTGTTTCACCAGGGATGCCACCTCCAGACAGGAACTTGGTGCCTCCCTCCCTTCACAGAGATGGGTTGGAGTCAAACTACACTGGTAGCAGCTCATAGTGTGTTGAATAAATGGGAAATCCCAGCCCACAAGGGATTTCAAATCCAGTTATTCCACAATGAAAAAAATACTTCTTACAGAAGAAAGAAGCGTAGGGTATTATTTCTTAAGCTTCCCAAACAATCTACAGTTACATTAAAACAATTTTCCTTTTTGTCTCCACACCACCTCTACTGCTTTTACTGCTACTACCTGTAGAACTAACATCATGAAGAAGCACGGGAGCAGAAAGGTTGTGAAATCCCCATTCTTGCAGATATTTGAAACTCACCCAGAGAGGCCCTAAGTAACCTGACCTAACTAGCCCTGCCTTGAGCAGGAGGTCAGTCCAGATAACTTGCAGAGGTCCCTTTCAACCTACACTACTCTCTATGATTTCACTCTTCTCACTACAGAAAATGTCCGTGTTTCACTTATTGAAACAGAACTGATACAGCTCTCCACAGGACATATTAAAGCAGGAAAAAAAGTAATGACTTTTGTTGGGTCTCTGGAAAATAAATTGATTGACATATGCAGGAAACACTCAACTATGTATTTCCAATAATGTAACAAATTACTCCTTAAAAAATAAAATTTTTCTCAACATAAAATAACGATTGTTAATACCTTTCCATCTCAACGAACTGATGGGGGCACAGTTCTAGATGATCCTCTGCATCTTTAGTATTCCTTTTGAGCTGCTCACAGGGAATCTATTAGAAACAAGGAGGAAAATAAAACACAATTAAAAGGGAAATTAAAAATCTAACAACTTACAAAGAAAGATTAAATTACATTATTAAAATGCAAAGAGATAATCATGTCTTGCCTGCATTTCTACTTACCCTTTTATAAACCATAAATGGCTGACAAGTAAGCCGGGAACCTACTTCCTCCTCCCCAGCATCACCCTCTCTTAAGTCTACCACTCTGTCAGGGACAGTTTTGCAAGGGTAGGAGCAAAAATAGTCTGTCTGTGGTGGCAAGAATCTCCCCAAGGAGCAAAGCTGTCAGCAGTCACAGGAACATTGAAAGTGTTGCAAAAAGGGCTTTTATTATTCAGCCTAAAAGAATCAACTATCTGAAATACTCTAGAGTTCAAGCACGTCCTCACATTGACCAGAAAATTCATATGCTTCATGGGAGGTTCCAGTAAAACCACTGTTCCAAGTTTAAGAGAACTTAAGTAATGAGTCTGATCTAGATCACTTAGAGAGAAGAGAAAAGGAAAGGAGCCATGTGTGAGCTACTGTGCTCGAGTATGTTGTTCAAGAGCTATAGAAGCCCCTACCAAGTTTCCCTCTGGTCAGGGGCAGCTACTGTCAAGCACAGCATTTCTAAAGAGAAAAGAATGTGGAAAAAAAACCCCACACCCTTCCCAGAGAAAAGGACACACATAGAGGTAACAGTAAGCAGTCCACATTTAGATATTCCCTTTTGGATGAAAACTCCAAACAGGAAGCAAGCAATTTTTTCATTTTATGAGGTACCATCACCACCACAAGTAAGAGAACAGATGGTGCAGAGTGAGTCAATGCCACCTCATCCGGAGGAGTCGTTCTACCCCTGTGCTGCAGGCCAGTAACAGCCACGAGTGTGTTTCTTTAGGCTATGTGGGACATCTCCAGTTCGTCAGAAACAGAGCCCAGAAGTCTTACTCTTCTCTTTAGATCAAAATGACAAACAATAGCATTACGGTAGCTGCTGGAATTAGAAAACTGGCAGGTTGGTGCTTATCTTGACCCTTAACACCTGTTGTAAGGCTAGCAATGTGACCACTGAAAGTGGGGAGCCACCAAGAGCAAAACCTACTATTTATAATCAAGTAAGTTTTCAATTACAAGTCACTCTCTTTATTGGTAACATCAACTTCATGTGAAACCACAGCTGAACATTTTCTAGAAACCATGCTGCTGCATCTATGTGCAGAGCAGAAATTTAAAATGAAAGGTTGCCAGGAGAAGATCTGAGGTGTTTGGCATCCCTCCCCCCTGCCCTTAATTCCCATTCCTGCAGGCATTTTACACATTTGAAATGCATCTGGTAATCACTAATGACAAGGATCCTTAATAGGAAAAAATGTCAGTTCAGTTTCATGTGAAACTCAATTTCAGCTTGAGTTTTATGAGTGTCTGTTTAATCACAACAAAAACATGTTGAAGTATGGAAAGCTGTATTTGTTTGATTTCAGTGGGAGCTGCAGTCACTGGGTACTAATGAGAATTAAGCCTTGTTTTGGAGTGCCTAGACTTGGATTTTAGGTGTTTGCTCATGTTCCCCAAACCCACTCTGTAATTCATTTGTTCTCCACTTGTACCAAAGCAGTATTTTGTGGGAATGAAATATAAAAAATGAATGTCAGAAATGAGCCAGCCTAAATGAGGCAGAGAAGGGAAAGGAGATTTTTGCTTTGTTTTGGTTTTCCTGCCTAGATCAGTTCAATGATTCAATTTTACAGACCACCACTATAAACAGACATATTGTCACAGTGGAGGGAGCAGAAAACAGTACATCAAATAAATGGAAGCACATACTAGGACTCAAACATCAGGAATAAACCCATGAATTAATAAAAAATACCCTTTTAGTGACACCCATTTTTGTATTGCGAAAGACCCGGGGCCCATCACAGCCAGGCTGAGTAAACTTACATCATTTAAGTATTACCCATATTGCAAAATAGCCCCGAAACAAAATGGAACATATATAATCATAAATGCTGTTGATAAACAAGCCAGTAGGTTATACATGATCTGTTGGTGGCTGTTGGGTGGGAGGAGTGGGAGGAAAAAATGGACTATTACTGTAAATATGATCAAAATGGAAGAACCACTGAAGAAATAAAAGAGCATTTGATGAAAGAGATCCTAGGCAACACTTACTGAAACTCATCAAGGCAGGATTAAAGCCTCCAAGATTTATTTTTTTTTAACTGTGAACTAGTCAGACATATAACATCTCTGTGATGTCCTACCTAGAAATTCCCAGGTGTGGTACATGTAATAGCACTCATGTGCAGTGCAGCCAGCCCTGAAGCAGCCGCCGCGTGACAAGTCTTTCTGCTTCTGCATCCAATGGTCTTTGCTGAAAGTGCAGCTTCAATCGTGTAAATGCAGCGTGAGAAAAAGCCACAAACACAGCAAGATCAGCCAGTTCTCTCCTCCCCTTGTTATTTCCTGATAAGGTGCTGAAACTTCAATATTAGGCATTTTCTACCCAAAATTTAAAACCCAGAGTTGATATTTGCCAGAAATAAAGAGTGTTTAGGTTCCTCTGTTTTGTCTTGACCAATTTGATTCAGATAAAATGAAACTGGTACCTGCCCTGTGTGATACAGGAAGATTTAACGCTGAACACTTAAACCTGATCTCACCATTAAGTACAATTCTCCTTGGTTAGGGTAACAGATTCAGAACAGAAATCACCCTAAAGAACTTTATTCACAGATGTCCTCCCACGAAGCTGTGATACTCACAGCTTGATAAGCAGCCCGTCTATGTTTCTTGAGATAAGCTCAAGCTATGCAGCAACTGAAGTCAAATTAAAACCCAAAAGAGCAGAAACCCTTGAAGTGGACCAGACTGAGGAATGAGCCAATTAAAGGCTGAACACACCATTTCTACCCAGAATTGAATGCCTGGTTTTCGGCATTGAGCAGATGGGACTCTGGAGAGGCTCTGCACTGTGGGTTCCTTGGCTCTGGTCCAGGAAAGGAAAATGTGCAGTGTAATCTCTGCATTTGCTTTGTCTTACTGGATGTTGCAGGGTGACTTTGCACAAATAGATAGTGTCAGGCTCGGTCCTACAATTGCTGGCCCTCCATCACTGGGTGCTTGAAAATGCTTCCCTCAGTACACACGCAAACTAGTTGAAGTGATGGATACAAAACACCATTTTAAACTGCATGTCTTTGTTAAAAAACAATATATCACTTTTTTTCTTACATCAAAACAGAGAGAAAATCAATTTTCAGGCCTACTTATCTCTGAAAATGGGTCCATTTACCAGTTTCTAACCATCTTTGGATTGAAGATCTGAGAACTACATCTAGAAGTAAAAAAATTATTCCCCAATGAGTATAAATCCCTTCTTCAAGTAGAAACCAGCAGCACAAACATTACCAAAAAGCAACCACAGTCATGCCCAGGGCTCAGGCGACACAGACTTCTGCATTTGAGCTTACCACATCAGTCACTCCACACAGGTATCTGCACAGACACATTTAAAGCATACAAACTAATCTGAAAGGATTAACAACATGCAAAAGAGTCACATAAGAAGTGACCAGAAGTTGTAACTATCATAAAGCCATCAAAACCACACAAAGCATACCTCAAAACACCCTCAGTACTTCTCTGGGATTCTCTGGATTCCTGTAGTCACTCTCTCTCTCCCATCATCAGATACCATAAAAAATATACTAACCTATAATTATTTTGTAATAATTAGATTATTGTAACATAGATTATTATTACTGGGAGTTGGGAGAATTTAAGCTTTTCTGTTTTGCAGAGGTTTACAACATGTTAAGAAGTTGCTAGAAGGTGTATGATTACAACCAAAGAGGTCATCTAAAGAAAATCCCAACATTTCTCTGTGTTGAGATTTTAACATAACTAATTTAAGTTAAATTAACTAAGTTAAAAATTTAACTAAAATTTTAACAATTTTTAACTTCCAAGTTGTTTGAGCCCCTCTGGTATTTAACTGCAGCCCATCACTGATTTTCAGATACTGCATGTAGACTCCTCACTTCTTTCAGTACATTTAGAAGAGATATTTTCACTGGAAAATGTGAGGTTCAGCTGAAGCCAATTAGTATACACAGGTCTCAAGGTAAAATCAATGATACTTTGAACAAACCTATTGTATGCAATTTCTGTGAAAGTTGTTGTTAATAGAATACAAATTAGTTCAAAAAAGTATAAAATACGTTGATAAACTAAAACCATCAGCAATGAATGTTTGTTTAAAATTCATTTATCATGCAATCACAGACCTGTCACATATACAGAAATCTGCCAGGTATGCCGGTCTTCAGAAAGAACACTTGCAAATGAGGGATACTTCACAGAAAAGAACTGCATGAGCCTTTCCTGTGATATTTTCTCATGATCTGTTTCCAGCTTTAATCAGCACAATGAACTGTTTGGAGGTGGGCAAGATAGGAAGGAAGTTCTTGGGTATTTGTTAAATGTTAGCCTTAAACTATGCACTAAAAAAGTTTCTTTAGTATTTTTCGCTGCCAAAGCACGGACAGGAAACTTACCAAGAGGTAACATACAGAGGTGAAAAGAAAAAATGATGCAGGATAAAAGCAAGATTAATAACTATGCTATTCACTGATAGTGCCCAGGGTGGTTTTTCCGAATAATTTTTAACAGAGCTCTCGCTACACTGAAACTGTGATGATGTGATACGATAGAGAAATAATGGAACTTTCTTGTGCAATCCAAACCAAGAGAGGAAAGATTTAGGATCTATCAACTCTAATAACTATGGAATCAAATATCTGCAATATAAAGCAGTAGCACAGTAACAGAAAGGAGATTGCTTTACGTACAGGGCCCACGCAGCTGGGAAGGAAGCAAGACTGTGAGAAAAGAATTTAAGATACAGGCAGATCTACCTACAGAAGTTGTGCAGCTGCAAGAAGAGAAGTTTAACAGTGAGAAGGTAAAAAGCGTCTGATCTAGATGGGGAATGCAGCTCTGTTTTGTTTAAAGCTCGTGCTCTCCAGCCAACCTTCAGAATCCCAGGACGAAACAGAAGAGCATAGAAAGGTATGAGCAATCTAACAAGGCAGTTGCAAGTAAACCTCGGCATTGTTTGGCTGGCAGGAACACCAGTCCTTAAGCAACTTGGAAATGCGTGAGGCTTTCCATACATTTCCATATATTTTAGTGCACCCATGCTTCTGGAAACATGGTGCCGCCGCTGCTGCTAGAAATTAGGACTCTGCCGGCAGCTTGTCATGATGTACTAAGGATCCAGAAGCAAGTCAAGGGAAGATGACCCTTTAAGAAGCTTCTCTTTCTCCAGGCTTTGAAATACTTTGCTGAGAGCATTGTGTAATCCTCACAGGAGTACTGACAAATTCTGCTTCATTTTGAGAGGGGAGAGTGTAGCAATTTGGAGTTCCTACAGCTGTCCTAGCACAATGGTGATGTGTGCCCGCTGGCAGCAAGCAACAGTGGTTCTGGAAAGAGAAGAGTTGCTTCACACTAGGATGGGTAGAAGTATTGCAGCTTTATGTTTTATTCAAATAATTAAAACAAGAAGAGCGAAAAGCATATACAGGTTTGCTTTCTTCTTCCTCTACACAAACTCATCTCCCTAGTGCTCATAGCTCACCTCATTTATGCTTATTAATGCAAAACATACCACTTGACATTTATAATGCTGTGGCTCCAGGTATTCCTTACTCAGGGTTGGAATGCATGGAGAATTTTTCTGAAACACAGCCTTAAAACTAATTTACAGCAACAAGGCCAACAAGTTGCCACCTAGCCCAAAGTTCTAGTTCACCCTCCAGTGCTGCGTGGATTATAGAAAACCATTTGTTGCAGATGGGGATAAAGGGCCCATCTCCTAATGACAGACCCAGCTAAGGGAATCCTGTGCCTGCTCCAACCAGAGTCAGTAGCACGGGGAACATCCCAAACTCTACAGAACAGGTAAAACTTCCACAGGTCTCAGCAGAAGCATTATCCAAGCAAGAAATGTGAGTCAAATGCAGTATAGGTGCACTGAATCTTTTAAATCACTAGATTTACTCTTAAATAACTATTTGGCATAGCCTTAATGCTCTATATGGCAATAATCCTTCACTAGTCCTGTACCTGTCAGTGTCCAGCTTTGTGCAAGAAATGAAAGTAAAAAATCTGCTATAGCTAGTCTATACAAAAATTAGGAAGAAATTTCAAAGTCATTTAAAAAAAACCCACAACTTTTAAAACATCAGGTTTTGGATTTGAGGTCTCTTTGGTAGATGACAGGAGGCACATGACTTCATTCTGAGGCTAGGCAGAGACCCACTGATACAAGCTTCAAATTAATGCAGAAGTTACTCACCATATTTAAGGAAGGTGCCCGTCTCTGTGCTGCTAGGTTAAGACGTACTACTCTCAATAAAGGCTCTCTGAATCAAATGAGAACTAAGTGGTTTGGAGGCAAATATGTATGTATATATATATATCTCAAGGTTTAACCTACACCCCGGGCTTAGGGAAACCCCTTTCTTAAAGTCATTCTAACGTTGAAAGCCCATTCATATCTCTCAAACAAACACAGCCCACACAGACCTACTTGAAAGCACTGCTTGTAAGAGACCACAGAGGATTCCCTCTCGTTCTTCAGATTACCATGGAACAGTGTCACAATGGTACGCCCCCGCACCAGCAAAAGCAGCTCTGTGGGAAAAGTGGTGGTCTAGCATGGTGGAAAAGTTGCATCAACTCAAAGAGGTAAAGAACACAAATATTAATCTAGAAGTAGAATAATTTACTGTAAGGGGCAGATAGGTCAGGGACCCATTTCTAGGAACGCATTTTAATTAGAATTGATTCTAAAGTTTTCCCTACAGAATCAGCGCTCAGTTCAGCAGCTACAGTCTCCTCATCAGAAGTGACATTCAGCTCTGCCCCTGACCAGAAACACTACCTTATCGTATCCGAGGAAGAGGGCGTATAGAGGTGGAGACTGCAGAAACGTCTTCCCTTCACCCGGACAAGAAGTGATGCAGCATTTTCAGGAGCATACTGTTCATTTCAGGCTATAGTCCACTGTGCACAGGAGTTGATTAATCAAGTTTCACAGATGAGAACAACTAATAGTCATGCTGTTACCTAGAAGTGAAAGATTCATGATAGGTTTGCTCAGAAAAAGGTACGTCTTTAAGCCTGATTCTTGTATCGGTTTCGGTTTTGATGACAACAAAACATGTGCAGCTTTGCGCCAAGGAGTAGAAATCATTCTGACATTTTCAGGAGACTCCTGTTATCCTCTGGGTTAGAAACACTAGGGATCTAACTGCCCTGGGAGCATTTTCATCCTCCTAGCAGAAATATCACAGCTGCTCAGTAGAGCAGGGTGGATCTTTTTCTGTCAAACCATTTACTCTCTGCTTCTCACATGCATACAGACAGTAATAATTTGCAAATTCATGTTCAACTCACTGCAGTTTTGTTGAAACAAAACTATTCTGGAGGCATTTGTAGTTATAGCAGAGGAAACGACAGGCTAAAGGTCAGGATGTGGGAGACCAAGGTTCAACTCTCTCCCCTGCCTTTCCCTGAAAGGAGTTCAAGTGTGGTTGTACCTCCTGGCTGAACGTTTTAACTGCTGGAGTTGCAGGGTGATTTCTCCAATCTTTTGCAATAACAGTCTGCCACTGCATATGAAGTATTTACTGTTACTTTGTTGGGAGAAAATGTTAATGACTCCAGTTTGATGGTTCAGACATTTACCAACAGAGTTCAGATTTACTGCCTGCCTGCTTAAAATAAATTTTAAAACACCAATAAATACAAAACCCACCAACTTCCACTTCTCACAACAGCATCCTGCTCACTCAGCTTCACATCAGTCACTTTTTCTTACTCTGATCTCTAGTTTAGTTTTATATAAGCATTTATAAAAAGCAGAACAGCCTACGCAGAGGAGATCTGAAAGCAGCCCACCAGCAAAAGCTCAGTAGCAAACTGCTCGGGAGGCCAGTGGCATGTACTCAAATCCTTCCAAGCAGCAAAAGAAATCGAAGCCAAGAGATACACCTCTAAGGGGAAATACTTTTTCCACTCGATGACTGAGTAACAAGGGAATAGCACTACTTCTTCCTCAGTGATACATTCATACAGAGTACAGTGAATTTAGCTTTGGATTTGGCTTCCACTGCACTCAAACACAGCTTTTGACTTTGGATTGACCAATGTGCTTCATTTCTACAGGACTGGAAATAGTTCCAGGCGTGGTGGTTGTCATTTTGTCATCATCTGTCTGCTCAGCAACAATGATGGGCTGAATTAAAACTTTCCATGTGTGCTATTCCTGGGCTTAATATCTGTCACCTGTTCAACTGCACTACTGTGGTTTCTGCCAGAGAGGCCAGGAATAATCAGATTTCTTCTCATCCAGGACCAGGCAAAGCCAGGGCTAAGTCTTTAAGGTCAGGTGCCTTATCTGAAAGACTGTGTACCATTCCATGAGTTAAGAAAAGTGACAGAAGATGCCAATTTATTCTTGAAGCATGCCCTGAATAAAATGAAAACTGCTTACAAACATTTTAACTGGACTCATTCTGAGCTGCACACATTCACCATCATGCTGGGCCACTTCTAGTGCCTCTCAACAGCCGTGCCTGAAGCACACATGGGGAGAGATGCTCTGTTCTGTATGAGAGATGCTGCCTTCTGCAGCTACTAACAGGGAACAGCATCCTTGCTGCTTCCAGAGAAGAGGAGATGAAAACGTGGGCTCTCCTTTTCCTATTAACGGCTTAACAGCCGCCTTGACTCAAACAATTACATTGTTTTGTTCTTAAGTCCTGTTAATGTTAGTGGCATGAAAGCAATGACATTTTCATCACAGCAAAGCAGGCACAACAAAATGTTTTGTGGAGGCAGAGAAAAGTAGTCAATGGAAAAAAAATGAAGGGGGAACCCTTTGTCTTAAACCCAGTGGAAAATTGCGGGGGCACAGCAGAAATCACGTATGCATCTTTTACCTGACCTCCCCCCTCCCTCCCATTCAGAAGAGGAAAACCCCTTTGGCTACACCATACATAACTGAATAATAAAAATTTCATTGCTTCTTATGCATATCCAAGCCTCTTATCTAGACAAAGTCCAGATTGGATGGCTGCCATTCAAATTATTTTATTGTCCACTGAAGAATTGTTCGTTTAGGGGCTTTCCATAGGGGAAAAATAAGGAAATGAGTTAGAGAAAAAATTTAATATAATGCAAAGACAGCGGCTTAAAGTACTGGATCCTAGCTGACTTGTAAAAGTTTTAATTGCCACGTATTATTCAGAAGAGGAAAGATCACTGCAAGGAAGAAACAAACTGGGAAGAAAAAAAAAGGCAATTTCCAAAGTGCTCAAAATAGTTTGGGATTCCAGTATTCTGGAGAGGAAGCTGAAGAGAGATTTGCTGTC
Source organism: Eurystomus gularis (assembly GCA_013400335.1). NCBI lineage: Eukaryota > Metazoa > Chordata > Aves > Coraciiformes > Coraciidae > Eurystomus > Eurystomus gularis. The sequence goes on from VZZY01012813.1 coordinate 127,037, forward strand.
CAGGAAGTTTCTGAGATTCAGTTTTAAGTTTATACTTTGATACCACGCTTAGGGCGTTAGGAATTCATTCTGCTGAAACAAGGCAGCCTACTGTTTTCAGCACAAGCATTACTGGCTGGTTGTCTACAGCTGTCCTCCCCTCTTTTTAGTGCATGAAGGAGAACTGCTCCCACGCACTTATATTTTTGTCAAGCCAAAATACTCTCTTCTGCTTTGCTCAGAAATAGGCTGGCCGCTCTCCTCTTTTTTATTTATTTCTTCAACAGGTTCACATACTCCAAATCAAACAGTAGCAATAGGAGACAGTTCCAGCTGTCATGTTTTTGAGGTAAAATAAACAGTTAAAGAAGATGGCACCTCTTATCCACACATCATGCAGAATTGAAATACGTTTTTGTGCTCACAGAGTGACTCTCCCAGGGAGGAAAATACTGTCGCCCAGGTTCTACCCTGAATTTTAGTGAACCACCTTGATTTTTGTTTGGACTCAAACATATTTTGCCTGAGATGTGCTAAAAGTCAAGGCACTTCCCACCCTTTCTATTCCTGCTCCCTGTGTGGCTTACTGCTTAGGTACAAATGAAAGACCACCCACAACAAATTCCTCATGGAAAAATCGGAAATGCCACAGCTCCTTTACAAGAATTGATTGAATCTCCATCTAAGACCTTTCTTATTACTCAGATATGTTCTTAGGCTATTTCACTGGATTTTCTTGAGGATGTTCATGAAGTTGATACTATAGCAAGCATGAAAACAGCAGGCCAGCAGCAGGTTCCAGCAGAACATTGCTTCCATCACATTTGTCAATTCCATAAAATTCAAGAATGCAGCTCAGTTATCAAGGAAGCTTGACAACCTTTTTTCTGTCCAGTAAGGCCACCTTGCTCTCCAGCTGGTTGCCTGCCCATTGGTTTCTACCACTACTTTTTTTACCAAAATATTGCAGTGTTTAAAATCATGTCCAAACTGGAATTAAATCTAATTTTAGGCAACAAACACCCGAGTCTGTCATGAAAGGGATTTCTCTTTCTGCGTAAGCTTCAGAAAGATTTCTTTCCTACCCATACATAGTTTAACCTGCTTGCCAATTAACAAGAGAGAAAAGTCAACTCTGAAGCCCTGCTAAATTTCCTACTCTATATGTCAGTGAAATTTTAAAGCAACATCTAGTGGTTTGACAGAAATGTGACCTTTACCTCATGGAGACAGGGCTTTTTTTGGATGAGGTAAAGCATTTGCACTAAGATTCAGGGACTGCTGAAAACTGCAGGCTGCAGACACTTTTTTGCCTTTGCTATTTCTTGGCTGAGCTACAACCATAAGATCAAGTACAGAGTCTGGAGAACTCATGTGCCTGATACTACCAGAAAATAGCACAGGGAATTTTCTCAGCAAGATGATCTGCCACAAAACTGCCACTCTGATTTTCTTCTCAGCAGCACTGGAGCACAGTGAGTTACTATATTCACCTGGAACAGTGGATGCTTCCACAGAAAGAGCCAAGAATGGAATGCAAGATGTTCAAAGCCAAGTTCAATATCATGGAAAGAATGACTATCACAAACCCACACGCTCTTGATGCTAACCTAAGATAGACTGTACAAAAATGTGTGTTTCTAAACACATCCAAAAGATTTACAAAAAACTAGCCACTCTCTTCTCTAAAGTTGTTTGTCCTTCCGTATAGAGCTCCAGGCAATTCAAGCACAGCAGAGGTTTTGCTCATGTTAACTAAAGCACCCATTGGAAATTGATGGTCATGTTAAAGAAACACTAGAACAACACAGAATAATACACAATAATAATAATATAAAACCATGTTGTACAGAAAAGCCACTCCCTTGAACAGTAAAGCTTAGCCTGCCCTTGTCAGCTACCACCACTATTATAGGTTCTAAGTTGTCAACTGAGCACAGGAGCTACAAAGTTTTGGGTTAAAAATGAAAGGAAAAAGAAAGTAAGGCCTGATGCACCCAGAGAGAGCTAGTGCTTGCCATCAGTAGGGGTGGCTGAACAAAAGAAGGTGCCTGTGCCTGGGTTTGTAGCCGACCAAGGACAAACAGAGCAAGTGAATACATCTCATAGAAAGAATTTTAGTTGTTGGTGGATGGGAAGAAAGGCATGTTGTAGGAGAGGAAGGTGGTGAGGGCTGACAGGTCTACTTCGTTTCAGATGAAAATTATAGTCTCTCAGCTTCTCTGAAGGATGATGACCTTTTCACAAACACTAATATTCATCTTAACACTGAAGCAGAAGTTCCTCCCCACCCTATAAAGCACATGAATCTAATTTTCCCTTTTTGTGAAATCAAGAATAGTATCTGCTTACAACCTTGCTATATGCTTGTGCAAGACATACAAGTGTGTGGTAAAACTAATAACCACATTAGAGAAAGAGCTCTCTCACTGTTAGAATCCAGATCCAAGTATTTCTAATGCAGCTTTCCATCACATCAGCATGGAGAGACACACACACACAGATCTATAAAGGCAAACATTCCTGTATATCATCTTACAAGAAAACTGCCTTAGAGCTGTTTCCTGTTACCAAAAAGAAAGGACTATAAAAATGAAGGAACTCCTGGTCTTAGGCTGCTATATCCACCTCATAGGGCCTTAATTTTATGGAAATTGTACCCTTGTGTTATTCAGCTTTTACTCATAAAACATAGACAGAGGCAGTGTATAGGCATTGGGGAACAATCAAGAAAAATGTAAAAAATTCTTTGAACAGTAAAGAAAAAATGTTGTTAAATGATTAAATTTTATACATGCTGTAAGGAAAAGCCATTTGCTGGAATGGAGATAAGATCCTATTTTTCTTTCTTTTTTCCCTTAAAAAAAGGCTGGGGGGCGAGGGCAGGGAGGAGGTGAGAAAAAAAAAGAAAAGAAGAGATAAGTGCTTGGAGCATTAGGATTGTGTAGCAAACAAAATTTTACTTCCTTTACGTACTTTCCCAGCACCCTAGAAAAGAGATTAAGCAGAAGATTATTTTATAAAGTAGAGATATATATCTACCTATTAATTATCAACTCTACTTTTGCAGGACCTTTCTGTGCATTTTACTTTTGAGGAAGTCTTAAACCACAGCAGAGACTCCGTGAGTCTGATGAATATCCCGTTACTACCAATCAGTCTTTCAAACATTTGTAAGTATTCAAGTTTAGTTCAATCTAATTGCCTAAGAAAAAAAGCATATTCAGCACAGCAAACCAAAGGCAGACCTTGAAAAGCAATTGAATATATATAAAAGGATTATTCAGATGAGACATTTCTACCACAGGAGAAAAATAGTAATGATCATAGAAGTGAAAATATTTGACTATTAGCAGTTCACAGCCCAATCAAAGTGCCAAGCTGATGTTAATTGTCTATGTAGAGATCTTACTACATAAACAGGGTGCTATTTACACAATTTCTACAGGATGCGTGGTATCTTTTCCCTTTTCATAAGGGACAGAAGCATTCAGGTCCAAGTTTTCCAGACTAGCCAGACTCCACGCTGTGTGCACCTAAACAGCATATGGCAGAGCACACTCAACTGGCCAGCTCCCAGTAGCCACATTTTACCCAGGCTTAGATACCACAAGACAAGTCTGCACTGCTGGACCCTGAGACACCCTCACCTTCCTGGGGTAATGGGTAAGCCCAGCTTCACTCACCAGTGACCTTCACTGGAGAAGCCTGACCTACACTGGCCAGGCTGGTCAGCTTCCACACACAGAGCATCTCCACAAGAACCCACCCAAGTGCCTCCACACCACAATGCCCTTGTTGGCAATATCTGTGGGGCAGACCAGCTCCTTTGGTCCTGTTACCCTAAGAGGAAGGCAGCTAAACAGATTAGGAACTTTAGGGCACTGGTATAATATTCTGAGTCTTTAGCACTTAAATGCCTTTGAAGAGAGGTAAACCCAAAAGCATCTGGGGGTTTGGATGGCACTGTCCATGTCCTCCTAACCATCAGCACACATACACCTTATGCTGTTAGGAAAAGACTGCCTCCTGAGGTCACTGGTTCAGGGCAAGGCCCCTTAAAAGCATTCTTCCTAAGGAAATCCCCTCACCTTCAGTTAAAGAGAGTTTTTTTTAATGTTCTTTCTCTTAAAGAATTAGTCAAAGGCCATGGGAAATGGTACATCTTTGTGGCTTTTATTAACTTATTTCCTTTACAGCAAAATGCTGTAAAACCAGTAGTGAGACTCTCTAAACTCGAGTATTACTGTGGGGCCTTCAGCAACCTCATGGCCCTTTTTCAATGCTCAGTAACCACCATATCTCAATAGAGAACCATCATCTTCCGTATCTTAATATTGAAGACATTGATACAGTTTGCTTTTAAATGATGCCTTTTGTAGTTTGTTTGGGTTTTTTTCCATTCCTAGACTAAAATTGGAATTGCTGAGTTCTGTTTAATTAACAGATTAAATAAGAATGGAACAAGGGAAAAAAAAAAGTTGCCAGGAGGACTTTCAGAGACCAAAAGCAGCAGAAAACAAGTTGTCTCACCTAGTGCTGAGTGCAGAGATAGCTGCCACTGGCAGAAGAGAGGAGTCTGGATTACAGCCTGTAGAAGCTCTCAAGTGAACCCTGAAAATAAGGAAGGAAATCCAGAGCCAAAAGGGGAAGCAAATTAAGGATTCAGAGAATATACCTGGATTGTCTGCATAGCTCTGTGGATATGGAAGGCAGGACCAAAGGCTACTGCACACTGAAATTTCCATCTCATGTGCACAGAGATTTGAGAGGTGATCAAAACTCCAACATGACACAGAATTGCAGCAGTTACTCCAGATAGAAGAAAGCCATAGACAATGGTTACAGAAGACTGCAGCTTAAAGCAAGAGGGGATAAACCAACAGTATGAGGACAGTCAGATTTATAATGAAAGAAGGAAATTCAAAGCAATCTTCCATGCCCAAAATACATTTTTAAAGCAACTGGATTTTGAATCCATAATGAACATACACACTAAAAAAAAGCCAAACCAAACCATGCATCTTGCTGAACAGATCTTAATATTCATTACTGGGAACAAAAACTATTATGGTTCGAAGTTGGTTTTTGGTGTGTCTTGGTGGGGTTTTTTTGGTTGTTTTTTTTTAATAGAACTTCAGAAATACATAACTGCTGAATAATATTTTCAGTTTGAGACTGGTTTTGAACTATTAAACTTTTAAGCTGCTTGCTTCTTACTGGAATTGCCATTAATCCCCAATTTAATAAACAAAACTAGCAACAACATTGCTTGCTTACCCTACAACTCCCCCAGACTTTTCTGTTTTAAACTGCAACCTACGCAATGGAACACGATCATATTTTAGCAATAATACAATTTTATAGTTGGAATCCCCTTCAGTTTGAAGCAAACAGCAGCAGTGACTCATTACAAGGCATTTACAAAAGGGGATTTCCTACTGAAGTAAAACATCAATGAACATTATAGAAAGCAAAAATCACCTAAGGATGACATCAAAGAGAGTACCAAAGGATCCACTCAGGAACTACTATGATTACAGAATAAAAGCGATGGCTTTTATTTCAGCTAGAGGTGCATGATCCTAATGGGATTTGTTATTTTAAAACCGAAACTAGAAGACATGCTGAAATGTTAGCCTTCGCTCTGAAACCCAGCTGAGCCAACGCAAGCCTGCTTTCATCAATCAGCAGTGGTTGTGTAGTTTTCACTTCATCCTAGCTTCTGGCAGAGACACAACCATCAGGCGTATCACCTACGATATTGTAGCTGACACAGAACTAGGCTTCAGTTTAACTATTACAGACAATAGAGAAACCTGTTAGCAAGTGGCAAGCCATTACCCAATACCTGGGCTCATTCCATGAGTCAGAGTGGAGCAGTCTACTGCTTTCAGTAAGTATGAAGGTCATTTTTTGCAATTACTGTTTCTAGTAAAGATAAACTCCCACGCACAGTGAAAGCAGGAGGATGGTTACAAACTATGTGGGCTGTTTCATGTGTAGGTTGTACAAACAGGGGACACCTTCTGCCTTGAATACAGGTGCCAGCAATTAGGATTTTTAGTAACAAGGTGACTGCCCAGTGTGTGTGAGGTTCTCGGAGAACACTAGCACACCAGTACACTTTGCAGTGGCACCATGCTATTGGGGGGAAGATCAGCAGGTAGAGAATAAAACCTGGGGTCCTTCTGCCACTGAACCACAGTGCTGCTTCACCAACTCATGCTGTTTACTTCTGTTCAGGTGTAAGAAAATGGCACAACTTAATGTTCCTACTGCACTCAGTCCTCAGGAAAAAAAAAAGCTGAGCTGGCTAATGATGGGATGGGGAGAATGCCAGAGGCACAAGGCAAGGGAAGGAAAGGCCCTGCGTTTAGATAACACAAAAAAATAATCAGTACAGCTGAGCTTTGCTGGAAGAGAATCCACAGCACTTTCTTGGAGTCTCCAGTTCTTCCTTCTGAGTTGAGTAAAGGACCAAGCTAAACTTACATGCATTCTATTTGTACACAGGCAGATAAAATATTCTGCTGGTCAAAAAAGAAACAGTAAGTCTTCTTCAAATCTCTCTTCTTCAAGCGACTTATCTTGCTATATCTCCCCCACTATAGTCTCCTCACCTACAGGCCCAGCAATAAAGCTGGTTGAAAACTTTCTAAAAACTGGTCTGTGTGAAAATGGTAATTCATTAGAACCATAGCAACTTAGTAATTACAAGAGAAGCTTTATCGCCTGCTGATTTAATTTTCTGGTGAAAATTGCCTTGGGTACTCTTAGCCTCTCCTTTGCCACTCTTCACACATGCTGGACAAGAACTTCAGCCCCCTCCCACCCTTGCAGAGAAGTACACCAAGACCAGAGCTTCTGCTTTCAAGCAAGGTGAGACACAGAAGACATCGGAACCTACTGTCCACTCATTTGCCTTTTTTCCAGCTCCCTATGCAGCCAGGCGCTCTGATCTGCTTACTGCAAGCATGAAAAAAGGCAAGTGTTGGGGAGTGACAGCCTTGCTCTGAATTTGTTGCTGCATTTGTCTCAACCAGCTGCTGAACCCCTGCAGCGCAGTACCTGGGGACAGCATCCTTCTCACCTCCATCCCTCCTGGAGCTCCTGCAGTGGTGGCCCAGTTGTCCCCCATTCCTCATTAGACCTGAGAAAAGAACTTTCTTCATGGCAAGGGACAGTGGGACTAGATTCTATTTCACCAAGTCATAATTGTTCTGCAAAAGTATTCCCTTAAAAAGGTCCCAAAGATTACTACAGTTGGGTTAAATGATGCAATCCAGACAAAGACAACTACTCTTTCCACCTCGACAAGGAAAACAGACTTTCTAATGTTGGGCTCTGACCACACCCACAGCTTGAATGCCTGCCTGCCAGCACCTCATTTTGTATTCCCAGTTGTCTACCTGCTTCTGAGGGCTCTATGCCTCTTCTTGGTCTTTCTCCTCCGGTCTAGTATTAGTGCTTCACTTCTGGAAAGCCATTGCAAATGGCTTCCAAATTCAGCTGAAACCAACTAGTCACACATGCAAGACACACTCGATTGCAAGCTATTTTGGGATCAGATCTCCCCAGCAGACCTCTCCTGTGGTGCCCAGCCAAATGGCAGAGCTCATGCCAAGCACAGGCTTTCTGCCAGCAAAAAGCTCCGGTGTGAGAATACACGTTGAAGCTATTTGGAAAGAGGTGAGCTGCTGGAGACCAGGCTCTTGCTAGTGCAAGAACTTGTTTCAGCCTCTTTCATCCTGCTCAGTCTCACTTGCTCTGTTGCCCCAGGGTTACCTGGGATTCATAGTCTTCTGACCAGGGTGAGGCACCAGGCTGAGATGCCACATGAGCAAAGCTGCAATCAGTGTATAAAATTTTGAGGACAGATATCGACAGATGCATTTCACACATGGTGCTGTACAGAGGACTTTGGTTATCCTCAGACTTTTTTTGCACTGCTCACAAAATGGGAACAAGCAACAGAAAGTGAGTCTTCCACACATCTAGCCAAAATAGCTAATCCAGTACCACTGAACAGGAAAAAAGGTCCCTACAATTAGCAGGTGAAAATCACCAAAAGGTTCTAAAAAATGAACTCCTGGATAGTAAGATGTTAATTAAAGTTTTTGAAAGGCTCTGTTTTGAACAATTTTGGAGTTTTCTTCCCCTACCAGTTTTTCCTCAGAACAGCAAACCTTTACCAGACAGGCCAATGAGCTACATACTGACTCCACCTAAATCATGTCAGCTGCAATTAATTCTCACCATTCCTATTTCTGAATGTTTCTCTCTAAAGCAACACTAAATCTATTTAAATTAAAATTTATTTCTAAATAATATTATACATATACACACACAGATTAAAGTGTGTAACACCTCAATGGACTAAGGAAGAGCAAATTCAACATGAGAAGGTGTATCTCTATACCTTACTTTAACGTGTTTCTGGGAAGCAATGAATTCCTTCTTATGCCATTCATCAGGCTCTCATAAAAAGCTTTTAATCAAACCAGCAAACTGTATTGACTGGGCACCAGATACACATTCACTAGAAGGAGCACGAGTGTGTGTATTTGTTTAACATCTAAAGATAAAATATACCACTGACTACAGAAATCAATACCATTTTGCCCCTTGCATTTTTTTTAGATCAGCTACACTAATTACCTTAGTGATATCATGTATTGAAGTGTTAAAAAGGAATTTTGCTGTTCTTCAATTTCTCTGTTGCACTATTTTTCTCACGCCCTCATTTAGCATCACCAGCAGGCATTTAAAAGACATTTTTAGAGTACTTAGCATGTAAAACAAATAACTGAGGGGATAAACCCTTTAACAGTTTGACATTCATGTATTCAGAGTTTGCAGCAGTTTTCAGAGCTGTACTGAAGACAACATCTAAGTTATCCTCAAAGCACCGCAGGAAAAAAAAGTTTTGAAAGAGATTTCTTTCACAGGAAACATTAGCATTTATTAAGGAGATAATAGTAAAAATCATCTCAGTGAGACCATTTCATGCAGGCCTTGAATGAACTACATTACTGTGTTTTTTCCTGGTATGAACTATGAGTCAGATATTGAGTTTGACATTGGCCAACTCAAATGCGTATTACATAATGAAGCTAAATCTTGTTATGCCAAAGAAGATGCCAACACATTGTGAAGAAAAAAAAAAGTAACACAGAACTTAGTGTTAAATTACGCAGAAATAACAGCAGAGAGCAGAAAACTGCTCTCTATATAAAAGGAAAGGAAATTAAGCAGAAATCTACAAGGCATATTCAGTAAAACCACTATATTTATCTTACTATTTCATTACCACAATTAATCTTAGTCTTTACTAACAGTTATTTTTTATTTTAAAGAGGTAGGCAGGTATGCTACATGCAGCCGGGACTCTGCTATTTCTGGAGTGCAACAGACTTGGCTCACCAAAACATTTGTTCTCTCAAGTATCAGCCTGCAAAAGAAATAAATGGTTTTACCACTCACCTTGCTCTCTCCACTGTCTGGTGGAGGGTCTGCCTCATCAGCTGTGCGCACTGGGATTTTGAGCACCTTTGGGAATGGTCTTCAGCATTCTTCTTCTATCCCGCATTTGTCCTGCACCTACAATGTGGTCCTGAACCCACTGGATGGGGAGGTAAAGTTCACTGGAACTAAAACAAGCAACTGCTATTTTTCATGTCACTCATGTGCCCTGCAGAATAAAAGGGCAGCTTTCAACCTACCACCTTCTTATATATTTAAGATTACTGCCAGTCCTCAAAAATCTAGAAAGAACTTCAGTGGCACATAGTCAGTGAAGATGAAACCATAATACTTGTTATTTTTAAAGCTGCTGAGTTACTAGATTTCATAACTGCCGAAGTTAAAAGGAAGTTACTCTTCCTTGGTGCAGTAGAGAACAAGGAAACAAAGTTGAAGAAGCATGCCAAAGTGCTTTGAATAGTCAAACGTGTCTTCATCTACTCGTTCAGTTTTGGTGCTGGCCTGTATTGTGTTTAATGTCTCAAAAATTAAGCTTCAGTGTCAGTTTTAAGTCCACAGGACCCACTTATTTCAAATACATTATGTCTAGTGCTCTTTGCTGAGAGTAAGTCATTAGAAGTCCAGTTTAGCTTAAAGTCTTGTTGAACGAGTAGCTGGGTTTGCATTGCAAAGTTGCTTCAAATGACTTCATATCCTTTTACCTTAGAGGAAAAAAAAAGTCTGTATAGAAAATCAAAAGCCAGGAGGCTGTTTACAGGGTTTCCAATTTAACTGTTGTCTGTGAAAAATCAGTTAAACGTTTTGGTACTTTTTTTTTGTTCCAGGGAGTAGAACTGGGGGTCTGATTGTATAACCAAAAAACTTAGTAAGAACACTAATTATTTCAGCTGTATTTCAGAGTACTGTATATGCTATCAGTCTAAACCCCGGGGAAACAGCTTATCTAAAAAAAGGTCTTATCAGTCTAACTAAAACATTTATTAGTTCACTTACACTTGTGGTTAATAACACAGTTAAGATTTACATATACAAACTTCCTAGTACCTACTCTTTTTTTCTCTGGCATTATACTCACTCTTCCAGTGTCCTTCTGGGTCCTGAAGACAACAGCACCAGTCGTCTTCATGCCAAAACAGCATGGGAGTACAGCAGCTTATCAGCAGCATCCCAAGGTCTTCACTAGAAGGATTTCATCATTGGTGTTGGGGGTCCCTCTGAGTTATATTTATGTTTTCTTAACACAGACAGTCCTCTCGTGTTGTGCTAGTTCAGCCATCATCATTTTATGCAACCATCAGTTGCCTGATCACACAGGCCAACACTGAACTCAGCAACAACCTCTCAGAAGTCTTCTTTCAGACAGTCCTGCCATAGGTTTTTATGGGCCCAGCTCCTCCACTGCCCGCTGTGGTGCCAGCATCGCCTGCTGGACACAATGGACAGAGATGGCTCCCTCAGTGGCCCTTCACATGGAAGGACACCACCAAGAGCTCAGCAAGGTGCAACCAGCCCCAACAGAAGCCAGACCCAACAGGAAGCTCCTCCAACTGATCAGCTCCTGGTTAAAATAGCCCTGGCCTCACCCACCACCCCAACCATGACCACCTGGGTGAGGGCAGAGCCAGAGAGACACAGGTGGGCCAGGTTCTGGCTCTGGAACATGAAGCCAGTAAGAAAAACAAAACATTCTGCTAGGTTGTGACTCATTCACAGGTCAACTCCAGCTCAGGGTCCACAACCCAGGCCCCAGCACTTCCTCTCATACTCAACTACCAGTTTAAGTTCAGAGTTAACAACAGAGTCCACCCCAGCTCAACCAACAATTGTTAAATTATTACATCTATGTTTTCAGATATTTATATAGTTTTTATAGAGCAAAGCTCAGATACATCATGAAAAAACAGTTGCCTAACTATTAAGCAACAGCCACAGCAGAAGGTCTTGAGAAACGCTATTGTCAGGCCAGTACAACACCTATTTTTACACCTTTTACTACTAATGGCAAAAGTCCTATTTATCAGGCTACAGAGTCTCCATTCAAACTGCCTCTGTAGCAACAGCAAAACGTTTCTTACAAGACAATGTACCCAGCACACTCATGGAGTCTGTCAGCCTCATGCGTCTGTTGGAAAGCTCAAGTACAAGATCAGACAATTCAAGAGAGAAGCAAGTCACTAAATGCCTGTACAGACATCATCAAGGTATAATTAATTGCACAGCTCTGACTAGTATCCAGTGAAGCTCAGCTCCATTTCTGGGCTGTAGGCGTAAACATGAACTTTCTGATCTAATTAATATTATATGTTGAGGAAAACTGAGAAATCACCTTGATGATGTTTAAGGATAATGGAGAAATTACTTTAATGATGTATAAGGATGTCTTTAGGAGGTAGCATCAGACTTTAAGCTGAACTAGTTAAAAAATAAAAAAGAGCATGCAAATATTTCAGCTTTGTTTTCATCCGAACAGACATGTTTGGATGGCTGTCTCCTTCAAGCATTCTAATTAAAACGGTATGAGACTTTATCCTGCAGTTAGAGTATAAATTACTCCAAGAGACAACAGTAGAGAATATGAACAACAATGAAATCAGTTAAGATTGAGACAAATGGTCTATTTTTTTTTTAATTGCAATGCATTTTTAAAAAATGAATTTCTATAGCAATGAAAATCCTGAGAATTGCTAGATTTTCACTTAGCTGATTTGATTACTTAGCCAAAGAAATTGCTTTATCAGTTCTGAAATCTCAGTTTTAAACCTGAAGATTTGGCTCATAAAATAGTAATTTCAAAAACTGCATTGAAGGAAAATCCAACAGTCACCATAAAGTCTGACAACAAAAGCATCAGTTCTCTGCTGTCCTTAGTTGCCAAACAGCATCTTTGATGCTGTGTATTTCATCCTATGAACTACAAGTTACAAAGATAATCCTGAAAAACTATAGATGGGTGCAGAAGTTTAACCATATCCTATGTGGAGTATTTAGGCAACTTTTAGCCCAACAAGCCTTTGCATTTATTTCTTCCTCAAACATGAGGTACAGACGATTCTGTGAAACGTGCCACAGGGTGTCACCAGAGATGCACCAGCCAAAATCCTCCTCAAACACCCTCGATCTTTGCTTCCCCCTCCTATGAAACGTGTAACAGACAGCTCTGAAAACATGAAAAAAAAGTAGTTACTGTCTGAGCAGAAGTGTGCTTGTGCAGCCCTAGCCTTTAAGTTGTGGCCTATTAAGCATCCAGGCAATAATTTGAATAGTGAATGAACTAAATACATACAGATCAATAGGAAACACAGGTCAACTTTAGGCCTCGACTTTTAATAAGCTAGCTCAAAAAAATTGCAATGGGTTTTACATTTTACATAGTGGGAGCCAGCAGAAGATGCACTGCCCACTTTTTCAGGCTCCTAATATAAAAAGAGAATCAAAACCAATTATCAACTCTGCCTCAGTTCCACACTAATACCAGGAAAGATGTCTCATTTTATTTTCATCATTGTTTACCAACCACATTTATCCCTGAAAGCTACACAGATGTTTTGCAAATATCTGTTACCATCAGATCTGATGAGCTTGTTTACAGTTATCACTTCAAGTCCTTTCTATGGAACGCTGTATGAACAAAGTATGAATTCAAAAGCTACTGTATTGGATAAAATAAAAAATTATTCCCCCTTCTGACCTCCTCCTTTATTTCCCTTTCTTGGAGGGAAAAAAAAAAAAAAAAGAAAGAAATCACATCTCATTTGAGATATAAGTGTTAATTAACATTTGAAAACCATCTTTGACACAGAGCTCTCAAGTAGAAATTGTATTTCAGTGCCTAGTTTTTCCTATTCTCTGGAAAATTGATATGATTTACAGCCTTAGTAGATGACATTTACTCAGAGACGACCACTGACCCAGCGCTCACTTGCTCCTAAAAGACCCAAGTACCCCGGGTGTAAGGACTCACATTGCTTGTTGCCTTGCAGCCCATGCACTGTAGTTAATTTCTGCAGAAATTAGCCAACTCAGCCCACCCCTGTGCTACACCTTCCAAAGAGTACCCCACATGATGCAAGCAGCCAAGTCCTACATGCCCACACTATGATCCATGGGACTGACTGAAGTTGATTCATTTTTACCTTTTAAGGACTGTCTCTTATTTCTTCAGGATCACTGAAAATCCCTTAAGCAATCAGTTCCCCTTGATTTCATTCTTCCTGAGAAGCAGAAAGGCTGAGTCAATCCATCAAACCTTTACAAAACAATAGCAGGCAATGTAACTGTTAATGAATCTTGTTCTCACTACACAATCCAGCCTGGACAAAGAGACTTTTTAACAAAAATGAAACCACATAGAAGGTTTTAGCCATTTTGTCATCACAAAACTGCACTGAATTGCCCATCTAAAATAAGAATAAGGGCTGTGGATTCATGCTTCAGGCTTAAGTCCACTAAAACGTTGTATTCTGTCCTTACAGATCTGGAAATAAAAGATCGTGCCAGGAAAAAAATCTCTAAAAGGTCACGTTTAAACAGCCCATTTTGCTCTCTAAAGGGACTCATACAGCTTATGGCAACAGTTCAGCAAGTAAGGAAGAGCTGAAAAAACAGCAGAAGATGAGGTCCTCATGGCATGTCTAACTAGATGTTTCTGGGTAGAGAAGTTATCAAAGCTTCCCAAAAGCATCATGCTCCACGAGAAAGGCTGGGAGAAAGCAATCAAGCGATTGTGTGGGTGCTTAGCATAAGGAGGAAAAAATAAAAATAAAAAAATAAATCTGTATTTCTGCATAGCTTTCAAAATCAAAACATTCTAAATGTCATTAGAAATTTTACATTACTGTTTAATGAAAAAGTACAGCACATAGATCATGTCTGGTCTGTTTACCCAGGATACAGGTAATAGAAAATGTGACTACAGTCTTGGGTGGAGTTAAAGTGTTTTATCTGATTGATTGGTACATTATAACCACAATAGCGGGGGTAATAGCCTATAACACATCCAAATACAATCCCTAAGAGCCATTTTACATTTCCTAGAAGAAGCAACTGAATTATTCTGTGCGGATGAGTAAAAATCAGGCTATTTAGCCTAACACTTCATGTATTTTATGCAGAGGTGGTTTCTCAATAGCTCAAGGGCATCTGTCAGACATAAATGAACCAGATTCCAACAACTGCAGCACAGATTCTAGGAACAAAAGTTCCAGGAGCCTTTGTGATCTCTAAAATATACTAAAAACTAGGAAGTGAAAAGATGACTACTGCAAAAGCAGTGGAAGCAAAAGAGCATTGTCCATAACCATTGACTGGAACAAGGAACTGTGACTACCTGAAATAGCATCACTTTCCAAGAACATCTGACCCAAATATGTGCCAGGACAAACTAGTAGGACCAAACTTCCTTTACTGCTGGCTGTTTTGAATCCTCTTTACAGCTGATGAATGAACTAAAAGGCTTTCTTGGTATTCTCTACTTTCAAAACTGTAAAAGTTTAATTTGGAGAGGGAAATACCACATGCTAAGAAAAGTAACACTTCCTTAATATGTTCCTTCCAAAAACAAAACCAAAAACGAACCCAAACACCACTGTTTGCCTTGTTTTTCATGTGTCTATCATTCAAAATAGCTGATTCCTGTACACTCAGTAAGTTCTTTTGCTTCTTTAGGTTACTTTGCTAACAAACAAAAACTACTTTTGTAGCTACGTCCTTCTGCGCTCATCAGTAAAGTGGTTTTATTCCACTTCAGACTTTATAAATATACAACTCTTGGAAGATTTTTATCATTTCATGACGATGGAACAAATAATGGCAAGGACTTCCCACTTTCTCCTCATCGCTTCTGTTACCTCGGATAGCCAGGACTCTTATCCTCCCTTTACAATCTTAACAGGTTCAAATAATAATTTGTTCATTTGCCCCAGTATTTGTGGAGCTTCAACTTATATCACTATGGCAATACTTGCATTTTATGGCTGCTCCTGACAAGCTGCTAGATTTGTTCCCTTACACAAGGGTATTTTTTGCTTTTTTAACTTTAATAGCAATGTTCCCCTAATCCCTTTGAGATTTTAGAGGCTTTTTGTACACAACATGTTTTAATAAATATCTGCGGAGACTGTAACAAAAACAGATCATTCTTCAAGGCCCTTTACATTTGTAAGTTCATTTCAGAACTAAGATTTCTCCTGGTTGCTAATAAATAACTCTTCTCCCCCCCCAGTTACCCTTTGGCTTCCCTCCACTGTATCATCAGACTTGGGAAGCAGAATATCTACAGTTATGGGCCTTTTAGTACACCCCAGGGAGTCTGGAAGTAAGTTGTCTGAAGGATTTCAGAAAGCCTTGATCTCCTTTTTTTTTGTAGGTTCATTCACTAATTTATCTTTCAAGTGGTCAGTTTCAAAAACAAGACAGACTTCAGCATGGTATTTATTTGTTTTGGAAAACAAAAGTCTTGCAAAGGAAAAGGGCTGGCTTTCAGATGTTCCTCTCCAAAAAGAAAACTTAAAACATCTCAGGTAAGACTCAAAAAAACCCAATAAAATGAATTTCTATCCAATTGTTTATACTGTTGACCCTTGGTCACTCATCAACTCTACCTAATTAGCACAGATTTTTGTCCTCCCACTGTTTCAGGCCATGGCTAAGCCCAAAAGACCTCATACTGCACCCTCACTTGTATTGGAGAAGACCCATTCCCTTTCCTCTTTCTGCAGGGAAAACCATCATTTTAAAGTTCCAAGAATGGATTTAGATGTTTAAGCTGACAAAATAGGAAAAGCATAGGCTTTCAACGTCAGTATCCTCCAAAATACCTCATGGCTATAGTAGCCTTGTTAGTAGTATCACAGAAAATATCACAGAAACCTCAAAGAAGAAAATAATGAAATCCTTTAAGAAATTCCTTATCACAAGCAGCTCTCACTGGGAGCCAAAATAAGAGACCAAGCCTTTATTAGTACTATCAGAGAAAAAGAGCTCTGTAACCAATGAGTTTCAAAGCACCAGCACAAAGGAAGGAAGGAAAAAAAAAAAAGTCCAACACTTCTCTCCATGTTTCTTCCCAATACTAATTCTAGGGAGAGGGGACCTCTGCCAAACCCTTACCAAATCCTGTAATCAAATACATGCTTTCAGAAGCCTGTAGGATCATAGTTCTTAGGAGTAAGGTGAAGAGCAAGCCCGAGGAGGCTTTTCCTGTGCAGCAACGGTGCCATCTACAGCCAAACCGAGGCCACAACACAACCGTGGGGAGTTGCAGTAGGCAAAGAGGCGTTTCAGATGGTTTTGCCACAAATTTGCTCTTCAAAGTTCAGGTATGACTGAGGACACTGCTGTAATACGATATTTAGTAGGATATATTTTTATATCTTCTATATAGCTTTTTTTTAATGTGTTTTCAAGCGATTTGTTCTCAGATTGCATGGTCTTGAAGACTCTTCAGCTGTGGACCAAACCATGCCAAGTCCCTGACAGATGTGGCTATGGAAACCATATGTTAAAGGCAAGAAGCAGAATAACATTACATGTCTGTCGTCTCACACACACACAAGACACTACACAGAGCTTATTTTATAGACTCACAGAGGAAAATTACTGGTCCTTCTTATAAGCCATAGTTCAGCTGTCATCTCCACAATCAAGACAGACATTCACACTTGAAGCAAGAAAAATCAACTTTCCTAGAGCAGCTGGCACATCACTGAGAAGCTTTACTTGCTAAGAATTACAAATATGGAAAGTCAAAGAAATAAAATATGCAACTAGAAATATGTCAACAAGTAACATTGGAAATAGAATGTCAATAGAAATATAGACAATCAAATTCAGAAATAACAATAGATACTACACACAAGCTACCAGGAAAAGAACATTAATAAGCATCTGGAAGCTTGAGCTGATGCAAGTTACATTTTCTTCACATACTCAGTGTGCAGATGGGAACAGCAGAAAACATCTGCCAACGATTTCAAGTGGAGATGATCTATTTCACCCCAGGGGCCTTAGCAATTCTACCAGTGCTGCCTGGCTCGGCCCCTAAGATGCAGCACTGTGCACCTCTCCATGCTGCCCCACCTCACCACCTTCACTGTCATCACACCTGCACCCAGGCCTGGTACGCATTGTCTACCTGACAAGCTGTATGCGCTCCTCTTGGTGGATCTCTCCAAATACATGCAACCTTTTGGTTGGTAAGTGCAGGTGTCTCAATATTTGTAGGTTTTCTTAGCTTATGCAAGCCAAATGTAACCAGGGCTAGGTCTTCCAGTGAGTGCAAAGAGCCTGAAATAAGGACTGGAAATGAAGTTAATACATCAGACAGCCAGCCTTGATGGGATACAAATTCTAAAATACAGGACCTGGACTGCATCATTTAATCATCAGAATTCATTGCCTTGTTATTGTAATCTGTATAAAAGAGATAAGGGGGTCTCAGGCAGTTCAAGGAACTGCTTCAGGGAAAGCAATAGAAAAAATAAAAGGAAAGAGACTAAATGAAGAAAAGTAAAAGAACCTGATGAGGAAGAAAAAGAAAAGGAGCAAGGCAAAAGGTAGATTACAAATCTTGACTTCCCACTAAACAAAGCTGATTGTTAGGAAAGGGCAATAGGTAACCACAGAGTTCTGTGACTCTATGAAAGCACAAGATTCCTGGAGATGTCACTAGAATATCAAAAAGCAGAGTACCGGAAGTAGCCCTCATACAAATAGAGAACTATAGTTCAGCCTCTTCACTGAGTGAATGCAACGCAGTCCAGCTAGCAGCTTTCTCACTCTTCACAACAGAATATGGACACTAGGGAAAGACATCTGAAATTAAGAGTAGGCAACTCATAAGCTTGTTAAAGCTGACTTGTACAGCAGATCTTTCACACTTCAGTGGAGCTTATTCTGTTCTTATTTTGGTTTTTAATATACCACCCAATTCTATGTTACCTGCTTGGACATTTCTTTATGGGTACATGTTTCCATGCAAAGAGACTTCCTCCATCTAGATCCCAACTCAGTATATACTCATTAGGACACTTACCTTACCACAGTTACACCCCATAATTCACCTATCTTGAAATCAAATCTGTTCCACAGCAGAAGCATATAAGCTCCAACCTGACCGATAACCTACCCAGTATTCACACTGCTAGCCTTTCATCACACCTCTGTTGAATGTTTTACTTAAGACTGTGCTGCAAATAGTAGTTATTCAGGTTTGGTTTTTACTTTGTTATCTCTAAACTCTACTTGGCACCCTGAAATCAGCAGGAATTTGGGGCCTGCCTTTGTCCGCCAGCAGGGACTTAGTTATCTGGGTAAGCAGAGGCATAAGTTTGCAAATTGTCTTTTCATAAAAATTTAAGAAACCTTCAGGTCCTTTTCCCACTCTCTCAAACCTGACTTCTGAAGCAAACACTTCTGATAATCAGTGCAATGAGGATTTATATCAGTAAGTTCTTGGGGGTAAGAGCAAAGCAAAAAATGCCTTCAATATTCATACTATGAAGAGCTTCACTGCAGTATGACGCAGACCAACTTTGCTAGATGGACTCAGAGCTTTAGGGAGTCCATCAGCAATGCTCCCAAATGAGCATAGCCTGGAAAGGTAATTAAGAATCAAAGTTATGTTAAAAAATAATTAAAATTCAAATGACCTTTTTGTTTTACAAATAGATTTATCTTTCCTAAAATAGCTGAAACTATTCACTATTTGTGAACAGTGAATACCATTCACAAATTATTAATGTTGTAACTTCGTCAGCAAATATCTGCCTGCAAAAAACTGGCTTGCACAATATTAAAAAGAAAAAAAAAAAAGCCATTCAAACTTTTTCCCCTCCAGCAGGATGGATGCATAAGCTAATGCACTTCTGCTTTATTTATTCAGTCAGGAATTCGTTCTTCAGCACTGGAAAATACAGTTCAATAATTTTTGCTTGAACAAACTGTTGAAGCAGAAAGTTAAACGCAAACAGTGCACCTGTGGTACTACTGGAGAACTCTGTCTAACCCCGCAACAGTTACATGTACATACATTAGAATATTTATCAAGGGGGCATAAATACAAGTAGCAAGTACACCTATTTCAGACAGGTAAATGAAACAGATTTACAAATCAGCTACAAGAACACTGAAAAAGCCTGAAACTCTTCTCAGGTATTTCTAAGACATAACAAGTGAAACATGGACATCTTGCCTTAAATTTTAAATAATGCATTTAAGGCTTTGCTCAGGGGCAGAGCGGTGGTCTGAATACAAAACTGAGTGTGATTAAAGCTCTAAGTTTATGATGTAGGAAAAACCATCTCAAGTCTGAAAAGCAGAATTTCCAGTTTATAAAAAGGCATGAAAGAACACATTTACACTCACATATTATGAATTCTGTACAAGGAGAAAGTTTAACATCCACAGGCACTTGTATCCTGGCAAACAAAGCAAACAAAGATACAGCTGTCAGGGAAGACTAATATTTATTCCATGAGGCACTGTTAGAGCCCTAGCTGAAACACTGCATCCAGTTTAATTATGCATATTTGGAAAAGATTAGAGAGAAGGAGCATGAGCAAGGGTACAGTAAACTTACCTGAAGAGAGAGACTCCCAAGAAACCTTGGTGTGATTAATTTAGGAAAAAAAAAAAGAAAGAGTGCTGCCATGGGAAAGAGCAAACAAAAACTAAGTAGCTATAAAGAGATTTCAACCAGAAACTTGAATTAAAAAAAAAAAAAAAGAAACTTCCCTACAAGAAAGGAGTGCTGATCTAAAAATGTCTTTCAATGTAAGCAAGATATCATGTTATTTAGGATAGAATCCCTTTTATGAACTGACCATATTCCACAAACAGCAACCGAACCCAGTGAGCTACACTGCATACTTACATTCCCAAGCAAACCTCTTAGCAGCACCATATAAGATTCTATCAGAAAATGGTGATACAGTATTTCAAATACAATTGCTTCATGCTTTGTATTCAACTTTAATTTTGACTGTTACCATTATAGAAAGAGAAATGTACATAAATTCACAACAGTAAAAAATTCCAAGATATGCCATTTTCCAAGTCATGTAATAATTTCCCAGTTACAACTGGGAAAAAAAAATCACACCCACAAGAACTGCTTGAACAGTGATAGTACAACTAGACTTATAGATGCAAGAGAAAGAAAAATCACGAACACAGCTAGGTATCAAAGTAAATTTGTAAGAGGCTGACTTGGATTATACCAAACAAAAAGAAAATCAAAGAAAACATGGTAGGGCCACTGTGCAATGGGAACAGAAAGGTTACAGGTCAGCGTGATACGTAGCTCCAGGGATTTCTTTTAGATGAGAAGGGAAAAGTTGTGGTCAGTGTGTATAAGAAATAGGTTAAGCCTTTCTGAATGTGAACAAGACTTTTGAAATCAAGACAGACATAGTCATCAGCAGTTGATCTTAATCGTGTTTCTGTTCAGGTGCTTAATAAAAGGACATCTGTAAAAAAATCTGGCTATGCTCCCTGAGACAAAGTATCTTCTGTGCAAGAGAAGAAAGGGATGGACTGACACTGTGCTGACATGGAGTTGAAGCCTGAAAGTGGTAACTCCATAAATCAGCAATTCTATAGGAATGAGTGCATGAGGATTGAAAAAATGCAGAGGCAGAGGAACGATTTCTTCCTTCTGAAGGAGATAAAGGACTTTCACTGGCACCGGCAGCTTTTACATTCTGATCTGCATCTGGGCACCTTTGCAAATGAGAGCAGACTAGAGAAAAACAAAGAATCAAAGTTCTGATGAGTATCTCCAAGCCTCCCCACAACAGACAGACAGACCAACCGACCTTCTGCTGTCTAGCTACATAGGGCTGCTTCAAAAACCACACAATTACTTGTATACATTACTGAAGCTTTGAAGTTACTTCTTTTGACATGGCTCAAAATACCTTTTACTTTCAGTGGGAACATTTCAAGTTGAGGTTTTCCCATATTTCACCAGCAAGTGACATAAATGAATGATGTTTGGGGCAGAGGTTTTAAGATTACTTTTTTTCTCCTGCTTTGAGGGGGGAAAAAAAAAAAGGAAAGTTTAAAGAAATAAGAGCTCTTTGTAGAAAGCTTTGTATGCCACAGGAGGCTGAACTGTCAACAAAATTCAAGCAACATTTTTCAGGCATCAGACACCCTTTAAAGTCTTGATTTGAGCTTTAAGCACCCTACAGGGCACAGAGGCAATTTCTAGAAGTTTGTATCTCTACTAAATTTCTACAATTTCTTATGAATGCATATGTCACGACCAAATATCCTTAAACTTTCTCAAAAACAATCCTGGCTAGTAGGACAGCACTTTCACAGCCAAACAGATGGTATCTCAGCTTGACTCGCAGCATCATTAGTCTCTATTTCTAGGAATGAAAGGAACCAGGTTTTACTGGTTTTGATTGATCACGTTTGGTTGTACTGATGCAGCTGAGAATTTTGGGGATGGGGGGGTGTGTGTGTTAAACTCTCTTAATAAAACAGTATGTGACCCTGGAGCCGAGCAGCCTATGACACTCTTAACTTACTCCTCCAGATGATCTTATTACAGGGTTACAGATGAGTTGCTGAATCCAAAATAAGCACCTATTTCTCCATTAGTTCCGCTCAATCTGAGGAAAGGCACCAAGCTTCCCCTACAGTTGCATCAGGTCAAGGAGCACCTTAAACATGAATTCAGTCCAGTGTGATTTTTTTTTTTTTCTAAATGCAAGCACCATAAATATTTAAGCATCATTTTTAAGAACAGATATATTGACGTTTCTATAAGATGAAGTCTAATCACTGCAGCTACTTAGAACAAGTCAGTAAGACAAAAACTGCCACTTTTGGCAAGACAAAGCAAAACCCAGAAATCCCAGAATAGAAAACAATACCCATAAGATGCAGCAGTAACCAGGAATTGGTAAAGATAGTAACATATCCTAATAGCAGTGTTGGAGATAGTAATTGAAATCAGAATCCATTACAGAAACAGACAAAACACGCATAACATTGGAGCAGGACTTCACATCTTGACAGTTTCAGGGAACAAGAGCCTCTTGAAATAAATTACTAACTAAATGTAATAGTGCGGGCTCTTTCTCATCTTAAATCAGCAGAGATTTAAAATAACTTCACGAAATCCATCAGCTTCACTAAGGCTTCAACAGAGTAAACTAATAATGACTTAAGATTTCCAGCAAGACTCCTAGAAGACAGTTTTGAGGTGTCAAAGCAGCACTTTGAGTACAAACAAAAGAAATTATATGAACATTTCTGCAGGAATATATATAATCTAACCCCCTGTTGTGTTTCTGCATTAAAACTCTGCTTCTCAGAAAGATGTAAGCTTTAGAACACTGCTGTTAATCAGAATTCATCTACCACATAAAGGAGAGCCTGCTTTGAAAACCTGTACCTTTGAAAACCTTAAAACAAACATGAGATGTAACCTGCCAGACAGGATGCAGACTGAAGTTATTCTAATCCTCCTTTCTGCTGTCTCAAGAAAACCTCCTCCTGTTCTCACCAGGCCGGTTTGACACAATTGGACAGTGCTCCCAGTGCTCTGCCTCCTCATCCTGGAAAAGCTCCTGCCCCATTCAACCTCCAAGAAACATCAAAAGGTCAGCTTTCACTCTTCCCAGCCTTTTGCCCTGGACATTCAGATGCTGTCCCATTCTCAAAATTGCTCTCTAAATAGCTTCTAAACTTTCCCAACTTTTCTAACACCCAGATCATCCCTAATCTGCATTAAACTGTAGCTTGCCATGATTACCTTCCTATCTCATCTCTCTAAGTCACCAGCTCTACTAAAACTTTTAATCTTTTTTTTTTCTTCTGCAATAATCATCTAGTCCTTATCTTCAATGGTCTTTGCATATTTCTCTCATGTCTTAGGTGTCCCTTTGCCTCTACTGGATTACCTTTTTTAATAGCTTGCACCATGCTGTTTTTTATTGAGACCTTGGCTGAGGATATTCTAAGCCCACATCACCAGATTGAGACACATCTTTTCTGTGCTACTTGTTATCCTTGTTTAGGGAACAATCAAAGCCTACTTGAAAACAGAATGAAACTATGAAAATTCAAATGGACATCTCCAGGTCTGCACCTAAATGCCCCCCTCATTCAGTACCACAAATGTCCTACAAAAACATGGGTCAGTGCTCCAGGGGAGCTGTAAGTTTCCTCTTTAGTTGTTCACCATCTTCAGACTATTTAATGCCTGCAGAGTTTGTTAGCCCACAACAGCATCAAGTCTCCTCAATGAAAGCATAGTTCCCTGTCTATTCATCACCCAGTATCACAGCCCAATACCTCTCTAAACCTTAAAATCATACTCAAATGGATCCATCCCATGTCCTCTGAAACTAATCCCCTCCTCAGCCACTAAAAGATTCTGCTAGGAAGAAATCTCCCTAATATATACCTTTCCTTTTTCCTCCAAAAGGATGGGAATTCTGTAGCAGTTGCTCTGTCACAGACAGTTACTGAGAGGGTTCACTCCCTTCTACTCACTCTTTTCTGTGTTTATACTCTGATTTCAGTTGAGCAAGACCCCATATTTGATGTTTTTTCTTGGTCCATTCAAATTTCCAGACTCTGTTCGGTTCAATATGTCATTTCAGGCTCCTGCCTTCAAACACATGGCAGTTCTTGCCATCATCTCATCACAACTTTAAGGCTTAGCCTCTTACAGCTGAGAATAAAACAAGTTCCTCTTCAATTTGATCAAAATAAAAGCATTTAAATCATTTGTAACTAAGATATTAGAAATAAACTCTGAGGAAGTATTTTTTCCTCAAAGAACACAACAGTTTTGATAAATATTCTCAGTTTAGGGAAAGAAGCGTAGTTATCTTTTCTGTTCTGTGGTAAAATCATTCACCAGAAATTTTTCCTATCAGGTTCCCCATGCAATTTTGTCATCACTATAAAATGGGAGTAGGCAGGCAAACTGGGAGGATAGCAAAGCTGTTCCTTCCACAGCAGTGCTAATTTTCACTAGTTTGAAGAACTCAGAAACACATGATATGAGCCATTGAAAGAGACAGGCTACTAGCCTGGACTGACAGGTGACTTGATTCAATAGAAGCATTTGTTTTGTTAGTTAAATCAATGCTGAAGCTCTGACAGATTAAAAAACAACTTGGAACAAGGTTTTTCTATTCCCTACAGCTAGGACTTCTCACAAGATTACCTGGCTATTGTATCAAAAATGCACAAATAATTTCGTTACCATTAAGGACAGTAAAGAGGACTGTCTGTAGTAGTTTGGTTTATATTTAATCTAACCATAGTCAAATATACCTGTGCTGAAACATTTACCAGTTCTTTCCTACCAAGTGACAGAAAAGTTTTCTCCCTCTCTCATCTTATTTTGTTAAGTCCTTTAAATGACATCTCTCAGGATTACAGTAACAGCTGGCACCTGTAACAGGACCAGATTATAATTACTAAAAAAGCATACATAAACTTATATGAATCTTTAAACAAAGAGAGACTATAAAAATGAAGTTTATAGCACATGCTCCCAATGCAAAACAGCACCAGCAATGCCAAAAAGGAATTTTAATGAAAAAATCAATACAATACAACAGTTACTCATTCACATAACATTTTATGAGACAACAGATAGGACAAAACAAAAACAAAATACTTGGAAGTTTTTGTTAAATACCTGTTAAAATCTGTCATTTAAATTAGCAGTGCAAATAATTGAAAAGCTTAAAATAAACTTGGTTTCAGTTACAGTATCTGTCAGAACACATAATTTTCATCAGCAGCCAGGTAAGCTTTACACCAACTGAGGAAAACCATGATAATACAGCACCATTAGCTCCTATTCTCCAGTGCAGATAACTTTACTAAAAGACTCCTGTCTAGATTCTAGCTCTTAATTCTTGGCTGTTAGGACAAGTCAGGAATCTTCCCTTGTCATTGCATGGAAGTGTATCATACACGATATAAATAATATAGATGTAAATCAGGAATATGTCACAAACCAGCATCAGAATGCCTTATCCAGTGGAAATCTGTGAACATTACAGAAGGATCAGGTTACTTCCAATTTCTAAACCAAGTTTTCATTTACAATGAAGTGTAAAGTAGCAATATAAAATAATCTTAAAAATTTACTGCCAAGGGAGCATCAAGGTCCCTTAGGTGAAATAAGGGATGACAGAAGAGAACACTGACATTCTACCAGCTATTAAAGGATCCAAACTATCCTCAGATGAAGGTGCAAATTATGTATTTCAAAGCCTCATTCATGGGATCAAATCACAGTGTCTCATTCTAGAACACAGTTTTCCTCCAGTCCTGCACCTGTAAGCATCCTTTTACAATTTTTCAGTCTGACCCATTTCAGTCAAAATGTTTCGTTTATATGGATTTCAACCCCGCCATTTACTGTGAAGCCTAGAAATAATAGAACACTGGCCCTGTTCTTAGACAGTAATTAATCCACTTTGAAGATGATGGAGAGAGGGAAAAGTTTGTGCATGTCTTGAGAGAAGGGCCTGGTCAAAAAAAAACGTGATATTGAACAGAAAATCTTCTGTAGAGTCCCAACAGGCTCTGGACAAAGGCCTTATTTGCCTCCAGAAAATGGCAACACAACACTTAAAACCTGTAAGTCACATATCCAAGCATGACTAAATTAAACTCAGTGTTTACTCTATAGACCGCATCTGCAGCATCCACATGCTCTTGTACTGCACTTTTTCAACTTCTACATTTTTTCGGCAGAACAATGCAGTTTACAGGGCAATACACTGGTGTTTGAATTTGTACTCAAGAATTAACTTGTAAAAACAGTATATTAATTATGCATGCATTGTTAACTTCTAATACACTTCCTGTTAACAAAATCTGAACATGCATGCAATGTTTAAATGCAATGTCTAAATCTTAATCTTGTCAATATTGGCTGGCTCTTTCATATACTTTTTTTTTTTTTCCAAAATAGAATTGCATGTCAGTCTGCGTTTTTCCTGAACTCAGATCCGAAGCTCCTGTCCTCTGGGCTGCAGGAAGCAGATCTTACAATGTTAGACCCATGTCAGATTTCCAGGTCATCCAAAAGTGTGCACTCTCTCCATAACTCCTGTCTTCTGGCATTCAGCTGTGTATGCTCCAGCAATGTGCCAGTATCCAGACACAGAATAAAAAGAGGAATAGTTGTTTGGTTTACCCAAAGCAGAAGGGGAACAAGCCCTAAATTAGCTTAGGAAGAAAAATTGAGGTTTCTTTTCCTGGAAATCATACAGTGATATTGTTTCCCAAAGTTTTACTCATCCTTATAAAATATATTAAATTTTCTCAACCATTATCTCAATGTTACAATAATCCACAAAATACTTTTCCCCTCATTTCAGCATGCAAAGTAGAAAACTAAACTTTAAATGGCTCATTGAAGGTTATAACATAAAGAGAGTGTTTTTTCCATTCTCAAAACTTTTGTGATGCTACTATCCATTTCCTAATGCAGAATGCACAGTAAGCTCAGAGCTGCATAAGGCAAGGTGCCTTTTCAAATTCCTTTTTGAAGCCGGCTGATCACAGAACTTGACTTCGATGTTGCCATCGCTGAACGCCTCCCTCCTGGCCTCATCCGAATCAATGGGATTTCTTTGAGAAACGTTTGCCTTTTTTCTCCTCATAGTAATCCCCGAATTCCCAAGTTGCCTGGCTGGTGATGCATTTTCTTTGACAACGCAGAAGCAGATGGCAGACAAAAAGTTTTTCTTGAAGTTTTCGTTCATGAAAGCATAGACAATGGGGTTGCAAATTGAATTGAAGAATCCTATAATCTGGACGATTGCAAAGATCATTTTGACTGTCACATCATCATACTCCTTTTCAAAATTACCTGGAAAGGAAAAAGGAAACCTGTTGTAAGCACAGAATGGTGTAAATGCCTACTACATAACCAGTTTATATCTAGTTTGGCATTAGGAGCTTTTGTTTAAATTAAACAAAGGATCTTGCTGGAGGTTCTTAGTATTAGCAATAGGGTTTCATCAGCAAGGAAAGATCAAGATCTACCACATAGTCCTGCTTTTATTTAAGTAAGGACAAAGTTATGTGAAAGAGGCTATTTATGAGCAAAAAATCTTGCCCAGAGGCCAAGCAACAGAATGCTTCCACTCTGCTAAGTATAGGCCTCATTTAGTCAAGTTGTTCTTCTGGCTCTGAGTTTCATGTCCACATCAAATGTGCAAGTACCTTAACAACAATCCTCATCTTGACACTGACCACACATGGCTTCTTCCTGTGCTGACATAAAACAGCTCATGCAGGTAAAAATGCATCTTTTTGGTCACATCTCTTACTTCTAATCGTTGAGATCACAGAGGACTCTGAATTCCTTGAATTCAAATACTCAGTGACCAAACTCCAGATAAATACTACAAAGGTTTATATGGCAAGTAACATAAAGGCCATGCAGCACCTGAAATAATTTCTGAAATTAGCAGGGAAAAGAGATTAAACAGTTCATGGACTGTTATGGGCAACCTTACCATGGGACAATCCAGACAATTTTAAGAGTTACAGCTTCTGCACTTCTGATCTTGCCCAGGTATACACATCATTAGGTTCAGCTGACTGGCTGCAGCGCTACTGATTTATCTGCTACAACCTTATTTGTGATAGAAGACAAAGAAACAGCTGCTGCCTTTGACATGTAGACTACAACTACTGAAAACAACTTCTTATTCCTACACAGGAGATGGGAGACGGACAGTGCAAGACCCCAAGGAATAGAGCAAATGGCAAAAATCAAAGGTAACAAGCATTGAGGGCATTTCCAAATTAGCATCCAGTCAAGACTACTGAAAAACTTCAACTGGATTTGCTGGGTATCATCACTATGACGTCCAGTATTTCTATTTCCAATATACCTACCTCATTAAAATGAGGGCAAGTAAAGGAATAAACATTTCATAACAGTTTAGCTTAAAATAGTATGACAACTTAAGTGGATGCAAATAGAGGTTTTCACACATTAAAATGAAATTTGTACTAAAAAGTTACTTGTTCAAGAGGTATTATATTTGAAAACAACTTCTGCCTTCCAGCCACGTACTTTTGACCTTTCAGCAAATGAGAGTAGCAAGAAAAAGAATTAACAGAGAAATGCTCACCACCCTAATACTGCTTTTCCTGAGACTCATAAGGCCAAAGAAATCTCCTTTTCAGGACGGTTGTTATGTGCTGTACAAATTCAGAAGCAATGACAATCTCCTTTCTAAAGGCCTTAAATTCTAAAAGAGCTGGTAGGGAGTTTAGGTTCCCTCCCATTCACCCTGCAACAAAGTTCCATAGGGTTTACAGCAGGACACAAAGATTTATGGTTTGGGGGTTGTCTTTTTTTTAACTCACACAGCACAGGAAAAGAGATGTCAACAACACACAGGTTTTTTTAAGATATAAGGTATCTACATGAAAGGACCTTTCCCACCTAAACGATTCTATGACAATGGGTTTTTTGAAATGTGCTCATTTACCATGAGCACTGCAGAGCTGTCTATCACTCGTAGCCTTCAGAGTAATTTATCCATGGTTGGCTATGTATCTGTTACAAGACAGTGAACCAAGATTTACAAGCACAGCATTAACCTTTGCTGCAGTTGAACGCTGCAGCAGCACTAGCTTTTCACAACCTATAGTTCTATTACATTAAAAAAAAAACCCAACCCTAAGAAAGGCTTTATTGTATGACAACATGGCAGATACTCACTGTATTCTATCATCATGTGAATCACATGGAAAGGGGCCCAACAGACTGCAAAGAGAAACACCACTGTCACCATCATAACAATTGCTCGCTTCTTCTTCCTGAAATTGCATCAAGACATTCCATACTGAATCACTACGAATTGACTGGTAATTAGGTCTCTCTCTTCAGGTTAGATCTGTAAATGTGTTGCAGATGCAAATAAGATGGAAGAATACTCAGAAGTACACAATTCCCTTTGAAATTCAAATGCCTTGAAAAAGGCAGCATCGTATTATCTAGTACATCAATTAACACCTTATTTCTCTCTCTTGGGAAAGCAATGCACTTTGCAGCTGCAGCAAGCAATAGCATTAGCATGTCTTGCAAGGCATTTTCAATCGTTAAAGCAGACGCAATCACAATAGTAAGATCTAAGGGAGAAAAAAATAATTCTACTGATAGCTCAAAAAACAAGAGTCTCTTCCTAGATCTGGGAGCACTGACCTTACCTGCAGCACCTAATTACACAGAGAATTTGACGAAGTGGAACTACACCTGCAACAGTCAAGCTTTGCTGGTAGGTCAAGTCCTAGAATAAGAGCAAGGAACACACTCCCTGTCTCCCCTGTAATATCTCAGAAACTCAGGGTATATATGAATTTATCATCATTCCCGAACTGGTATTTAATTCAGTTAACTGCATGTATAGATCCCAAGCAGCACTTCACGGGTGCAGTTACAGGATCTTCTCCCCACTGTGTGAAAATAAACTGAGGAGTAGCCTGTAAATTACGTCACCTTAACACTCCTGTGAGATTGCACCCTCTTTCAGTTTTGACTTAGAAGGGTCCTCTTCCTTAGACAAATCTATGGACTCATTTATCTTCAAGCTGCCTGTCAGCATTCTTCTTACAGTCAATACTTAAGGTGATGCTCTCCTCAATGGGCAGAGCTGTTAGAGGTTTGTAGTACATCAGGAAACTGGCCAATTTGCCCAATGAAAGGAAAAAAACATGAGGCAATAGTAAGGGTAGTCCATATTTAGTGCTAAAGAGCAACGTTGATAATTATTGATTTTCATAATCTTTCAGATAGAGCATTACCACCAGGACAGTCTTACACAAACATCCAAAACCACTCAATACTCTTTGGAAGCTATATCAAGTTAAACTGTACCAAAGCAGTTTTCAAATTATTCTCCCCCTTATTCCATTTAACTTACAATAGGATTATAAAGCAGTGTTCACAGTCTCAGAATTATGTAAGAACTTTCCACAGAACAGAGGGAAATAATCTACCAGCATTTTTCCCAAGTCATCTTCTAACTCATGGCCTACATCTTTTAAAAATTTGACTTCCACAGTGTGGCTACACTATACTTTGAAGAAAATATGCTTAAGTTGTCGTAAGGTGGGTATCTAAGTGCTAAACAACTAGCTAGCTTTAAAAAATCTGGTCTATGCTTGTAGACTTCCCAAAAGATAAGGAAAGATAGAATGGTTTTTTTCCCCCACTGGTTTTCAAGGACTGTTGGGGGTGGGGGGAAGCTTTCTAGAATTCAAAGTTCCAACTGTATTTTACTTTACAAACCTTGATATTTTAGACATCTCACTCCCATGAATGGTTTGAAGAACTGAAGCATCTCCCACTCGTTTCTTAATCCAGAGTTCATAGCCAATTTTAGTGTACAAAAAAAGCATCAACATCAGTGGAAGAAGAAAGAGTATAACAAGAATAAAGGTTGTATATATCTTCTGATAAATCGGACTGGCCCATTCTTCCAAGCAGCAAACGTACACTTTTTCATACAGAAAGTCATATTTAACCTGTAACCAGTGTAAAGGAGATGAGTCACTACAGTGTTTACAACACTACACTGTAAAAAGCAAGCACATGCAAATATTCCTTGCTCTTAATACAACAACCAAAATTCAGAGAGACTTTGAAAAGTGACAGCTTTCTTCCGAGAACCTTTGCACATCAAGTCTTGAGTTGACAAAGAAAGGTCAGGACATGCTCTGATTTGCACTCCTCTATTTTTTTTTTTCTAATTGAGATTTTCAAAGGAGATCTTGGCTACACAGTTTGCAAGATGGTTGTATAGCAACCTCACATATTAGTCACCTAAAAGAAAGATTTGTTAACATTTAGACTCACAAACAGCAGACTGACAAGTGGGGTTTTTCTTTTCCTCCAAAAGTACACGGTAACTCCTTAAACTGTAATGGGCAGCTAATTACATTTTAAACTAGGCACAGTTCTTTAAAGTCTCAGGAAACACTATGTCATTCTGAAACAATAACCTAAGCCCTACACTGCTGTGTGCCACTGTACCTATAAACCAAAAGAAAGCCACAGTGGAAGTCATAGATGTAATTCCTGCTCTTTGACATAATTAGGGAGGGTAGGCACAACAAGTCCCTGCTGGTAGTCCTTCTTCCAGTGCATGCAAGCCCTAACCCTTAGCCTTTCTCATGCTGGAACACAGAACCAAAGCTCCACTTCTGTTATCCCACTCTTATTTCTTAGGAGTTTATTTGATTTTATTGCTAAAAGGTACAAGATCCAGCAAGAACTGAGTTTATAGTGTAAATACCCATTTCACCTAACATACCTCAAGCCGTTGCACGTGCCACATAGGTGACCCGACAATAAGTGCCAGCAACCAGACTATGCCTGTAAACAAACGCATTTTTAATACTCTGTACAACAAGCAACATGAGCTTTGACATGAACAGTTGAACAGCTTCACCTTTAAAGAGTCAGGCAAAGCAGACGATTTAGAAAAAGAAAATCTTC
Organism: Eurystomus gularis; assembly: GCA_013400335.1. NCBI lineage: Eukaryota > Metazoa > Chordata > Aves > Coraciiformes > Coraciidae > Eurystomus > Eurystomus gularis. The sequence goes on from VZZY01012813.1 coordinate 159,018, forward strand.
TGTATGAGGTGTACATTAGTCAACATTCACATCAAGAACAGATTTTCTTTTGTTATCAGTTATCTCTCTCAAACTACCTTCATTTATTGGTATTCAAGTGTAAAGACAACAATTAGCATGAGCGGTATCAGTATGTTCTCTTTGTGTTACAATGGAAGGACCATTTACAGCTGTCCCATTGCTCTAGCAGCGCTTGTACATTTTGAACATTTCTTAATTAAAAAATAAAAAGGAAGAAAATAAAAGAAAGAAAAGGCTGGCAAAGGTTTATCAGGTTTGTCATTAAGTAAACCTCTGACTTCGGACTCTAAATTTATTGTCAGGGTTTTGTCTGGTAGTTACCATACATACAGGCAATATCCTTGAGGTATTTTAGAAACCTTACCAGAATTAACATTAACTCTCTTTCTGGATCACTGGTCATATCAGTGCCTTCTGTTCTGTCATGCCATCTGCACCAGCTACACTGAAAATTATTTATTTATATACAGGATTACTGGAGATGCCTAAAATCTTACCAAGCATCGTGAAAGCTCTTTTATTGGTGTACTGCCACTTCATTTTTAGGGGATGCACAATTCCCTGGTGTCTTTCCACAGCAATGCAGGTCATGGTAAGAATCTCAGTGACAATAGCAGTGGATTGAACAAACGGTACCATCTTGCAAGCGAAGGCACCTGCAATAGTCAGAAAGGAAGGTATGCAGCTGTTGTAGTTCATGAAAAAGATATTAGTACTAGACTTCATTACTGAAGTGCTATTTTGCAAAAAATACAGACTAATATTCTTTGATTTATTTTAACAGGTAAACTGCAAATCACCTACTTTTCAAATGCAGCTTTCAATAGTCATTCTTCCATCGTACACACTAGACCTGCAAAATGAAGACTTCTAAGGACATACTCACATGCTCTGTATCTTATTTCACTTTTGACTAAGTCTTTCATCATGTGTTTTCAAACATGCCAAGTTACAGGGATATTTATTATCTTTGTATCTCGGCAGATTACTCACTAGTTTTATGAAGTTCTCAAGTGTTACTTGTTTAAAAGTTTACCTTTTCTGCAGTTGCAAATACATTCCTTCTGCTCATTTAAATACTACTCTATTTGTACACTTCAGCACTTAATGCATCATTCTGCCAAGCAACACATATATACATATATATATAACTTCAGATTTCATTGGTGCTATAGCTTTCAAAAGTACATATTCAATTCTTAACATTAGTCATTCTCCATTACTCATCTCCAAGTCCCAACTATCTTAGAAACTGTGGTGCAAATTATGCTCTCAAAAAAACTTATGTTAATGCCATTCCCAAACTACTAATTTTCTGACCATATTTCTGACCCTGAGATAAATTTCACATGTCTGCATTCTTAGTTTCCTCACATTCTTACCGTTCAGTACCAGCTATGCTTTCAGCAACAGCCGAGGTTACTTCCCTCACTTGATCATTAAGCGTACTTTACCCAGGTATAATCTATAAAATCAAAATAGCCAAAGGAATCCAATCATAAATGAACCTTTAATATGCTACAGACATCTTGAGCAATAAAAGCATAGAAAACAAAGGAAACAAACAGGAAACTATCACAACTTAATCCCGCCCTCCATGAAGGGAGCAAGGAATAGAGAAACTTCTGTCTGCTAGGTGAGTCTAAAAGCCACCGTACCTTACAAGAAGGAACTGATTTACTACTGGTCTTATCAATTCTAGCTGCCTTTTCTCACTTTTTCTGTGGCTCCAAAAATGGAAGGACAGGATAAGGGGCAAAAAATGAAAACCAAGTACATACTCAACACCAGCAACATTGTGAATGTGCACAGAGATATGGCTTAAAACAGAATAAAAATACCATACAGCCCAGTTTCAACATACTTGAATGAAATCTCAGCATGGTCAGTAGGAACTGCGTGGAAGAAGATGCGCCGGTCTGCATGTCTGTTTCTCACCTAGTATGTCTTTTTCCAGGGTGTCAGAAAGAGCAAGACAAGACATCTTGATATCTTGTATCAGCTGCAATTTATACAGTAAAATTCCCCCTACTTCTTCCTTGGCTTCAGAAAGCACAAAGTAAAGCTCTTAGTAAATACAGCCAATATTTCACTTAACTCAGCATCTCGTCAGTTTCTCACTATACCCAGCAGAGTATGTGCTACACATAGGAGCACCAGACCCACTCATTCATATTTATAGTCCTTCAACCAGTGTGTTGAAGCTTCTGTAGTGAGATAACAAAAAGCAAGCTCACTTCATACCTTGTCTGCATCTGGCAGATAGTGAATAAAAACAAAGAGGTGGCTATGGCACAATCTCTGGTCTTTTCTGAAAACCAGCTCACTGCCATGACTAAAGCAGAGTTAAAATGACCTTCAGTCAAATCCAAATAACTACTCCCTTGAATCAAAAGAAGAGTTTCCATTATTGGTTTCAAGTTTTTTCTTTGCTAAGTTAGAAGCGAATCCTGATAAAAATAACATGAACAGGAAAAAATTTGTACATGAAAGAAATGTTTAAGTTCCTGTTTCAATGAAGAAATGAGCTCAGGTTTGGGTGTTGGAGCTATGGCAAAAAAAACCCCAGACTTTCAGCATATGCTGTTTCTTATAGTTTGAAAAAAGTCAGTTAATGTTAAGTCTACTTCACCTGAACTATATACTCCCTTATAGGCATTTTCCTGTAACACACAATTCCTTTGCTGAAGTCCCAGTATTCCAGGGTACTCTTAGGAAGCAAAGAAATCTCAATTACTCTACTTAAGTAACACAATGAGACAGTGATTTTCACTGGAGTTATACCAGTCTGGTGGAATTCCCAGCCTGTGCCCAACTATTCAAAGAGCAAACAGAATAAGGGAGTTCTTAAGGTAGTAACTCCCGAACTCCCAGATTTTCATTGCCTTTTGCTGGTATCTTCACATTTTCTTCCCAATAACTACACTGTCAAAAGCACAGACTACCACTATGCCTTTAGCTGAACCCCTAGGAGAAAAGGCTGCAAAAATCCTTACTTCATCTCTTTGAAGAAAAAAGCACAAGAAGTGACCACCTAAGCTATACAAAGGTAACTGTTAAAAAGGTAGTAAGAGTCTACACAATGCCTACAGATTGATCCTATTGAGCTGAAAGAGTGACATTAGGACTTCCAGAAATGTGAAACAAAAGGACATTTTTCATTAGACACAGCTGGTTGAAAAAGGAACACCTGCTTAGAGGCAAAAGGCATATGGCACACATTTTGGTTCCTTGGTAGACTCCATGATCAAGTCAAAAAAGCCACATGTATTTTTATGACTGAGAAATAGTACAAAATTCTTAAAAGGACACTAGCTAAAAGCTACTCAAGAAGTCTCTACATACCAATAGTAAAAACAGAACAGTATTTCAACCTCCTTGAAGCTTCTTGTGCCACCAAGCCCAGGGTCTCCAACTATCAACTTGTGTTAGCATTACCATATCGCTTTGGGGCTCTTTTGCTTGCCCTGAATTGTCCCTCACTCTATAAATGCTTCCTGTCCTCTGAAATCCTGAGATACAAGTGTTCAAAATGCAAAACTTCACCAAGGTTAAGTGACTGTTTAACAAGGAAATCAACTCTCCTTTACATGACTATTTTAAACAGACATGTTGGGGGTGCAGGAGGGAGGTCCCAGCAGGGCTTCACAGAGTCCTATCCCTCAGTCTTGACAAGCACAGAACTGGAGAACCATGGAATAATGCCAGTTGGAAAAAAAACTTGGGAGATTGCTAATCTGACCTCATGGCTCACAGCAGGATCAGCAATCAAGACAGATGCAGACCAGAGAATTCACATCTTGAAAATCTCTGAGGCTGAAGAAAGCACAGCCTTCCCTGGGTCAATCTCTTCCTCTGATGACTATCCCCACATGGAAAAAGATTTTCCTTATATGCTCTCTGGCCTTCTTGTTTCAGCTGAAGCCTTTTACCTCTCATCCTCCTGCCATGCACTGCTGTGAAGAGCCTGGGTCCATCTTCTCAACAACCTCCTTGTAATGCACTGAAAAATGCTGCTAGGTTGCCCCAAAACCACCCCTTCTTCAGGCTGAACAAGATCCGTTCCCTCACATATTCCACCCATACAGGGCAGCTGTTCCCACCCTGACATCTGGGTGGCCCTTTGCTGATCTCATATCAGTTTATCAATATCTTTGTGCTGTGGGTCCAAAACTGGACAATATTCTGGATCCTAAACACAACCTTGCTTGTGAGACACAATTTAACAGGCGAGGTAGGTTTTACTGTATCTAAACCTTCCCAGAATACAGATGATGTATCTCTTCTTCCTTCCCTTAAATTAACTGATTGCTATAATCACTAAACAAGGAAGTGTGGAAACATGGGCCTCAAATCCTGGCTCTCCAACCTGGATGAGAAAGACTTACAATTAGGGCCCCACCTACAGGACCTCCTTCTGAAATGGACCATCTCACAAGAATATTTACAGATTTTCACAGCCAGAATAAAAAACACAATACCTGCAAACTTGCATAGTCACTATCACGGAAAAAGGTACTGAGATCTAGTCCCTGGATCCAATAATGCACGCACATTTCATTTAATATTTAACCCATGTGCATAAAACAAGCTTCACCCACAGCAAGATGAAATCGATGCTACCCCAGTCTCAAGTGCCTGTTAATGTAAAGTCCCTTCTGGAAAAACAGAAGGAAAAGAAAGTTTATAATAAGCAAAATATGTTTGTTAAAAAAACAAATTATGCTACTACACCATCATTTAGACAGCGAAATTGAAAACGACTGAGAGGGGCAAAAAAAAATCTCTTTGAAACAGTATGATGCATTAAGAATATGTCAAGCTAGTTTGCACATTTGTGTTCAGACCTATCACAGAGTAACAGAATATTTTAAAATAATAAACTTGTTTACGCCTTTTCTCTAATCAAGCTGATAAAAATGTAGCTGTTTAGAACATGCTTTGGAGATAATACGGTTTAACAGCTAGTGTGATTCCAATCATCCTTCCATTCACTAACTTAACTGCTAGGCATTTTAGTTATTTGTATCAGGTACACTACGTCCCTGTCATGATACACTCATCTATAATAAATCAGCATTGAATTAAAACTACAGTGAAGTTCTGTATCTCCCAATCAATCTGAAAATAAAAATGGATTTGCTTTCTGTCTTCATAATAGAGGCACTTGAACGGCTTTAATTTTTATTTATTTCTTTTTAAACAACATTCTTTAAAACACCATGTTGTTGACCAAGGCCTTGCACTAAAATCTCTATCACAGCTGGTAAATCAGTTCTCTCCAGCTCACTTGATGCAAGCAAGGTAAGTTTTCTTATATTTTTTAACTTCAGGACAGAAAACAATTCAGTCAGTCATAATACAGATGATAGCCTTAAGGGTCTTTCATACCTGGGCGATACGTTGTTTTGTATCGATTCTTGGGTACGCCGGCATTTTGCATCCTTAGTAATTCACCATCCACGATGCACAAGCCTCTCACATGTTACTCATAGACCATAAAGCACATTATAAGTATGTCTGCCCAGAAAAAGGCATGACTGTAACACTCAGTAGAAGATCTGTGGTAGTTTAAGTCTGTTTATGGTAAATGACAGCAGCTGAGATAAAATGGTCTGGTGTGAGCCCATGCAATTTAGACCAAGCGCCTCAAATAGCCTATAGTTTTTTTACTGATGCAAGATGGAGTCCACACCATTCCCTCTACCCTGCAATTTGAAAGCGTGGACCACACACCTTGGAACTTCACACTGTCCACCCTCCTTCTACCTTCCCTCCAAGGCCCATGTGCAGTTTCTCTGCCTGTGGGTTACAAAGCCACTGACACGTGCACCGCAGTTCAGGCAAACTTGGATCAGCAGCATTTCAAAATGCAGCAATCGGTGAGTAAAACCAAATAGAAGCATTTAAAGATGCAGGATAGCTGTGCAGCAACGCACTGCTACCAGAACCCAAAGCTGCTGCAGTAAACTACTGTCTGCAATTGTGGTAGAAACAACAAGTAGTAGAGGTGAGGGGTTTTTGGCAGGGATACGGGTTAAAGATCCAGATCTCTTCTCAAGACAGAGGCACTAGCAGGAAGCGAAACAGGACACGGCAAACACATTCCCAATTCCCTCAATGCGAGGCAGAGAATGCCAGTTATTTCTACCAAGAAACAGGTCACAATAACTACCTCACATGAAGCACTAACCAATCTACCTGTATTCTAGAACTTGTTGTTTTATTTCTTTGCCTGATTAATGCAACAGCAAATACTTCACATCCTTGTGCATAATATTTACAGTAACTGATGATATGAGCGATCCACAGTAAGAAATTCCCTATGCTGAATGTGAGTAGAATGAGTTTCCTTCAGTGTTGTTTTGCTGCTTTTGAGAAAAAACACTCTGCCAACATTTATATATATATATATATATAAAACAACACATAACCCTACTATTTCCTTTCCTAAGATATTTGCTGTGTAACCCTTTCCCAAACCATCTTCACACGGAATTTTATTCCTGTCTCTACTCGTAAGCAAATACCCCAAAATACACAAGAGCGGGACGTGGAGAATGAAGGATACAGCAAGATTTCACCAATACAGATAGAACTACAAAACCACTCTGCTCTTCACAGAAGCAGACCAATCCCAAGACATAACCTCTCACACAGCAGGAGGCAAATGACGAGTGATTTCTGCCCCTGACCTGATTTACAAGAAGTCTAGACAACTTAATTTGGAAAGTTATAAAAAAGCTTAAAAACAGGCAATTCAAATAACTGGATCTCTCACATCCAGCTTTACTGTCTAGTATTAACCCTAATAGCAGGTCAACACTTAGAGTATTTGGAAACTCTTCAATATCAAAGAACATTCCAGAAGCGAGTCAGAGTGAAGTTTCTGATGTCTCATTGAAGAATTTAGAGGTATCCAAGAATACCAGACACAATTGTCCGGTGGTTTCCATTGCTAAGATTTAGTTTTAGTCCCTCAGAAAGAAATATTTATGCATTCTCACACAGGAAAGTTGCAAGTATGATAACACACTGCTTGACACAAAAAAGCACCCTGATTAACCGGGTAGAAGATGCCACTTGGTTTCCAGCTAAGCCTTTAAAGAAGAGGAAGCTGCAATGTCAAGGAGCACCAGCTATGACAGCAATGTGCAGAAGACCCACCCCTCTCCTGAGTGGCAGCTGGAGGCCAGACAAGCTATGTGAGGGCATCTCAAATGCCACTGGGTGTTCAGTAGGGACTCACTAAGCAACAGGAAAGCTGTCACCCATCTCAAGAATACATTTTTTAACCAATAAGATGCAAAATTCATGAGAAAGATACAGCACCGCGCTAGGTCTGCCGTAACTTCAGGTTTTACCATTATCATTTGCCAGGGCTATTGTACTACACAACATGAAAAGTGATTCTCCAGTCATTCCAGTGAAGTTAATGCTTTTACTCAGCTAATTAAGCAGTGTTAGAAAATAAAGCAATTCTTGTAATATTTAGCCCAGAGACAGAAGCCCAAACTTATCTTTAACAGTGTTGCCATCAGAATGACAATGATGACACAACTGCTGCCTCCTATGATCATGAGGGCAAATCCTCAACTGCTTCAGTTTGCACCAGCTACCTCCACTATACACATCAATTTACCCCTTACTCGAGTTCCCGTTTTATCTTTCTCTTACCAATAAGTATGATCCCAGTGATCATTTATGCCAAAGCTACAATTTTCTTTTTCTTCCACAGTACTTTCCATGTCACAGAGAGATTAGGTTGCGGGATTTTTGTTTAAAATTCCCCTAGAAATTACAGCCATCTTAGTTGCAAAGCATAAATTCAGATACGAAAACATATGCTGTCACTATTACTGTCTTACACAGCTATAAAAAGTATTAAGAGATTAGGTCTGTGTTCATCTGCTGCGTAATCACCATGTAAAGTGAGGCACACATTCAGTTTCTTGAAACTGCAGTTGCTAAACTGCAGGTGAAGTTCAGAACGAATGAATATACTGTGGAAAAGGTCATGTCAGTCCTTTAGCTTTTCCCCATCTCTGAAGGGGAAAAGAAGAGAAAGAAACATGAACACACACATACAAGCATGAAAGTAAACAACCAGTTCCAAATCAAAGACAAGTAGAAAACACACACATCTCAGTTCACACCTCATAGTACAGACACTTGGTTTAGTGATGTAAGTGCAAGTAAATCAAGATATAAAGAGACTAAATGCCCAGAAACCCAGATATTTCTATCAAGTGTCTCAGGATGCACCTGTTTTTCCAGCAGAGATATACAGCACAGACAAATCCCCTTTTTCTTAACAGACTTGGAGCTTGCACTACCCAGAAATGTTGCTTTTAAGTGGATGAGAATAAGCTTTTTCAGACTACAAAATAAAAGGCAAAAAGAAAATTAAAGCAGTTAAGCCAGCAAGTAAAAAACTCCTCCCGGACCGGCAGGCTCCGATTTGCAGTACAACTATAATCACCACTCACGCTTCACAGTGCAAGCCTCAGGATTTGGATACCCTTGGGATTCCATGGGTTTACATCTCATTTGTTTTCCTGAATTTGACTTCGCGCCTCCAGCCCCCAGCAGTGAAGGGTAACACTCAGCAATCATGTTAATTCATTATGTCTTCCCAATACTATTAGTTAAAGCTAATTATCTTATCAGAACCATAAAGGCTGCTATCAAATTTAATGGGGCTTATGGATCCACTTGTACTGAAGATGTTCTAGCACAGCAAAGAGGGTTGACAAAACGTACAGTAAAACCCACAGAACAGGGTATACTTTAAAGTATCCAGCTCCTGAATATCTGAAGATTTCTGTTGCAACTCTGCTCTACTTTTTACACTCAATACTTCTAGATTTTGGTAAGTGTCCGCAGTAACAGAAAGTAAATGGAAACACACACACTTTCCCCATGCTGTTCCACAGCCCTGTGCCATATTTACTGTAATTCACAGCAGGTGGAGGCTTCATCCCACCCAACTTTTTGTTAATTCTGGTCAGATGTGTGGTCAAGCTGACAGGGTCCTCCTTACCAGCGAGGAGAATCACACCTCTTATCTTCAGGGAAAGCTACTCAATTCAGTCCTCCCCCCTTTATGTGCCATCTCTTGGTGCCACCAGTACCGTTCTGCTGTATTCTTCTCTGAGGCAGGAGAACTGCAACTATAATGGCCAGAAGGAAGGCACAGCAGTATAGCTATCAATTTATTCATTATTTTTATTCACACACCCTTAGTAGCTTTGCAGTCCAACACCTGTAGTGCCTTAAAACAATGGTTACCTCTCCCAAAAGCAGCTCCTAAGAAAATGAAAGAGTCATCCTTGTTATCAGCAGCCCCTGGAGTTTTGTATTCATCACATCTCCCAGAAATTTCTTGTTTTTCAGACAAAAATAAAGCCCTTTTCTCACGGGGTTAGATAACCGTGCTTTTCGAGTATTTCATGACCTGTCAATTCAAATCTCACAGTCTAGTCTGTGGGATGTACTGGAATTAAACTTTCACATTCTGAAGCTGAACGTGCTCTATGAAACCCTGAGAATGTGCTCAGTGCTCTCCTAAACCAGCTAGGCCAACTAAGCCTTTTTAAGCTTAACTATATTTTAACAGTTTAACTATATTTAAAGGTCCAAATCATCTATCAAAGCGAACCTTTACTGTCTCCCAACAAGAGAAGCACAGGAAGCCTCGGAAATTGAAACATAACTGTGTCACTTTATTAACACCTTTTCTGTTCACATATAGAAATAGTCTGAAAAATTTTCCAATTTGTGGTTGCACACGATGTTGTTTGCTACTCGCTGCAAACCCCTCCCTTTTATTTTTCCACTTGTAATTGTAAAACACTGTTTTAAGACCAAGAAAAGTAAGGTAAATACTATTTGGAGTACTAGCTCACCTTTTTCTTTTTGTTTCTTTACCACTTTAGAACTGGGATGCATTAAAAAAAAAAAAAAAAAGAAACAAAGAAAGAATACAGCAATTCTTTCTATCATTCAGGGATACCTTGCCCAAAGGTCCTTCCCGTCAAGGGGACGACAACGCAACTCCCAAGACACAAGCACACCTTGAAAGCAACGCATCATTCCAACGTGAATTCTGCACCTTCTCTCGCTCTGCTACTTCTCCAAGGACGCATTCTTCCTTCTCCCAACAGGTTAGGGAGGTCTGACTCCGAGCCCAGTGCGGTCAGAGGCGTTTGTGCCGAATAACGACCAGTATTTCGCTTGCCAGCCAGCTTTCGCTAGTTAGCGAGGGGGAAAAGGAGAGAGCACCGCACGACTGCCTGGCCAGCAGCACACAACGCCCAGCTCCTCACACAGACCGCAACTTCTACCGACCGCCAGCACGACAGCGCTCCGGGGTCACCGCGCCCTGCGGCAGCGGCGGGGCTGCCGTTATTTCGCTCCCCGGGGGTGCGCGGAAAGAACGCGGCCCCTGCGCTCACCGCCCGTCCCCGTCACCTCCCGTAACGGCCCGGGACCGCCCGCCCCGGCACCCACCGCCCAGCCAGTTGGAGGAGATGTTCTGCAGCATGGTGAAGGGGACGCAGAAGAAGGCGATGAGGAGGTCGCTGAGCGCCAGGGAGCAGATGAAGATGTTGGTGACCGTCCTCATGGCTTTGCTGCGGGTCACCACGTAGAGCACCAGGCAGTTGCCGAAGAGCGCCAGGGCGAAGATGAGCACGCAGACGAGGACGAAGGCCACCTTGGTGCGCCCCGGCAGCTCCGGGATGTAGACCAGCGGCTGCAGCCCGTACCGGGCGATGAACTGCTCCCGCGTCACGTTGTTGTCCCGCAGGAGCTGCGCGAACTGCGCCGGGGTGATGTTCAGGGAGCGCATGGCGCCCCGCTCCCCTGCTCGCCCTCTTCCTCCTCAGCAGCAGCAGCGCCGCCGCTCGCCCCCCGCCGCCATCCCCGGGCCNGCGCGCAGCGCGTACCCGCCGGGCCCCGCCCTCGGGGGGGGCGCGCGCGGCGGCCGTTACAGCGGCTCTCGTGACCCTCCCTCAGGGAGCCGACCCTCCTCCCCCGGCACGTCTGTGGGAATATTTTCCTGGGGAAATAAAAGAGAGGTTAGCCGCAGCAGGGACACGCGTGGCGGGAGACTCTCGGGGAGCGCTGCTGCTGGCTCAGGCAGAAAAGTAATTTCCCAGAACTTTTGGCCACTGAGCTTCCCCAGGAGGCTCCTGAAGGTTCCGTTCCCGGGCTCTAGATGTTCACCAACACCGCTCCCGCCGGAGGAGGCTTGACAGAGTCCCATCCCGCTCAGCTTGGCTGGCTAGGCGACTTCGGTAAGGCTACGTAGGCGTTAAGGTGCGCTCAGCTAACGGGCTGCAAGAGGAGTCAAGAAAATGCCGCTGCAGTTTAAAATGGGTTCAGTAATGGGGGTTCAGGTCCAACAGTTAAGGTCAAGTGGAAAATGCACATTACTTTGGCTTCAGCCTGTTTTCAATTGCCCAGAAGGGCTTTCTCGCGGCGCAGGTATCCCCACTCCGTACCCTATGGTAATACTTTTAATAGCAACACCCTGGTTTTAATCAGTCACGCAATACGTTATCGAAAAGGATCGAAATAAGGTAATAAGGATACAGAAAACTCTTCTGGCAGCACTTCCCCCTTCCGATAGATGTTTCATAAGGAAACACAGCGCCTGGGAGAATGCTGGAAAATTAGGTTTTGTGCAGAAAGGGTGCTCCTTGCCCTGGGTTCGTGTCTTTACCTGCACCAGGGAAGCATAAAACAAAAATGAAGAAAAGCCTGGCAAAAGCTGACTATTTATTAGGTATTAGGTTGCCGGCTTGCCAAGGAAAACTGGAGAGGGAAGAGTTCACCACCAAGTCACATTCAGCAAAAGGAATGTTTTCAACCAGAGCAAAGATACTTTGTGTCATCTTTGAAGGACAATATTTGTGTTAAGTGGAAATCGACAAAGTTCCCACGCCAGGGCACTTGTGTATGTCCCCTGTCTGCACCGGTCAGTCCTCCAAATGCTGACAATCCTCTGCTAAGATACAGCTCCGTGGCAAAGAAGATTCTTTTTATTACCTCATCGTGAAAGGGCCCTGTCACCCTTCCTTGCTGCAGTATGGCCCTGCGTTTTCCTCTTGTCATCAGGCTCCCTCTCTGAAAGCCTTTCTAAGCCTTGTTCTGGAAGGCAAATGCTCTTCAGGCCAACTTAGTTCCCGGCATTTATAGAATCATATAATGTTTTCGGGTTGGGAGGGACTTTTAAAGGTCATCTAGCCCAACTCCCTGCAGTGAGGAGGGACAACAGCCCCTTTCACCTTCTCTGAAACCTGCTGTGTTGGCTGCAAAAGCTCCTTTTTTTAGTCCTATAACGATCCTGCTGAGTTTATGCTCCCTAGTGCAGACAGATTTCTTTTGGATTCAATTTTCCCAGCATCTTTCCTCGGACTATACACAAACTACACCAGGTGTAGCCTAAAGCCACCTTCATCTATTGTGTTCATACACCCTTTCCTGATTTCCTTTTCATTTTCCCTCTTCTCCCCTGGCCACCATTGTGTTAATAACAGAAACCTTATTTAGAAGCTCTTCTGTTAACAAACAAACCAGATGTACTTCAGCAGATTTCATTCCTATTGTAAATAAGGGAGAGGCAAACGTGGAGAAGGCCAGCCTTTGTCATCGTGGACTGCAGGGCTGTTGTTCATTGCAAACACACCCAAGTGTATCAGGAACTTAACAAACACCAATAAGCTCTCACCTAAATACTGCAAATCATCGGGGTTTATAGTTAACGTGGACATTTGTTTTGCATCTATCTGCATTTTATTACTACGATTGCGCATTACAAGTAGTCAAACAGCATTTAAAATGAAAAACGTCTGAACAGTTAATCTACTTCGTATAAACAAATCTTGAGGCTGTAGGCTATGCAAGCACGCCATTATATCTGCTGCAGATTTAACTGGGGTTTTTTGCATGCAAAGAAAGGCACGATGCAGGTAATTTTACAGACAATATTTGTCTTGAACATTTACCCACACGGAGCAGATAAAAGTGGGATTTACAGAAACTTTCATTCTCTGTGAGTGTTATCAATCCTCCTGGCTAAAGCAATAACAGCACGGACATCACACAAGTGATACAGCAAATCACTAGTAATCGTATTACCCAGCTCCTTGACCTGAATAAAATTTTATTTGGAGTAAAAGAAGGGTAGGATTACAAAAGGTGACCTCATCAAAAATCTGCTGAAGTTATTGAAATGACTTCTCTGCTTCCCTGGGCTACAAGTGATTGGTGGGTAGGGAAGAGCGTTGCTTACTCTTCTTCCTGCAAAGCCCTATGGGGCTGCTCCAACTCTCCCCACTGCCCTTCAGCTCTTCAGTAAAATCTCCTGTCGTGCAAACCTGCTTTCTCTGGAACTGGAAAGAGAGGATGTGCACATGTAAGAAGGCAGTCCTGCTCTAGTTCTTCACAGAACAGGTAGAAATCAGCTTTTTTTAAACTAATGGGGTTTTATTTCCTTAGTTTACTTTCTTTCTTCTTAGATTTTAACAACTTCAGTGCTGCCTCGCTTGTCAAAAAAAGCCCAAACCAAACCAAAACATATCTTGTATTCTCCTGCAAGACCGTTTTTCAATTTTTAATGATGGCTTTCCCTATCTTCTATCATCTACCTCTAAATCCACTCTTGTTTCCATTGAAGTCTATGGAGTTTTGATATTTACGTCAATGGAACACAGGTCATAACGTTACATAATCTTCGTAATACTTCACAAATTAATCTCTGGTTTAAATTTGAGAAGCTGTAAAATAAATACTATTATTAGTCTGAACACACTTTTATAGATAGTAGAAAATTACAAAGCACTTCCCTGTTCCTCTGATTATTTTTTGTGAAACTGATGCACTGACAAATATAAAGCAAGGTTTGGAAAAAAACAGTATTTTAACAAATAATTGACTATACATAAATAGTGCATTTTTCATTGTTCTGAACTGAAAAAAATAAACCTCCTACTAATTAAATGGGTAGAAATATTTTACTTCTCTATCTAGAATGCCAGTGAAACAACCTTGCAACATGAACACAAATCAAGTCTTGGGCTTGCCAGAAATTTTACTTTCACGTCAAAGAAATTATATCTTCTTTTGTCACAAACCTACAGATCAATAAGCATGAAAAGTAGTAAAATATGAGTTGTACCAGATTGCACTGTCACAACCACTCATCTCTTCATGCCACCGTATGCTAATTTTTGTTGCCTAGATGATTCACCAGTACGACACTTGCTTCTCATTCAAAAAGGACAGTGAATTTTCTGCAGAATGGAAAATACTGCCAGGCAGTGTGTGCACAGGTGGTAACCTTTTCTCTTACAAAGCTAGAAAAAACTATAATTACACTCTTTTTCCCTGTATGTGGTTGTTGTGGAAAAAAAAAAAAAGCCAACAACAATGAATGTGCATAAATTGTTTTGCATAAGTTTTGCAAACTGGGCATGAAGCTTGTAAAAACTGTGAACAGCACACACTTTAAACACTGAGAAAGCAAATAAAGCAAATACTTGATGTGTAATCCTAAACCAGAGATTTTAAAACAAAGCTTTTTTTCTTCCTTCCAAACCTCTATTCACATTGTCTACTTCAGGCAAAAGAAATTGATGACGAAACTACTAACAGAGAGAATCCCTTTCCTCCTCTTTCACCCCCTCAACATTTCAAAAGACTCTCAAAGAGGTAATTCCTTTCAGATCCATGTTACCAGCTTTTAAACAGCTACTGCAACTAACGACTAGTAAACCTTATTAGCCTTGGATCCTTTAGAAGGTGTGCTGGGGATGCGCTGGCCTCTAGGGATGCACCCGCCTCCAATCCGTGTTAGTAGCACAGCTTTTAGGATCATTCTTCAAAGGAACGGAACTGCCAACCATCATCTTAGGCAATTTTAGGTTAAGTCAAAAATAAAGTAGCTATTAAAGTTGTCAAAGCAGCCTCTGAAACATAAGTTTAGTTAGAGCATTTGCTGTTTATTGAAAACATGTTTGGGGAGAGCACTGAGGCTAAATCCTCATCTTTAGGTTTACATGCTTTGATACACTTAGACAAACAAACCATAAATTCTCCTAGATAAGGGAAATCTCATCCCTAACTGGACTAGAATCTTAGTTAGCTGATAACTAAGGATAGAGCTCAAGGCTGGTCTTATCAGTGTATACCTATTTCTGGCCCTTGTCTTCTTCACGCATGCTCTACTTTCCACTGCTTGTGATGACAGGCAGCTTCCACAAAACAGTGTTTATTAAGAAAAGCATCAGTATCTAAAATAGAGTTGCAAAGGATAAACAGAAAATAAATGAGGTTAACCTAGTGTGTGGGTTAGCTCCAAAATGTTTTGTCTCATACAGTGAGGCTCTGCTGATAAACACTGCGGGCTGAAAGTCTTTGTTTTTGTGGAGCGTTATGACTCCATAGTTGTGATAACCTGCTTGATAAACTCAGCTGTGAGCCTTATCGGGTTAATCCGTGCTTCAGTTGGGTTCATGCACACCCCTAGATTTCATGATCCCCGCTTAGTTTCATAAGCCAGCCCCATCTGTCAGTGACATTAATGTACGGTGCATAGACAGGTGTGTGAGTGAGACAAACCTTGCAGCCCCATACAGCTTGCTAGTCAGATTTGACACAGCGATAAAAAAAAGAACTACCACACGCTCAAGTCTCTTTGTTTAAGCCAGGGAAGCCCAACCTCACTTGTCCTGCCTTTGAAGAGGAACCAGAACAGCGTTGTAGGTACTGTGGGTACAACGATTCAGCATGGAACCATGCAGCTCTAACACCTACACATCTTATAGAATTAACGTGGTGACTAACTTCATGTCTTACGGAAAAAGCAGCAACTCACCCCAGTGCAGACCCGTACTCATCCAGACCAAAACTTTATTGCTAAGGCTGTTTTGACATTATTTGACTTAGTTTCTAACCTCTGCACTGTATTCCAGCCCCTCCAATTGAACAGCTGGCACAGAAATTGGTTCATTGAGCAAGAGCCCTTCAAATCACCTTGAGAAATGGATTCCTTCCCTCAAGAGTACACATTTCTAATGGGTCCTGATGCGTGTGACATATACATCCACTTACTTTTTACCCCACTTTCTGACAGCCTTCTCTCGGGCTCCTTGCTGGGTTTTCTTGCTACTGCAACCAAGGATTTTTCTAACAAAGTCAGTGCTGGACTAGGACTTAATCTTTTAGATACTTTGGCTTCTCCTGCCATTTGTCATCTAGAAATGTTTAGCAAGGAACTTGTGGAATCAAAAACAAGCTGCAGCAAGCAGAATGCTCAAAGGAAAGAATTTAAATCTATTTGTTTTCTCCTACTCTCCTTCCTTTCCTTCTCTACTCTCTTGTTATGCAAATGAAGGAGAAAAAAGAAGACAGTCAACAGCTCCACAACTTAAATAGATACAGTATTTAACTTGGTAGGGGGTGGGTATTTGAAGAGTCATTAACTTCTTAAGTTACAGTCATGATTTGGTGAATTGAATATTATTATTATAATACTTTCTATGACAATTATCATACTGTAACGCTCTCAATAATTTTAAATGTTTCTATTTATAATCATCAATTTGATGTTGCCAGGTAGAAATTTAAGTTGTTTGGCCCTTAATGGCTATCTGACAAAATTTCACTCTCTCCTTTTCAAGTACCAAATACACTTCAGGGAAAATTGTTTCCTACAAAACATAATGCTGCAGTTCTATATGTCAAGTGTTCAGTTATATAAATGACCCTAAGTTATTTCTGAAAGAGAAAACTATATTAGAAAGTATACTTTAAGAGGTGAAATGAGATCATTACACTTCTGCAAGCAAGACAATAGGATCCTAACTTGTTGCAAAATGAAAACTGATTGACCAACCATGTTTTGAAAAGCTTACTGCAAACCAGGTCCATTTTCTTGTCTTCTGCATTTGTATCAGGTATCACCAGATAATTACTAAAAGATCTAAAGCAAAAAGTAATAAACGCAGTTTGATAATAGGCATGAAAAAGTTCATGAAAACTCTAAACAAGCCTGAAGTCAGAGTCCCGAACACAACCTCCACAGCCTCTCAACAGTGCTGGTCTGGCACCTACACCAATCTTCCTTAACAGGCAGCTGCCAATACGATGCACAGGAGCTCGAGTTGTCCTAGTGCTTTGTGAAGAATTACAAGTAACATATGAGGCTGATGATCCACTATCTGGCTCTGTCTTTAAGAAATAACCTCAGCCCCAAAATAATAAGTTCTAAAACCCCATTAATAGGCAAATTATTGTGGGCTAACAACCCATTGATTATACAGGTAATTGCTATGATGAGAAGATTCAGTGCTAATATAAGCATCGATATCAGTCATGGTACGGCAAACTTACCAACACTGACCTCAGCCTTAACATCAGAGCAAACAGTCAGTTAAGTGAGGCACCAAAAAGGCTGATATTTCATCATCACCTTTTCTTGTTCTCCTCATTATTACCAAGCAGTTGTGGTTTTGGTATTGACGCTGGCATCAAACAGCATTCAGCTTGTAGCAGCTCAGTTGTGTCTGAACTGCTAATGATCTGGGGGTGAAAACTTTCAGTCATCTCACAACGGAAAACAAGCCAGCTTGTGATCTAGCCAAGATTAACCTCCTCACTAATGAAAGTCTACTAGACTCATAGGAATACTCTGTGGAAGATACAGGCTGCTTCAAATTAGTTCCAACTGCATTAAAAAGAGGTATCAGCTACCTCAGTTCAAATTCAAACACTTGCATTTTCATGCCAGTCCTGCCTCCCTGCTGTCTGAGCTACGCAGGAAATTCAAGTCTGTCAAAAGTCTTCCACAGATCTGAGTCCTCAAAAATAGACACACACCAGCTTGAGAGGAAACCTTACTTGGCTTGCTCTAGACACACATGGCCAAGTGCCAGCCTCTGAAATTGAAAAATAGAGAGCAATTGTATTTCTTGTTGGGTCACCTTAGGTTGTCAAAGAGTTGCTCAAGGACATAATTTTAAACAGCTAAACAAAAGGCCAAGGTGGCTCTCTAGCCTGCCTTACACACTTTGATTACTTCTCTCGCTACTGCAGCACCCATGACCTCCAGACACTGGACGTTTCAGAAGAAGCAGAGGGTGAAAACTGAAAGCCTGTCCTCTGCCAGCTCCAGTGAGAGTGCTGACTTGAGACTCACAATCTACTTTCTCTCCCATGTAATACATCCGTCCTCCTTTGCAGCAGAAACTCTACCACCAGCAAAGAGCAAGGAAAAAATACTAACACATGTATTTTCTCCCCCTCAGTGCTTCACCTTGCTCCTGCTCCGCATCGGCAGAGCTGATGGAAGCAAAACTAAGCGCAGTTCACAGAGCTCGGCCTACAGAAATCACCTCGTATTGGACATCAGAAAACAAATATTGGAAACTTCTATCTGTAAGTAGCCCCTCCAATGAATCTGTCCTCTCCAGGGGAATCGTTTGGCAACAGCCAACTGCAAACAGAAATGTTTCCATTGCTTCATATGGAAGAGAGTGGAACAAGACTCTACTCCTCTTAATTCAATAATTTCCAGAGAGGAAAGAGAGTCTGTCCCATTCTGGATACGGGAGGGTAATCTGTGAATTACTGAATCCTGCTGCAGATCTCAGGTTCTTCTGGTGAGCCGGGTGTATGTACTGCAGCCTGGCTTCCTGGAAGCAGCTGTTGGCTCAAGCTTTTAAGTGAGAACTAGTGGGAACGTTATCTTGCATCTGGGATGAAGGCTGCCTGGAGATAAAATATTTCTTATCCTTTTTGATGAATTTAGAATTAGACTCTCAGGCTTTTTTCGTATAAGATTCTTCCTACTGTTATTAATCTGCACTTTCTCTGAGAAGGTAATTAAAACAATCACACTCCTAGGAAAGCCATGGACTAGCTTTTCAAAAACCATTTGAAGACTCAATGAGTCCTAGTGTCAGTGAAAAGCTGCGTACACTGCTACTTGCAAAAATCTCAGGAAATAGCTAATCCTACCGGTTTTGATCTGGGTGTTTGCTACTTTGCTATGATTTGAATCACAGCTGGATCAATCCCTCTAAGCTCCAGAAGGTTTTCTTGCTTCAAAACACATTCTGTCCCCTAGATGTTTGGTCTGATTGCCAGCAGGTTTCTAATTTAAAGATGATCACAACATTTCAGAATGGAGAACAAACAAACAGTTTATTAAATCCCCAGTAGACCACCCTAAACAATCCACACAGTATTCCAGCAGGGATAAATCACAGGCCCCTCCGTACAGCCAGGCATGGGCAATGCAGGGCTCCTGTGAATGATCATCAGGCTCCTTAGTGATAACCCATGTATCTTATAAGTGTTCTTTAATGCTGTTGTGTCTGGTGACCCTGCTAAGATGCAATCGTACCATGATTTATTTAGGCGTGATTAATTTCTCATAACCTGTATTATTCTAAATTAGATCAGCTTGCTCTGAATGACTCATTTCTTTCTTTCAATTAGAATATTAAATCATTATTCTTCCTTTTCAATGTTTTGCATGACTCCAGCTAGAAAGGATAGCACAATGTGCTAAGCAGCACACTTCTCATGCTAGCACACTTCTGCTGCTTTTATTCATGCTACCACCTGCTGTCCCCAAAAATAAAATTTACAGAAGGAGATGTATCTGCAAAAACACGGATTTCAAGGCACAGTCAGATTCCAGGGTATAATCCTTATTAATAACTTGCTCTAGGGTGTTTGACTGAATGCATATTGAAAAAGCCAGCATCAACAGTATACAGCAGCAATTGAATTTTGTGTTTTTAAGGGTTTGGGAGTTGTTTTCAACCTGGCTAAAGACCATAATGATCACTTCTGCTACAGGTTGGCTGATTTACTTTCAGTTAACGTATCTCCATGAATCACGTGTCACAGCACATAATGCCAGCACATACGTGTCACTGCTAGACAATGAAATAGGAACCAAAATTTGTCCAAATGCATTCTGCAAGCCTACACATTAATCTGTAGAATATGAGTTACTCTTGAAACAGGGTTTTCTTAACATCCTAAGGGTTATGAATCAAGGGGGCAGACAAAGACATGACAAAGAGAGGGTTAGCAGCTATCATTTCCTTTAGGCAGCAGGTATGGAGGAGGAATAGTCACAATTTGTCACACCGAGCCACATCAGACTAACGAGGTGGTCAGAGGGCTGGCAAAAGCAGTGGCAGGAATGAGACTGAGGGGAAAGAGAAGGAGTGGGAGGAGATGGACTCTCACTCTTAAAGTCCTTGTGGGCAAAAAACGAGTTTGTTCCTCCCTTCAAGCACCTCCTCAGTTATACCTTGCTTTATAACAAGAAAAAAAAAACCTACAAAAGCATCTTCCTCAGTGTAATCCGAGGATAAAAAAGGCCAAGCAAGTAGGGAAAAAGCAAGTTCATTTAAAAAAAGAAAAGTCAAGAGTTTTCTGGAACAAATGTGAGCGTTAAAGATTAAATTGTGTAAGAAATCCTGCGAATCTTAAATTAAGAGAAGTGCAGTGGAACAATCTGATTTTTAAACAGTGTCAGTATCAATAAGCATTTGGGGCACAATCCATTTCGCACATTACAGAAATGTATTCAGGGCCCTGTGATCTTTATTTTGTATGAGTGTGAATTGTTTACAAACTGAACACCATGAAATGAATCTAAGTAGTTTTCTCCTGAGTGTAATGGAGAGAAGAAAAATAGAACTATGAATCAAATCTGTCATTATATGGTACACTGCCCACCATGAACTTTTTATATTATTTGTATCATTTTATAGGAAAAAAAAAAGGTTCAGAAAATGTTCAGCCTATTAGGGAATCTATAGCAGAGAACTTTGCATTTTTTCAAGGAATGTTTTGACCATGGTTCTATGCATGGTTCCAGTCCTTTATTTGATAAATGAAATATTTAGTTGAAATAGCCAAAGACATTTTGCCAAAAAATCCAGTAGATCAGAAAGTCTCATGCCTGAACACATTAGTGGTTTCCCAAATGCTCAGAACTTAAATCACTTGTGTATTAGGAGCTCCATCCATCTCTCTCTGATAGTGCAAAGTCTTTTCCAGAAAAGCTCTACACGTTTAACAGTCTTGAACAAGCTTGTGTCTGATCCTGCATGTTCCCCAGGACAGAGAAGAGAAGGCAGGTAAACAGACCTATAGTCCTGCACACGCGTGAACTGAACAACAGGAAAGTGCACCACATTTATCTTTCTCTCTAAATCTTTCTGCATTTTTATACCCAGTCAAGAAAATTAAATCTCTAAGCAGTATTTACAAGCATGCAACAAAATCAAGAGCCTGTCTGACCACTCATCAATCCATTTTAATCAATATAAATACACTGGACCGTAGGTGGCGGGAACCCCATCCTTTCTTGTGGCTGCAAAGAAATTCTAATTATCTTTTGGGGGCTACTTAAGGTCCATATACACAAATCCAGCTTTATGACTTTCAGCCTGGACTAATCTACCCAGCAATGGCTTGGAGCATGGGCTGAATTTGAAGAGTTTGGTCAAACAACCTGCCCCTTGCAGGGAGACACAAGCAAGCTCTGTGCATCCTGCTACCACTCAAAAGACACATAGTCATGTTAACATCGCCCCAAGTCTAAGCTCATATGACCTCTTGCTATGTAGCTCAAATACAGCTCCACTGCTTCTCCATATGAGCTGATTTGCTCAAAGCTGTCTGAGAGCATCCTGTAGGATGATGCCAGGAGATGAGTGTCATAGAGCTCCCTTGAAATCTTCCTTGCAGTTCTGAAGGTTTGGGGGACACAGATGAGGCAAGTGAATGACTTCTCCTCAGTAAACCCCTCGAAAAGTTTTCCTAAGGTTTGAGGTTTACCATGTCTCCCATATCCAGAACAAACTGGCTGCAGTCCCAGATGTAACATCGGTGAAGCAAGAATGGTTTTAACAAGGAACCCTTCTTTATGCTAGAAAGGACAGAATAACAACAGCAGTTGATCGCAGGCACGTCCCCTGTGCAAGTGCTTGTTATGCCTGTGGAATGCAATATGGCACAGCCCACAGACTCTGTCATCAATTGACATTCAAGTGCTTGACAACGGAGAACAGAAAAACGTTATTGAGGGGGCAGCTGAGGTACAAATAGGTATGATTTGCTAAAGGTTATTCTGTAAACAAAACCAGGCATGGGACTCGGGCATTAGGCCAGTGTTCTTTCCATTAAACTGCACCTCTCCCCCATCATGGAAAATCCACTGCATAGGTTTTCTTTTCTTCCATCAGCTCTTGCCTAAGATAAGAGGTGTGCCACTAGAAGACACGTGCACCCTGATATGAGGCCATCGGGGAAGAAATTTCACATCTAAACAGCTCCTTGTTCTCCCAACAGCACACAGTGAAGTGTCTTGCCATGTGTAGCTGTGCTGAGGATACCAGGCCAGGCTGAATCTGTTTGGGACAAGGTGGAGAGAGGGGGAGGAAAGAGCTAGGAAAAGGGGTCTGTGTGTCACCTCCTGGATAGGGAGGAGAGCTGCTCTGCCTTTTGTGAGCTGCTGGGTCATAGAAGATGAGCCCTGGGGAAAGCTGCTAGTCCCACACTCAAATACCTCATCTCTCGGAGACAAGAGTTTGGCAGAAGACAGTCAAGCCCAACACGTTCCATAATATCATCCTGAGCAGTGCAGCTACAGGTCTGTGTGTCTCTAACAAGCTGATAGCAAAGCAAGCACTGGAAGAGCCTTTCAAAAGGAGCCTTGTGCCAGCAACTTTGGTGTCTCCAAACCACCACGCTGTGCGGATGCACTGAGCAGACCTCCAGCCCCACTGGTTAGACACGAGTGGATGTTTTCCATAGGACAACTCATGGGAAGAGCCGTCTGTAGCCCAGCAGCAACTCAGTGTAACCTCATCCCAGAAAGGGCCTGAAATAACTGCAGAGAGAGAAAGTGATTGCTCTTTTCAAACACCTACAGAACATAAGCAGTGGAGAACAAGAAAAGCTATTTAAGCCAGAAAACTCAGCTGGGCCAAAAACAGATGTCAGGAATAATTTTAGTTTACTAATCAGGAAAAGTCAACATTTTTACAAAATTTTGCCACTGCATCAGCCTATGCTATGCCAATATGTAGAACACAGGATGCAGTTCTGATTCCTCTAGGTTTAAAAACAGCTGAGCCAAACTAGAAAAGGCTCAGAGAAAGATGACTAACAGCACCAGGTTTTCTCATGTCCAAAACTCTCCAGCTTGAAAAGGCATGATCAAAGGGGAGTGAGAATAGAAGTCTGAAAGAAGAATGCTGAGTGACAGAAGCTGGTGAAGTTAGCATGGTTGTTTCCTAAAAAAAGGCAACCAAAAACCAACAAAGCAAACACTAAACAAAAGGAAAAACAGAGCACAAAGTGTGAAACTAGCAGTTACCAGGTTCAAAAAAAAACCGAAGAGATTTTCCTCCATGTATCATAGTTATGTGGGTTCTAAAAGTGACCAGAACAATAAAGAAACATTTGACAGTGCATAAATTTACTACCTGATGTGTTTATTGCTGCAGTGGAAAACTCAGCTGAGGGAGTACCAATGTATACTTGCCCCACGTTAATGTGTCTGCCTAAGCTGCTCTCAGATACACCTAATGAACTGGATGGATTTTCAATCTCATGTACCACAGGCATCCTCTACTTCTTATAAAACTTTGCAGAGAGAGGTTCCTGAACAAGTTCCCAACAAGAGCAGAGAATGGAAAACCTTTAAAAGTACACAGATTAGTTTCTTTAGGGTATTGCATGATGCAGCAGATACAATATGCAGACACGCTGCAACATCAAGATCATTAAGTCCTATCTGCTTCTAGTCCTGTGCTCCTATATCTTCAGATTCACTCTGTCATGTTAATCAGCATGTATGTTGCTCCTTTGCCTGTACTGGTGCGTACTGCAACACCCGACTGCAATTACATTATTTATGTAGCCCGCCCTTTGGCTGAGGAATTTGCCTAGTCATATTGTCTATTTCCAAGCTGACAGTAGCACAAAATATTAAAACCACAAATCTGAGGAGACAAGCAGTGTTTAGTTCCCTAGGTTATCGCTAAGTCCATTGTGTTGAAATATTAAACGCCTCAACAACAAAAAAAATCATAACTTGACCCAGATCCCAAAATAGAGATGGTAGTTAGTAAATACCATAGCTTGTCATTCACAACCCGGGCAAGCTGCCAAATCCTGCTCATTCAGGTTTCCATTCTTTGTGAACTCCGGGTTCCAGGCTGACAAGTGTTGACAAGATTTCAAAATTGCCCTCGCATGACTTTTATCCGCAGAAAAGTAAAAATGAACCCAAACCAGGAATTAGAAAAAGTTTTCCTCTTCCTACAAGAGTCATTAAATGCAAAAAAAAAACCAAAAAAACCAAACCCTTAAGAGACAACTACGTTCAGCTGAGCAGCTTACCTGAGATCACCTGCAGGGAAAGAGCAGTCTGATGGATGACATCTGTGGTGGTGCCTTTGCTGTGAAATAGCTTCTGATCTGCTGGTGAAACCAGCAGACCAGTGAGATACATTAACCAGACAAACAGAGGCTTGAAGAAGACCGAAGGAAAAGCAGGGAGCTTGCAGTAATCTTTTCTCTAGTGCTGGCTCCACCTGACTTGCTGTCTGGAGCACAGTCCAAGGCCCAGGCGGAGCACAAGTCCTCTGCTGGAGGAGAGTTTATGAGTTATGTTGACAGATGGCAGAAACCTGCCTCACCTTGTGCTGGTGGGATAAGGAGGGATGGAGGAGAGAGGGAGCAGGAAGGGGTTACCGGCCATGGATGTACCATTTTCAGTTATCACTGATTTTATATGATACAGCTAAACTTTGCCTGCATTGAGGAGCAAAATATCACTTTCTAATGACTATGTCTTTGATATCCCCAAGTTAATGACAGCCAAACTATTTCAGTGCACAACTGAAAAAGAAAATTATTTTTTTAGCCTGCATTGGCTTCTACTTATCAGGAAGAATGTAAATGATTGCTTTATAAAAAAAAAAAACACAACCCACAGCTTAAATAGTTTTTCCTTAATGCATTTTCTACCTAAAATTACATTTGAAATAATTACATTTTAAAAACATAACTTAGAATTTTTAGAATTGCATTGTAAAAAAGGAAAGTCATTGACTGAGGAACTAGTAATGGAGTTTTTTGATAGCTGTCAAAACAAGCCATACTGAATTGATCCTAAAGACTAAACCTCACTGCAAATCAGCTCACCATAATAGTCATCATTCAGTGCAGGTCAGCCTTTCTTTGTGAAACAATTAAGTATGAATGCAAAAGGAAAGTAAATTCAGTTATTAAAACAGGAAAGTAAATTCAGTTAATAAAACAGGATTGCTTGCTCATTGCTTTAAGTCATACTGGTTTATATAAGTCCTCATTATTTATTCTTGTCTTTTTGCCTTTGGCAACATATCATTGAGGACCTTTTCTTATCATTTCCATGCAAAACAAAAAAACATATTTTCCACGAGACTGCATTATGGGTTTTTTTTTTTAATACAGAGGCAAATTAGGTACCATGACAATCAGACAGTCAGCGTTTAATATGTGATAACATTAGGGACCATCGGAGAAGAATCTGTCATATTTTGAGATTTCATTTGAGAAAGGCATATCCATCTTTTCTTAGCTTTACAAAACTCTGCTGACTCCAGAGCCTACCCTCTCTTATCAGGCGTACTGCTACAGAAGGGCACTGCAGAAAAGTTTTAGCTAACATGTATTTTTCTCTTGCCATCACTCAAGATCTCACAGAGCCCTTGACTGGAACTCTTCCATTTTAATATGGTTCACTGGAAACATTGTTATAGACACAAGCTGAAAGCCAGAAACACGCAGGGCAACCGGATACCTAAGAAATATTCCAGGAGAAAGTGGTCCCTGTTTCACCTGTTCCTGGTCCACATTAGTTTCCCAGCTTAAAATAGCTGCTCACTTTCTTAAGTGTTCTCAGGGTGTCTGGAAAGAGCCATCGGCTTCTCTCTCAGCCATTTTTTTGTTGGCCATTTGCAAGAAAGAGAACTCTGGAAGGAACCTTACATCTGTCATTTGTCAGTTTGTTCTTTTCTTATTTAAAGCCATGACTCATTTAGCTGAGGTACAAAACATAAACAACATGTCAGGCAGCAGGTGGCAGGTTGGCTGGGTATCCCTTCTTGTCCTTTTCTTCCTGTCACCAAATCACAAACATTTTACTTTCTTCTGATCACAGAGGAGCTTTCAGCCCTCTGGGAATGAGGAGAAGCCCTAGACATTTTGCAGAAGAACTGCTTGCACAGTTTAGCATCCTCCCATTTGAACTAGTACAATGGCTTGTGGATTCACAGTATAAACCCTACTGCTGAAATCGTGCACTTCAGAACTAACCCATCATATGCTAGATGGTGAGCCAAAGCACAGAGACTCAAACTACTAGACAGGAATCTGCCCTCTTGGCTGGTGCCATTACCCTGTGAAATTATACCCTCACATCCTTCACTTATGGGGTTTGTAGCCTGCACATCTCAAGGCACACAGACATTGAGGAGGTCTGTAGCCTAAGTCTGTTTTAATTCAAATTAGCTTGACCTCAAGCTAATAATGTTATGAAACGCTAGGACCCAGATCTTAAACTAGCATTGGAAGCTGGCCAGGACACAACGCAGGGCTGTGAATATAGCAGCAATATATTCTTGGAAGACTGAATATTGAAAGAGTCAGGCAATTATTTTTGGTAGCAGCACATAACAGGCACCACTTCCCTATAGAGATCCAGGAATGCAACTGGAGGTGACAAATGCCCAGATGATCACTGCCAGGTCCATGCAACGAGTTCCTTACAGAGCAGAAGGTACAGGAAGGATCAGGCTGTTTGAGTCTCTGTGGCTAGTCAGGCAGAGATAGATAATGGTTGGACTTGATGATCTTGAAGGTCCTTTCCAACCACAGAGATTCTGTGATTCTGTGAATTCAAGGAGTCTTGAAATTACAATCAGCAATGTTTCAGTCAGTACTGGGAGATGAGAAAAAAGGGCAAACATTTTCTGTGCATTTCTCAACAGATGCACAGCAAATGCATTGAGCTTCTAACCTCAACATTTGTAAATGTGTAGACCCCATTTCTGCCAAGAAACTCTGAAAACTTGGGGTTTAAGTCTGAAGTCTTTTTATTCCCATAATAACTTTCCTTCCAAACTTCAAATTCTTATTTTCACTAGGAAAAGGCAGCTCGGAATAAATTAGAAAGCAGACATCCACATAACATTTGCCTCAAGAGATAACCACTCCTGCTTTACCACCAGCAGGAACTTGATGAAAACAGACAGCGTTTGGCATACCTTACAGGCGTCACGTCAGCTGAGGGGACTTCAGCAATCCAAATGTCCCAGTAGTAGTCAAATCCTTGAGGCAATCAATGTCCCTTTCCTCCTCTAACTTTTCGAACTTTTGAAAACAGCTAAGAAAAATAAATAAATAATAGTGATTTTTGCAGGCATACCTGGGTTTACTTTTGGTTGAAATTCTTTCCCCAGAACATAGGGTTTTTTGTGCAGTTTAACAGATGAGCAGCACTTGGTTGGATGATTCCAATAGCAACTGGCTGCTAGAGCTGCTGCTTCTTATTATTCTGTCCTTCACTGGAAGATTTCTTTTCCACAATGCCCCCACATTTTTTTGGGTGTATATTACCTAAAGTAATACCAGTGATAGGTATACATATATAATGCCCATCCTTAGAAATTTTATGGGCATTATGCATTCAGAGCCTATTTGAACTTGTTTAACTTGGGGGGGGGGGAATTGCAATCAACAATATTTCTTTGTGCCTCATATTAATCTGGAATTCAAACCAGATAAATCTGACTACAGGCACCAAGAGTATCAACCTTTAATTTCAGCAACTCTACCCTGCTTGGACACGTTTTTTACAAAGAGGTAATTTATAGGATTCCCCTGAAAACATTTTGCCCCCTGTTGCATTTTCATTCATCTGTTCAAGTAAGAATTAAAACATCCATGTTGCTTTGAACAAACTTATTAGACATCAAAAGAAATGCCATTTTTTAAAAAAAAAAGTGTTGAACACTGTACAATGATCAGATGGTCAAAATATAACAGATTGTTGAAAACAGAAGTTGGGCCTGTGTGGAGTAATTCAGTAATATCACAGCATATTAAATGTTGCTATTGTTAATGGGACTGTTAATTAGTTTAATAAAGTTTTAATCTTTGCTCAGTAGAAGAGCTCACAGCCCAGTATGCTATTTTGGCGGATCTGTTGCTACTGGAATATTATGGTAGGAAAAATGTCCATTTTTTTTTGTTACATTTAAGCAATGGTGTATTTCTTAAAGCAAATATAAATCTTCTCTGAAAACAATGTACAGTTTCTGGGTAAGAGATTTTTAAAGACAACAAACAGTTAAAATCATCAACTAAATAGGTAGTATTCGTTACTGCCGTACTTAGTCACCTGGATATTTACAACTCTAAAAATAAAATAATTGGATCAGTACATAGATTCCATTTATGTAGGTATAACATCTTCACTTCATTCAGGGTGACAAGCAGGGCACCTACAGCTTCCAGACTTTTGACGACTTAAAAACACATTATCATTTTTTATTTTCTTCCCCAGTATGAATAATCTATCATGAATCTGACATATCACATATTTTATTTTGTCATGTAAACTCAGCCTGCTATCTGTTGTGCACAGAAATGCCTCGCTTTTGCAGGGGGAAAAAAACAACACAGATGGAAACAAATCAGTAAAAAGCCCCAAACTATGTGGTTTCTTGTGAGGACTTCCCTTGAATTGATTCAATTTCAAGAGTGGTTCCTTTACGTTCTCCAGCAGAGGTATGTGACAGAAAAAGGCATCTCTGAGTACATCTGCACCTCATCAGGCCTGTCTAGCTGGTCATTTATCTTCCGTATGTATCCCTTGGAGAAGCACCAGCCCTCTCTAACAATGCACTAAGACTTGCATTTTTATCAAGTCAGGTTCACTTCTCAGAAGTGTTGCTCTAGAACGGCCACAAGTAATTCCCTTTCTGATTAATTTCCTTCTTTAACTCTGCACAGTGACAGGTTATAAAGTCGTCTTAAAAGCTGTTGGTGGCACCACGGTGATCTGACTCACCCGGCAGTTGTGATGTTACAGATGCCTTCTGGGGCACCTGTTAGTGAGAACTGTTCCCAGACAGAAATGTGACCATCCATGCTTCTGGCAGCATTTATTTATTTACTCCAGCAGTGATGCTCACATACTTCAGTGAGCTCATTGCTTTCAGGAAAGACTACTTTTCCCTGAAAAATGCTTGAACTTTAACTCTGAGTTCCATTCATTTTGAACTAGATGCTGTCCTCCTTACTGCTGAGTGGAAGGGAAGGACTACTGGTATTTTTCTGTCTGAGATTTGTAGTTGCTGACAGATAGGCTCTTTTAAGGGTAGTCTTCATCAGATGTTTCTCAGGATTTCAGTCACAAGAAGGCACAGTCATTTCTGATCTGTTACAAGAAGATCTTCCCATGACAACTTTTTAAATTTATAATCACCTCTGCATGTTTGAAGCTAAGTCATCAATAGAATGTCAGGAAGTACTTTACATTGCTGGAAATACTCCTAGTTTTTTGCAAAAATTCTCATTACTGAGCATTACTACAAAAGTCTGCCTCAAAACAACCCTCTGGCAGCAACAGCTTTGATGCTAACTTCATGCTATTGCCCACCATTCAAACCAGACTGTAAAAAGAAGTAATTCCTCTCTGGTAGGCACACTAGGACATTATCATGGCATCCAGCAGCTACTCAGTCTGAAAGGGCAGGTGTTATTTTCTTCCAGAAAGAACTGAGAAGAGTTGGATTGCAATAGGATGTTAAAACCTTCTGCCCTTTCAGTTCCTGGGCAGAAATGCAGCAACACTTTTGCTTTGCCCTGTTTGGTACCACAGAGGACTTCCTTGGCTTACAGAATTCCAGGCAGTACCATGATCCAGGCAGTTACACCCCCTGGACAGGACTCCTTTTCCAGCTCAGACAGCCTTCAATACCCACACCCCAGCTTCTCTTTGACAATTTTTATTAAGCACCATATTGGTTTTTATACATGCTACTTAGAGGCATTTTCCTCACATAATGCAAATAAGATGGTGTGTTAACTTCAGGCTGTGAAGCCTGCAGCGTTGGGAGGCACCCAAGAGTTAGGAGCTGGCTGAGCTGAGGCCCACGTTTGAAGACATCATCCTACAGAGAGTGACAGATGAGTTATATGTCATCTGAGGAGCTCAGAATGAATGAATCTGTTCTGATTTAGGGAAGCAATGTTGCCTACAGAAACACATCAAGAGAAACACTTCTGAACAGGCCTGCAGATCCTCAGATGCTTGATATTCCAGCTGCATTGTCAGGAACTGAGGCTTTAAACACCTACTGGGAGTGACAGTGACTGAACAAGGAGTTTATAAGCATTAGCCATATGGAAGGTTTTGGCAGTATTTTATACTGGCAGCTAAAGCCTCCACAGAAATATTTGGCACAAATGTCCCACTTTGGAGTCTAGTCCAATGGAAATTAACTGCAGAGTAAAAACTACAAAACTTCTGACCTCTCAAAACTCAGCACAAGGACATCTAACTTCTACTGTTTAACAAACTCACAGATTTGGTCCTTGACCTGTTTAAAGAACTTCCAGCAAAACCACCACATGTAGCCTCTGTCACCTGGAGAAATGATGCCAACCATTCACTTCAACACCTTACCATTGCTGCAACTTCTCCTGAGTCACCTCCTTCCTTTTTCCTATTAGGACCACAAATCTTTGTCCTGTGGAATGAGAAAGAGGGAGGACTCATTCTGTTCATATGCACCTTTCATACAAAAGTAAAAAAAAAAAAATACTGCTAAGTAAGAGTGCTATATTCAGACAATTTCTCTTTACTTGTGACACTAGTGGACACTCACTCACTTCGACCAAGCAGGAGGTCATTCCACCTTCACTCCGCTGATTGCAGTGAGGCACTTCTCGGGATAAGTATGAGAAGAAAAATCTGTCTCTTGCTTTAATTAGATTCTATTGAAGTTTTGCTGTACTGTATCACTCTATGGAAAGCTCTATCCCAAACATATTACTTGACACAGTCAGCAGCTGCTGAATGGGAAACAATTGTCATGCGCAAATTTCATCAGAACACAGCAAGTGGAATAGCTCCAATCAGCTCATGTAATATGACTTCCCAAATAAAGGTAAACAAGGATTTATTCTGTTTATCTGGCATGACTATAAATAGATCTTTACAAACCATCAGAAGCATAACATTGCTTTAGCCTCAGATGGCTGCAGTCAAAATTCTATTTGTATTTAAGAATGCACACAATAAAACTAGAGACAAGACCTGTTTTAGCTTGTCAGGCTTGGACTAGATGCAATACTTGCAAGTCGTGTATTGAGTTGGTTCTACCTAACTGCTCCATTGCTGTTACCTACAAAGGCAATATAAAAACTGTCAGAAGTTACACAAACACCTGACATACAATTCTCACCAAAGGAAACACGTAGTAGTGACCCAGCTCATTTGTGTACTGTCTGTTGGCTTCACCTTCCAGGGACATCACAAACAACATGAAAAGTTCATCTAAAGGTCAATCATTCGCATTATTTAATGCTATGAGTTCAACATAATGGAGGCTGCATGGGTGGGCTAAAGTGTCCCTGGGGAAAGATGAGTGTTCAGCATAAGTGCGTTGGCTGCCTTTGGAAAAAGGGTTTTTTCATCTTTTCCACTTTATTTTTCTATTCTGGTCATATCCACTCACAAAGTCAAAGGGAAAAAACTCAACTCCTCTCTGACTCCCCTTTACAAAGCCCGGAGAATTCAGTCAGGGTAAGGTGCCGCGGTTATCAGGAAGCATCTGTCTCACAGAGAACAAGACAATTATTCCTGAGATGGCAGTAGTAGCCGGGAAGCAATTGAGTGACAAGCCCTGACAGCCCCAGCAGGAGATCCACTCCCCAGGCTTCAGAGAAAGGTGGAAACCTGTGAGATCCCTGCTTGGCAAATTCATTTCCATCTCACGAAGGAGCTCAAAGATGAGCATATATGTGAAAGCAAAAGCATCAGGCAAAGACTGGAAAAAGGATCCTTTATGCCACCTCGAAGGACTGGCCTATAGGAGTCCTGTGCCCCATGTCCAGCTAAGGTCAGCGCCAATGTGCCAGAGGAAGGCAGTGAAACAGACTTTGTGCCACTCGTGGCTGAGGAATGAAGCGTTCCGAGCCATCACAGTGATTTGTTCTGTTACAGAACCACAGCGACCAAAGTGAAGAGCAGGCAGGCAGTGAAAACAACTCCAATTACCAGATGTAATCACAATTTTAAATCGCTGAACATGAGAGCTTGATTCAAATAATGAATTCCAGTCTCCATTTGCACCTGTGCTTTTTAGCAATTTTCTGTTTCAAATTTTCTCGGAAACCACTGGGATTTGCAAGCAAAACACGAGCACAGCCACTGCACAGAAACCAGTGCTCTTTTTCCCCAAAACAAGAGAGCAGCTTTAAATGTACGTTCAAACACCAGGCAGGAAACTCAGTACTTATTTACTGCATGATGAGGTGATATTTTGTTTGTTTTTAAAAGTGCAGGTTATGCAGATAGTTTCTCACAAGCATCACAAACATGCACTAGTCCCTCAATGTGTCAATTCTCTATTTTCCCAAACTAGGCTGGAAACACCCTGTTAACAGACTTTGCCCAGCATAAGTCAGGATTTGTCTCATGTCTCGACTGATCCATAGCACAAGGCACAAATGTGATGGTGACCGTGTTTTCTCGGCAAACCATGGTTCCCTGGTTTAAGAGAAACTGTTACTTCTACACCCCAGCTTACAGATGTCACCCCTTGTCACACTGCGCTACTACCTTTTCCTGCGCTGGCGCAGGCGTGCCCTACGCTGGAGATTGCTTAGATGATTCTCTGGCAATCTGCTCTTTAAATTTCCTTCTTCGCTATTGTTTCTAAATGTGCACAAGCATCACGCGTACTCGCTCCCAGCCTTCAGCAGCTACAAGGTCACCCACATTATCTTCCTTTTCTTTACCAAGGGCTGAGGTAATTCAGTTACCTCATATTTGCCTTCGGTGGTGAGCACACGCAGACAGTTACCACACATTCTCTGTTCCTTCTTTTGCTTCCAGAGTACAAGATCTTTACCTAAAAGAAATAAAATCTCCAAGATGTCTTACATTTAAAGAAATGGTTGATAAATATTTTAAGATTTCTATACCTTAAAACAATCCACCTATCCATGCTCCAGTTCATGTAAACAACTGTATACTGTATGTATAACCCACATAAACCAGGGATCCCATTGAATTCTCAGGGAAACTAACAGAAATAAATGTCCAAACTTAAATTATATTTAACTTGAAAATACTTACTTTTCCTTTTTTTTCTGGAATGAATATCCTCATATTGTTATTTTTAAGAATGCCAGTGAAGTTTTTTTCCTGATGATAATCTTTGGGTTTGTTTATAGCAAGAAAACTTTAAATATTCACACCTCTGTGGGTTCAGAAACTCTTCTGTCATTGGAGTCTGTGTAAAGAAACTCACCCCCCCCACTCTTTTTAAAAGAACATGCTGTTTGTAAAATACAATTAGTTCCCAAGCCTAGAAAGCAGCATCTCTTCTCCTGTATTAATAGATGGTGACCACAAGAACTTGTGATGCCAATTAGTTGCTTGGTTTCAGCAGAGATGGCAACTACACCTATCACAAAGCAGGGAAACTCAGCAGGAGCACACAACACAGGACAAAATAAAAACCCCTTTTTTGCCTCTGCGTGGCACTTGGAGTGCTTTCAGGGATATACAGCCCACTGGGCCATTTCTCTCCTGGTTACCTACTGCCCAAGCTGTAATGATGCTCAGTAGAGGTCTTGAGAGTGAGAAGAGTGAGGCTCGTCCTCAGGATGCTCTTTCAGAGAGCCCTAGAAATATGGGGCACACACCCCCACACCTGAAATAATCCAGTGCAGGCTACTTTCCAGAAAGAACACCAGCTGCTGGCCAGGGTTCTCAGGAAAGGCTGAACCCCAGTTCCTGGGCAGCTTTGGAAATGAGAGGCTTCAGTGGAATTCTTCTGTTCTCATCTGCTGGGCTAAACCAGTGTTTTCACTGGTGCTGGCTGGCAGAGTTTATTTATTGGTACGTTTGTCTTCGCACTGCTGGGTAGCAATTGCAAATCTAATTACTGTCAAAGTGGCTCTCGGGGCTTGTGCACAGGTTTTTTGGTTAGTATTAAATCTCAATAAAAAACACACTAGCAGGGACCAGTTAATAACAATTTGTGATACGAACACTCACAAGGAGAAAAGCCACAGCTTTCCACCACCTCTCCCCCTCAACCCCTTGCTATTTAATTCTTCAGGCTGTACCACTCTGCAAATCAGCCATTATCATCACACCATTCATAGGTAACCATTTTCAGAGTTGCCAAGCAAGCAAACTCAAGTGAGGCCTTCCCTCTCTATCACTGCTGGCAACAGTGGCGTAATTGATTTTTGAAGCTTTATCTCAATGGGACAGCTTCGTTCATTTTCTCCAACTCAGGTTCTCAGTGACAACTACATAGTCCCACAGATGCAACTGTCAGAGATTAATCAATGACTCCATTGGAAAAGTGCAAGAAGGAGTTGAAAGAAAGCCAAAATGCTTCAAAAAGCTATTTAAAATGTATTTGCTACTCTATGAGGCACACTTCTGTGAATACACAATGGTGCACACTGAGAAGTTGCCCTTTTAAGCACATGGTAGAGTTTCACAGTAACACTATCAGCATAAAAGCCCTCGTAGTCTTGAAACAAACAAAAAAGTGCCAGGGTTTTCATCGAGGTTGACTTCAAAATTGTCAAGTAAAGAGCACAGCTGTGACTAACACAAAGAAAAATATTGTAGAAGGTGTTGGCATGTGCTATTCTTCATTCCTTCCGTACATATTTTCAACCCTGCTTCAAGATTTGATATTAAATCTCAGTGTAGGTTACAGGAATCTTAAATGAACCATTAGCTCCATTATTGTCAGCTGTGCTTCTCTAGCTCTCCCAGCAATTTATATTACTGATCAGAAAGTTATGCTGAGAGAGTTATTTAATTAGTTTTTCAAGCTTTTGCCATTTCTGGGGAATATAATAAGCGTAGAAGACAGCAGAAGAATAAAAATATACAACGGTTACATTTGCTGACTTGGAAGAGGTTTTTGCTTAACTTACAGCTTTTTCCAAGTCTTGGATGTCATTTATGTATTTTAAATCAGCCAGTGATACTCCCCTTCTAGCTCCATCATTGATGGCTTTGCACCTCTTGTGCTGTTCAGAGGAACTGGAATAACCCTGAGAAGAGCCTCCTGTCGTTACCGCCTCCTACAAGCCAGATAATATTTTTATTCCTGACCCTGTCAAAAGAAAAACACTAGAAGACCAACCTGTAAAATACATTCTCCAGCCATTCTTCACCAGTGCCTATTAGGATATGGGAGCGTGACACTAGCAGTTGTGGAGCTTCATGAACCAGAACATAGGAAACACACTTGCAAACTCTTGAAAATTCCAGGTGGGAAAAAGAGGGGAAGTTGTGTCATTC
Source organism: Eurystomus gularis (assembly GCA_013400335.1). NCBI lineage: Eukaryota > Metazoa > Chordata > Aves > Coraciiformes > Coraciidae > Eurystomus > Eurystomus gularis. The sequence continues at coordinate 194,707 of VZZY01012813.1, forward strand.
ACATACAGCTCAACAATCCAGGCAGAAGCATTTCACCAGAAATACCAACCAGATCCGGGGTTTTTGTTGTTGTCAAGCAATAGTTTCAATTCTCCTTTGAAAAATACATGACAGTCTTGCCAAATCTCATGTCTTTAAAATGAAAATCTTTTCATTTGACCCTGAAAAGAAATGCCAATAGCAGGTGTTGCCACTTTTCCACACTGATACAGAAGAAAGGCAAATTTCAAAATATTTAGCCAATGATCACCCATCTCCCACAGGTTTCTGAGGGATTTAATCACATTCATTCAATCAAAATCTAACAATAATCAGCAAAGATGGCAATTTCATTTTTCAACCAGTGACCAGGCAGGGTAGGGATATACTTTAGTGTGTATATATATATATACATATATATGTGTAATGTGTATGTATACTTTGGTGTGTGTATATATATATATATACACACACATATATATACTTCAGTCTATATATGAATTTATTATCAAGAAAAGAAGGCATCTATTCATTCTTTCAGAGAATAAGACTCTAGTGAAATAAATACCAAATCCAAGTGGGATCAAAGTGAGGTGCTTCTCAGAGAAAGGTGGTAGGAGACCTATTCTTCTGTGATTAGCTTAACGTTATTGAAGTTAGTGACTTGCATCAGCAGGAGAGAAGAATTAGGTCCAAGACTCAAAAATGAGAAACAGTAATGAAGATACTCAGCCTGTCAATGAGGGAACCGTGGACTTTCTTCAGCATGTTTATGTCTGAAGGACTATAACTTAATTTTAAAATCTTTTTCATACCTTTCCATCTGAATGAGAAGTTGGAATGCTGTATGGTGTTTGAAGAACATAAGAAACCTTCACAAGTGGGAAAATTAAAACAGCGCAACTGGGAGAGAGTATTTATTTGCATAATAATGTGTTCCAATGTCAGATGAAAAATGTTTGAAGAAGATACAGTCATCGGCCTGAAAATGAGAGAACTAGCAGAACCAGCCATTGAGAAGATCAAAATGTTTTGCAGGGAAACACAAAAAAGCCAAAACATTTCTAATTCCAACCAGGGCAGGAGGTAAGGCTTATTCAGGTGTTTTTTAATGTTTAAAATCTCAACATTTAAAAAATGTTATAATCAAACTTTTTCCAAACCTTCCTCTAAAGGAAATTCAAATTAATTTTGTGTCCTACCTAAAAAAACCCCAAACATCTGGAAGAATGAATGCTGATTTGAGATCACTCAGTTGTCTCAGTTTGTAGTATTTGACTAAAAGCTTCTTGACAGCTTCACATTCATGATTTGCAAGATGTTCGCTTCTGATCTAAGAGCATCTTGAAAAACAGTGTGTCATGATACTGCACTACATCTACTTTGTTCAGCATTGATAACAACAGAAGATTCGTAGACAGAGGCAGCAATTTTCTGCACATTTTAGAACTTTAGAAGAAGTTCCAGTTAAATTTGATTCTAAACATGAGTCAAAATTAAAGTTGTGACTTGAGGGAGAGTCTCATGTTTGAAGTCAGCTAGCTTGGTTCTCAACTGAGTCTGAAACCATTTCCTTTGTGAAAGCACCACCTTTTATGAAGAAACAGATTTTAAACGAGATTCAATGAGTACAAGAAAGGGGATGTCAGTAATTCTCTGTGAGGAATCATGAAAGAAATCCTGAAGGCATTCTACAGAGCGCTGTGGGAGAGGGAAGGTCCAGACTTCTGAAGTCCTGTGTACTGCTTAGAGTGATGGCATTACCCAAAAAAGAATGAGTGAACATATGCAAGTCTAATGAAACAGGACTTGACAGGGGAACTCCAAAGCACAGCAATGGAGATGGGAGTTGTCCTCACCTGCAGAGACTCAGCTCACCTTCTGACACCTGATTTCATCTGGTGTTTAAAGATGAAGATTTTACTTTAGGGCAATTGAGGCAGGTTTTCATGAGTCAAAAACTTGTAGCAGTTTCACCATCAACTTGCAGGAGAGAGCCAAAGTGAATCCTTTCATCTGCAGCGCATTCCTATTCCTGGGTAGCAGACCTCCATGTTTCCCTCAACCCAGTGGAATCCAACGAGTAAACAAACTTCTACACACAGTCTTTCATTTTCTAGGGCACAATTTGGAGGCTTTGGGCCAGTTTCAGTGTGGAAAGGTTGCCTGAATTTCACACACCACTCCCAGTGAGCTATGCAGCCCATACTGTTATGGTTCTGCTTTTAAAAAACTGCTTCTTTGTACTTTTATGAATGTATGATGCAGGCAACTAGGAAAACATGAAAGATATTGTGTCATCATTGTCATATAATGAAATATATCAAAATAGTGAAACATTAACAACTTACTGAAGTATTTCAGTGACTAGCTTGTCCAACATTTATTTTTATGCATTTTAGAACCATTTACCTATCTTATACTAGATTTTAAATATAGAATCTGACTGATAGTTCTTGCTCAGACCTCAAAGAGTTTAGAGTCGTCACTGAAAAATCAGAAATATTGTTCAGCTTATATAAAAGGCAACAAAAGAAAGCCTCTAATATCAACAGCCTGAAGACCTAGACACTTCATCCATTACATGGAAAGTGCAGCCCAACAGATTTTTTTACTCCAGCAAATATTCGTGCTGAATTCATTTTACAGCCAGAAAGTACCTTCCAAAAGGTACTCACCTAATAAAACAGTAAATCTAGCTTACCTACAAGGTTAGTAGGTATAGAGGAAAAAATGAGCATTTTGAAAGACAACAATTTAAAGCCAGCAGTAGCCATTACATTCCTTCTTTTAAGGCAGCTTCAGATCTTTGGGAGCATTCAGACTTAATTCCTGCAACAGACTTGCAAGCACACAGCAGCACAGAGCAGGCAGAATGCAAACTCCACCGCGGTCTGTCTGGTTAGTTTTTTACTTCTCAAATAAGCAGCTCAGAAACCTGGTTTTTAATAAGTCACTATCTCCATTTTATTTTGTTTTATGGATGCTGACATCAAAAGCAATTAAGCGATTCTAGATTCTTCATTTTAAGTAGATAGAACTGTCAAATGCAAGGAGGTGGAGAAAACAGATTTGGAGAGGGGACCAAGGATGTGTGTATGTGACTCTAGAAAGATTATTCTATGTCAAGAGAACATAAATTCTGCCACCTACATGCAGCATCATCCAGCCTCCTTGTTCTCCTCCTCACCACTCTGTCTGGTTAACGTGTTATACGAGAAAGTCTGTTGATCAAAACAAATCACTAAAGCAGCTATGGGGAACAGAGCTTGTGTTCAACAGCTATGTGCTTTGCTCTGCTTTTGCTTTAACTTTGTCATAAACACCATTGATTTTATTCTTCGCTACGATGTAAAGTGGAATGAAAGGCCCAGGTTATCAATTACACTACTGCCTAACGGACATGGAAATTGCACAGACAGTAAGAAAAATCACCAGCCCACGGGGCCAAATGGTGAACTTGGAAAGAATTACTTTTCTGTGCCCCGTGGCAAGACCAGCTGTACATACATTATTCTTGACGTGTATTTCTGCAGCCTGTTCTTAAAGACTTCAGAGTCTGACAGAAATTTCAGTCTTTCCAATATATGCTAGCGTCTCACTATCTGTACCTTTGAAAAGTCCTAGTGATCACCTCTGAATTTTCTCCACTTCAATTTAAGCCTGTTCATTCTTGCTTTACCAACAGCAGTCAGGCAGAACAAGCCCTTCCCTTCCACCTTGCAACAGCCTGTAAATACTTGCAAAGGATGGGTCCTCTCAATCCTGTCTCCTCCAAGCTAGAGAACATGGATTTGCTTCATCTGTCCTCACAGGTTGTGCTTCAACACTTCCAACAGCCACAGAGCCAGCTCTCCCCGTGCCATCAGCACAGCACTTTACATTTGTACAATTGTTGATCAATTTTTATTCTTTTCATACTACATCTCCAATTTGTAGAGATCATTTCAAATCCCGAGTTTTTTATTCTCCTGCATATTTGTGGCACAGTCCCCACTTAGTATTCTCTGAGGATCTGAAAAGGCCATTCTCCAGTTCTTTGTCCAAGTCATTAACAAAAACACTGAGCAGATTTCATCCCTCTCCTGTCCCCATCTATGCTACGTGCTTTTAGACAGAAACAGCAACAGTATCACAGTATCACTCTGGTTAGAAAGGACCCTCAAGATCAAGTCCAACCATTACCCCAACACCACCACTTCTACCACATAACCCTGTCCCCCTGTCCCAACGTCTTCACACCCTCAAAATCTCAGCAAGGATAGTGGTTCAGCCACGTCCCCAGACAGCTTGGCCCAGTGCATGACAACCCTTAAACCATGTAGCAACAGCTACCTGCAGACTTCCAGCCAGTGATGTCAGGGTGTTATACCTGTGCATAAATAAAAGACAGCTGAATATTGACACCTAACATAAGGTATTCTATTTTATTCCTAGAAAAATCAGACATTTCTCATACCAAAGAAGACGTGCGTTCAAATCCACCCTCCTATGCACAATCGGATTAGGAATTTGGGATTTAAGTTCTTAAGGCTTTTGTTTGTACATTATTAGTCAACAGCAGCGAGTATATGCTGTGTTAAAGCAATCAACACACTCCATCAAAGTGATCCTTGAAAAGGTTACAAAAAGGGCTGTTACCCAATGACAGTTTTTGCTGTTCTCCTGCAGTTCCTTCTTTCTCTCAAGAGTGGAAAGCAGTTTTGAAGGAGAAAAGGTGGTTACAATATTTCCAAAGGAAAAAGGAAAAAAAACAAAGTTATGAAGTTTTTCTGAGTATTTCTTTTCCTGAATGTTCCAGTCTGATTTTTCAGCCCACAGATGTCTGAAACCTTCATAAATCCTTATGATTTTGCTCATTGCTAATTGGATTTCAGTGTTTCTGATTAGCATTTTTATTTTGCAGCACCTTGTCTTTGGGTCACCAGCCATTTGTTCTGCCTGTACAGATGTCATACTGGGTCATAAGCTCAAACCATGAACGCCTTCCCTGTCTCCACTTGGAAAATCTTTTATCATTCATAGGACATTTCCCACTTAATTCTGCTTCTTCTAGTCACTCAACCTGCTCACAGTCCTGCTCGTTATCTGAGTTGTTATCTATAATGACAGATGGCTATTTGCTTTGCCAACCAAGTCAGGAGAATATATTTACACCGTGGCTTTGCTCGCTGCTCCCACCGCTCTTTACCCCATCTCACACCATTTACCATAGCTGCTAACACTGCAGGTAGCCATGGTAAATACAAAAGGTGTTTTTTCTTTAGCTAAAGTATAAAAGGAAGAAATCTATTGGGATCCAATTTGTTTCTTGCTGATGCAGAACGTGGAGCCCAAGGGGAGACTGCACTGCATCAGATATTTAGTAGCTCTGCACCATGCACAAAACAGTTGACTTAACTGCACATCCCTTCAGGACGTGAAAGTTAAAAAATAAGTCAAGCTTATTAGCTTTAACTCTGCTGTTGCCCTGAGCCACATCAGCCTCAGCAAGTGAAGCACAGGGCAGGTAACATTTAACATCTGACAGCACCCAGAGTTTCAGCACGTGAAGCTGTCAATGTAATTAAAGCTAATTGTTTCAGCGAGTGGTTAATGCCAGCATTGAGATACTGCACGTGACAATGTGACATACAGGAAATAGAGTCTTTGCTGGCTGGCTGTGGTGGTGTAGGACAGGCTGCCAGCAGAGAAATAAAGGAATCAATCAGGAATAGCTGCATGTTATAGTGTGTAACACAGCACCATAGGAAGCATTAAGACTGTACCAACTAAACTACCCCAAGGAAAGGGAGACACATATATTTCTATCATGGTGGACCTCAGCTTGTACTTTGGTTGCTGCCTCAGCCATCAGTGATTTATCTTTTTCTAATCATGGCAAACTAAGATCTAATTTATTATCAAATTAATCTGAAAAAAACCTTATGTTTTTTATGGTATTTAATACTTCCCAGTACTTGAAAGTCTTGACACTGTCTTTCAGTCATTGATTTTTTTTCCTTCAGGTATTTTTTCTTCTTTTCATTGCACATTCTCCTAAATGCCAGGAACAAAATTCTCCATAGGCTTAGTAGACTTTTCCCTTCATGTGCTAACAAACATTTTTCCTTCAAAACATTGCAAGCAAGCATCTTTTCTTCAGTTTCACACCTCATACCAGAAATCTATCCTAGCATTTCATGTCCCATCGCCAGTGAGCTCCAAGAGGTGGCCATAAATCACTTGTGTTACACCTCAGCCACACCTTGTTTATTCTCCCAGCCATGCACCCAACTCACTTTAAAAAAAGCTTTTTTATCTGGTTCGATGGCTAAAATTGCAATTTGAAAGCTTACCAAGGGTACAAATAAATCTCACATTTACCTGGGATGGCCTTTTCTGATCTGGCTGCTGTCCCTTAGCCCCTCTAATCTGAAAAGGAAAGACTGTCTCCTCTCACAGCAAGCCATGCCTGTACTTCCCCTGACATCTGCATTTTTCTTCATCAGCTTACAGATGTCTGGCAACATTAGCAAATGTTGTCATGACTGTGCATTCCAAACACTGGCACACATTGTCAGGCTTAGTTTATAAAACACTCCGTTTCCAAAGTGTGTCTCACACAAAGTATCTAAACACATGTGAGAGTTCCCATCTGTTTCTCTCACCTATGTCAATGAGGAGAGGTGATCTGATGCACTAAAGTACCATTATACAATGTAAATAAGTGGCTGCTGGAAGACAACCACTGTCAGGGAAGGTCAGCCAAACGACCAAGGTAACCAAGAGAAAGCAGCAGGAAAAAAAAAAAAAAAAGAAATATAATGATTCTTTCCCATTCTCTACTTTCCCTGGGCAGCTGGTTTTGCTAGATATTTTCACGCTAGCTTTAATGGCGCAGCTTCAACCGTGAGGTGACATATAGCTGCAGTTCACCAATTTAACACTGGGTCACTCTGCTACCACATGGCACATACCTACAGAGTATTGGGCTGAGAAATACACCAAGCACATCACTCGGTAAGCTCTAAGCAGCAACCCCATAGAAGCCTCCAACTTTGAACTTGTGACTGCTTCCATCCTCTTTACTTGTGTAGTAAGTCAGTTTGGAAGGCAGAGGGCTGCTTACTGTCAAGCTTTTAACTTAAGGCACTACAGTGGCAGTACTTAATACACTTTGGCAACAGAAATTGTGTCTAAACACCTAAGGAGGGTGAGGATATGGTATCTTTCTTAACCACTGTCATCAGTTCACCAAAACTCTTTGAAACGAAAGGCAATTTTTCAGCACACTTTCACAGCTGGCACTCCACAGCTCTGGTCATCCATGCCAAAGAATACACACCCAAACTAAAAGGATGAACAGGATGGGGAAGCAGAGCAGCCACCTTGCCAAGAGAGAGTTAAAGATTGCCTTTGTGCAATCAGCCTACTAAATTAGAGCGGGAGGCAGGATGTGACTGCTTCCCACAAATACACTGGCGGGATATACCGTGGGGAATAAGCACTCCTCAAGCTAAAGGACAGCACAGGCCCAAGAAAGGGGAACATAGTGGCTTCACTGTGGCCTTTCAGTAGTTAAACTGGGCTTACAAGAAAGATGGGGACAATCTTTTTAGCAGGGCTTGTCGCAACAGGGCAAGGGACGATGGTTTTAAACAACAAGACAGAACGTTTATACTAGATACAGGAAGAATTTTTTTACAGTGATGGTGATGAAACACTGGCACAGATTGCCCAGAGAGGTGGTTGATGCCCCATCCCTGGAAACATTCCAGGTCAGGTAGGACAGGGCTCTGAGCAACCTGACCTAGTTGAAGATGTCCCTGCTCCTTGCAGGAAGAGCGGACTAGATGACCTTTAAAGTTCCTTTCCAACCCAAAACATTATCTGATTCTATTATTTTAAACAGAAAAGGAGGAGGTCAGTAATCAGTAGAGCAATGATGTCCTGGGACAGCCAGGACAGAGGGTAACACAGAGAAGTAAGCTAGTTTTAAGATGGAGTACAATACATTTACAAAGGGAATTGTATGACGTGATGGCTGTGACAGCAAGGCACAGGACTTGATTACCCAGGCTGTCTTTTCAATCCCGTGTTCTTGACTACAGACATAAAACAAAGAAGAATTGTTTTCCCCTTCTGCTTAGACAAGGTACAAAGAAAGTTTCCTACACGGATGACTACTATATGGTGAAGCCCAGGCGTGGGAGAGCTGCCTTTCACTAACAGATAGGCTGCAAAGCTAGAGAGTGATTTTTTTGCTAAATGCAAAAAAGACAAAAACATCTTAATTACACGGTTTCACTTTAAATATTTCAATCAGTGTGGAAATACCTGCCAGAAACACCAATTAGCTGCATCAGAACAGCAAGCAATCTATTCCCATTTATGTCTACGCGACACTCAAAATCTCTATCCATGTTTTGGGCGTTTCTCTGCCTCTTCTGTTATGCTGCATTTTAGAAATAAAAAGCTCTTAAAGTGTCAGTCAGGAAATTACAAATCCACCCATCATAATGAGAAACAATTTCAGCTCACTTTATTGGAATTGCAGATGCCAGCCTTGACAGCAGCCAGTTTCGCTGCTTCCACAGTGAATGCTGGAAAGCATGATAGCAAATGTCCAGTGTTACAGCACGAGAAAATCTCATTGGTGGGATTCAGTTGCGGGGCACTTCTACAAGCTACCCATAGAGGTGGACAATAGGCATATTTGTTACCCTTCCTGGACAAAAAAAACAACTCTTAAAGTTATATTTTTCAGTTTCATTATCTTCACTTGAAATAATATATTACCATATCAAATATCTGATGCATTTTTCAATGGAAAGTTGAAGCCAGATTAGCCTAACTGTGCTTAGACAGTCCTGAGCAGCCATTTTCAGTGTCAAAATGCGGACAGCGTTGGCCAAAATCCAAGCTAAGATCCTACATTTTGGACAGTGACAGCGCATCGAGGCACATCTCTCACCCACAGCTCCATTTTAGGAACTGTTAGGCCTTAAATCTTATTTGCTTCCCAAGACCAGGGCCTACCCATGCCATTCATTAAAATGCAATGTTTACTAGTACAGAGCTCACAGAGGATTTTGGTCTTCATCTGCTGAAGCTGCTAAGGCCAGTACCATACTAGTGCTTACAGCTACAGACTGACGGCGTTTGCTCACAGCTGCTATGACTCCAAAGTAACCAGGGAGATTAGCTATTTCAAACAACTTTTTAAATGTCCCTGAGCATGAGAAATTAATTCATGTTGAAATATTCTCGGTCCCCTGACAATATACAATTTACAAATCATTTTAAAACTGAACATGGGGCAGAGATCTGTATCAACCAAAAGACACAAGAGCATCCAGTGCAAGCAGATTGGCCAAACACTGACAGTCCCTCCTGCAAACCCACCCTGCTCACACTCAGACTCAGCTGAGCCTTCAACACAATTTTATTTGCCATCGTGAGGACCTATGAGCAGAGGAGGTTTCTCTTGAACAAGAAGCTCCTGAGCCATGGAATCTATGCCGGCCGCTGTTCACAAAGGTGGTGCACATTGGTTCAAGGCATTGTTCTTGAACACTAGATATTCTAGGTTCAGTTCTTGCATTAGAATCATCTCATCCTGAAGCTCACATGTAAAACACGTGTGAAAGTCATGCCCTAAGCAGACTTGTTTCTCTCCATCAAGTGTAAAGGCAGTGTAGGATGATGTGCTCAGGTAAAGACATTCAAAGTTAGGCCAAAGTCCAGGGGATGCTACAAGAACTGATGGACAAGTCTGAAGCAAATGTCTCCCTCCAACAACAACAACAAGAAGCAGCTAAGATCTGGAAAGGGAAAAGGAAACTTTTCTTCAGAACTCAGTATAAAATCTACATGATGGATAAGAAAAAAAAAAGTCCAGGGGAGAGAACATGAAAAACATTCCCCCAACAAAGATGATCACAGACACTGTTCTCTCTGCAATTATTTACTTCAGCACCTGCTACCCATTTAAAAAATACTTTTTATTCCTCCTACATCCTACATCCGATTAAACAGAGTTACAGGTAGCAGCCTGGTCTCATGGCTGTTCTTTTTTTTAATATCTCAGAAGCATCTTTTCCTCTACATGGTTACTGGACTTTGGACACAGAAACATCATCCAAGAAATCAATCGCTACAGCAAACTACTTTCTTTTCTTTTTAAAAAAAATTCTAAGTGGATATTGTCCCTGACTGCAGGCAAACTAAAATTGAGTACTTGGTACATACGTGCCTTCAGCTGCCACGTAGCATATCCATGGCAACTACATTTAAGGAAGTTTATTTGACCACACGGACACAGCTAATACCGTACTTCACATAATAAGGCTAGTTTGTTTCTAGTCTCCTACTTAAACAGCACGGTGATCTATACTTGGGAAATCCAAACCAGCTGTACCACTATTCACACTCAGACTGCTCGTGCTGTGGTGATACGGACCTCTCCAGCTTCTCCAGGGCTTCAGGTCTTGGGACTGGTAAGTAATCCCTTACCATGCCTGACCTGTACATGATGAGATGTTCTGAGATGAGGAACACCGGAGACCAGGCATCGAGCATCTGGAAATCCCTCTCCATGCTTTGTAGGGTCTTCATACGCTTCCAGGATTGATCCTTAGGACTTTTAGGCAAGTGATAAAATTGCACAATAGTAATACGAAGATGGGACAAGAAAGCAAAGTCCTGATACTCCTTTTTTAGTGTTGAATAGTCTGGGGTAATACAGGAAGTTTCTACAGGTCTCTGCCTCTAATTGAAGCTCCAGTTTTAAAGAAAAAAACTCCCAAACATGTAACTCCTACATGATTCCAGGGCTTTTGGGAGCTCTGACTGAGGATTAATTGCTGGGTATTGACTTCAAACTCTGCACACCAAAACACCTCGGTCTCATAAAAGTGCCTTTAGTTTACTATTTATAAAAAAATGATACAAAATTGAAACAAGAAGTGCCATAAATCCATTCAGTGTCTGATTGTGTTTTATGGTAACTGACAGCCTCGTTAGAAATCAATTCCTTGAAAAACATGCTGTATCTGAATTATTGCATAGCAATCTCTTGCATAGCTTGAAATTGAGAATTTATTTCATCTTCTTGCAAATGTTAAAAACATGTCAGAAGAATAAGATTTAATTCTATTGAAATTTATCGTTTATTTCACTTTACATCTTCGTGCTATCACTTTACATTGCTCTTCATTCTGTTTCTCAGAAGTAATGCTAGTTTTTTCTGATACTGAAAGCCTTGTTTGCATTCACTCCTTACATAATGCTTCCCTTCATTCAATGTTAATTTTTAGAAAAGAAGAATAAGGTGACAAAACCTGATTAGAGCCAATTCTAGGAATGCATCACTTGATCCTGAGAAATGAGATGAAATTATGCATATAAAGCACGTTTCAATATCCATTCCTACGTTCTTTGGAAAGATGAATCTCTCCCTCCACACTATCTCAGAAATGAAATGAAAAAGCCTGTTGTTTTCAAGATAAGCTAATAAAAATGAGCCTGTCAGTATAGAGCAGCTGGTGATGCTCACATAGTTACCATAGGCTACTAACTTCAAAACAGCAGCTTAAAATAATTTTTAATCCATGAGAATTTACACATGACCTTTCTTTAGAAGCTAGACATAATTTTTTTAATGTTCTCAATAGAGTAGGCATCTAGTTTGCATTAAGTCCTTAGGAATAGATTTTAGGATAAACCATTACAAAAATCACCTGCAAACAATGACCAATATTAATGTCTGTGAAGCCTGAGAGTTCACTTCTCCCTTTTCTTGTATTCCTTGCACTTGACCTCAAAGCTCAGAAAGAGTAGCAGGTCCACATTACATGTTGAAAATCTGCATGCACCTATGTCAAGGGCACTGGATTGAGTCAGAAGAGCCAATTCCCTCTTCTGCAGCCTTCACAGGACTATACCTCAGGCAGATGCACTTCGAGAATGCCGTTATTAAGATTGGAAGCCTTTCTGGCAAGGCAAGAGGCTTGCTGCTCATCTCCTCATGGAGCTGAACCCGGCCACCTCAAGGAATCAAATCATTACATTGAACTAAGCAAGAAGGAACAACCGAGGAGTCCTGGTATCATTCCGTCCTGTACCCATATACCCACAAAGCCACGTGAATGCAAGCCCACAAAAAAATAGCAACTCCTATTTATTGCAAAACCAGGGATGCTCCGTTCAGTAGTTATCCTGCTCCACTGAGAGGTTTTTCTGTTACACCACTGTCTCTGCTTGGGATACCAGCCTACTCTACCAAACTTGATGGTGACTGAGTCTTTAAGACAGACACCACTTTTATTTGAACCACTAGGAAACAGCTGAAAATATAAAAGCAAACCTTGGGAAGCACAGAACTTGCGTTACTTTCTCTCGTCAGTGCAGCAACCCCCTGGCCTCACCTGCCCGGTCCTTGCCCTAAGGCAAGTCCTGTTTATCTGCAATAGGTTTTTTGCCTCAACAGTTCATGAAATGCATTTTAGCGAAGGAGAGGTAGAACACATGCGAAATTACATTAAAATTTGTGGCAGTTAAAAATGAAAATATTTGCCTGTAAAGCCTTGCTCTGTTGTTGTATTCCACTCCCCCAAGCATATAGAATTAAGATACAATACACTTTGTCTGAGATAAGAGTCTTATTTTCTGCAAGCCAATGAGTTTTTTCATTCCCAAATGGCATCCTGCAGCTTGAGTAAATTGTTCAGTGTCCTTAAACTCAGAGTTAATTATGCAAAATGTAAATTGAGATTAAATCAGCCACCAATAGGGTGTAGGAAGGGAAATAAAGCTATTCACATCAGACTCCTGAACATCTTAGTTACAGAACTACACTGGAGGGGAGAGAGAGAGACTTGTGAGCTGAAAACTAATTATCAGCAAATGAAAAACATCCCAAGCCTCACGTGCAACCTGCAGCATTTCCAAGCTGCTGGTTTCTGTGGTGCCGTTACTCAGAGCAGGCAGAGGTACCGAGGCTGGTACCCTGGCTGGAACAGAATTTCACTCTCAAACTCTCTCAGTAGTTAACCGTCCACTTCTGCCAGGAGTCTGCTCAACCCAGTGTTCGCTCAAATTCCCATATTCCCATTAACTATCACGCTGTTGCAAGTAACCATTTCTCCCTTGAAAAGATGTAATCAACAAAACATTTTCCTGCTGAATACGGTACTTAATTATCTGATAAGAAATTACTGAAATACATACTAGCTAAGTAGAGCCTTCCTTTGAAAGCACAATTGTGAATGCACAGGTCTTCCTTTAGCTGTAATCTGAAGCAAAGGTGAAAGTAGCCACAAGGTCAAAGCTGAAACATTGAACACCAGCACCTACTCTGCCATGAGGGTTCTACCATTCCTCTGACAATGATTCACCTACTGCTAATGAGTTCCACTGGTGTTCCCTGCCAGAGCACCTGCTAATCTCTCTCTGGCTATTAGCAAATGGCAGGCCTTGGGGAGGTCATTTAACTGTGCAGAGCCTTCCAAATAAATTTCAATTAAAATGTGACTGAGAAGATCCACATTATCCATTAAAAAAAATAATAGACTACCATAAAGCTGAGCTTTACAAGTGATGGCCGTAATAATCCGAGTCTTAACTGAGAGGTTGGATAAGTACTTGAGCTGTTTAAAGATCCGGATCTTCTGCTGCGTGTGAAATTCCAGCACTGAAATTTGTTTTTTTCTGAATGAAAACGTCAACTACAGCAGCCAAAAAAACCCAAATGAAAATCCACCTCAAAACAAACAAAAAAGAAAGAACCCAAACATTTTTCAGAACTACTGGACTACTTGTTCAATTCAGAACTGCAAATGCATGTCATTTTACTAGCGAGGAAAAGATGTTTTATAGAAGTGGAAACAAAGCCAGTGAAAATGATTGAAAGTTGAATAGAATAGGAACAATCAAATAGAAAAAGACCATTTCAACATAATTTAGATGGGACAAGTTTATATTAAACTTTCTCTAAGACTGGCAAATTCCACAAAATATTTTGCTTTGAACAACAGTAAGAGTCACATAGAATCTGTCTCACTGATTTATTTTTCCACTGCGTTTACTAAACATGCAGAAAAAAAAGCAACCAAAGCAGATATAGAAGTATGGTTATTAAATTCAGATGAAGACTATGAGCATCAAACTCCACGTTAACTATCACGGGTGAATATCACACAGTTGAAAGGTATTATTTCTGCATTCACCTTAAACAAACCTTAACTTCAGGAATATAACTAAATTTGTAGCACTGGCGTAGTGAGAGGAATGACAGACATCTTGTACCGATTCCCCACAGCGTTATACCCTGTGTAATTACCTACAAGTGCACAACAGCACACTGTAAAGAGCTGAAATATTTTACAGCCACGCTGCACAAGTGTAAATCATTGCACCAAGCACACAGAGATGACTAATTGGGCCCTGAGTCAGCCGTATCCAAGGTACAAAACACGAAGCCTGTATTTTTTGGTGATTTCAGCCATGGGAGGCAGAGCATTTGGATGCAGCTCTTGCTCTCTCTGTTTCTGCCACCCGGCACGCATAACTGTCGCCCCCTTAAGAGATATGGCAGATCAAAGTCTTTAATAATTAAAAAACAACAAAAAAAGACAATTCATAAGCTGCAGGCTCTGGAGCTGATCCTGCCATGTGTCAGTCACATGCTGACAGATGTTGAGCAATTAGATCCCCACCCATGGGAGTTTAGCAGTCCCCAGAATGAGCCCTGAGCAAACAACAGAGGCTTTAAGTGAACACATATTCAGTATTTTTTATTTAACTGAATTCATGGCTAACGGAGGAACATTTAGAGAATGATCTAATTTATGTGTTTATTATGGCACTGAACTGAACAAAAAGCCTGGGATTAATCCCAGCAACCCACGAGTTTATTTGAAAGAATAGAACAAAATCTAAACATATTTTGAAACCAGGGTAAACCTAACCCCATGCCTGCTTTCACGAATGCTCATTAACTTCCTTTCTTTAGCGAAAGAAAGGGTGCGTAGCTTGCTTTCCTCCCCTACCTTCCATTGAAGGCTCTGCAGAAGGAGCTGTCTCACTGGGAGGGGAAGGCAGGTCCGTTTGGTTTTACTGTAAAACCAGGCTGCTCTGAAATCCCTTGTATCTTCCCCACAAACCCCAGATATTGATATTCTCTGCCATTCACACTGTTGTCCTAACTCACTAGGTAGCATCAAACACACCCTGCGAGGTCTTTGAGGGATTTTAACTTCTGGAAACAAATATCCAGTTTGGTTTTTTTCACATAAATTCCACATTCTTTAGCTAAATACCTCACTCACCCACGCTCCTAAAACTCCCCCTTCTCCCAGAGTTCACCATTCTCACTGGTGAACTGGAGATTATATCTTCCCTACTTTAAATTCTCTCCCTATCCTCAGTGGGCACCATCTCTTGCTTCCCCTCCAAGCCCTCTAAGGCAGAATTGCTAATGCCCCATGACAACACCCCAAGCCAGAAGCAGCTTTGCAGCATTCGGGTTTTTACACAGCCAAGCATGACACACCAGGCTCCGACAGCTTTACAGGAGCATTTACAAACTGGGAACTCAACAGAAGCAGACTGAATCCTTTGGGGAATGTTCATCAGGAAGCCCCTCTCCATCCTGTGTTGTATGTGCTGCAGCAGTAGAGGTGAGCTAAACCTGAGGAGATTGACGGGTGTCCTTGGCGGCTATTTTGCATTTCAGATTTAGGCTTCCTGTGGACAGCAGATACCGATAAAGTCTGAACTGAGCGCAGCAGGTGTCACATTTCCCTTTCCCATCATAAATTTGGCTTTACTGGGGGCTAGCAACCTTTATCACAAAATCACACAGAATCACAGAGTGTTAGGGGTTGGAAGGCACCTCAAA
>VZZY01012813.1:210680-224833 GCA_013400335.1 Eurystomus gularis
TTGCTAATCTATGACACTAGCGCTGGCCGAGAGAAACGCTGTTCATCCCACTTTCAGAAAACTCTCTGACCTGCCTGAACGGGGCAGAAACGGGACTCGCCCAAACTCACCCTCAGCACGATCGTCCCTCCTAGCAAAGCTGCGTGCCAGGGACTCAGGTTCGCCTTCAGCAGAAAGCTCCTCCTCACTTCAGTTACAAACCAGCCACACCCTGTAGGTCCCTCTGCGGCTGGATAAACACATTAACAACCTCCGTTAATCCTGTTGTCAGTCTATTACAGCAATTCTAAAGAACAGCTTTCTATGGCTTCCAGAAGAATGTTTTAATTATCTTTGGCTTGTACCTTTTAATTCCTTTTAGGCAATTACTAAAAGGTTGCAGCTCGCTTCAGATTAGGTCGGGGCTGCCAAATCACCACAAGTGATGTTCTGAGCCCGTGACAGCTAGCAGCCTGCGACTGTCTGCCTTCCTCCTCCGCACATCATTTCTTAGTATTTACAGCCCGAGGTAGCAAAAAGGGGAGCTGCTCTGGGAAATACATATTAAAACGGAATTCAAAGCCAAGAGAGCTATCCTATGTCAGCTTGATAAAAAGAAATAGCTCATCCTCATCCAGTTATACAAATTTCTGTATCTTACTATTGGAGTATATCAGACAAAGTGTGAAAGAGGGAATAGGAAGAGACTGATAGAGATCCCGGCACGCAGTAGTATCCCTCCTGCCCTCTCTGCTGCCTCGGGGGTGCCTCCAGGCTGGGCCCGCTCCCTCTGCCCCAGCACTTCATCCTTTCAGCAGAATGAGATGCCACACACACAATTATGCTCAAGTCAGATCTAACCCTTGCTTCTCTGGCTAATACAGAGGACAAAACATACTTAATTACTACCAACTAATGAGCTGTTTTCTTTGTTACATCCAAATGTATCAAAGGTGATGTAAGAGAGAAAACAGAAGAAATGAGGGAGAGAGGTGGGGAAAAAAAGCAAGAATAACAAAGGTATGCCTAGAATAGCTCTTCAGAAAAAATACCAAACTCACTTTTAATTTTATTTTTAAGTTTGCAAGCTATTATGTCCACAGCGTTAAATTAAACATGGGACTGAAATTAAAACCACACTTGTTTGCAATTAATCTGCCAAATAATTAAAATCCAAGTGCTCCCCCTTCAAGGACAGAATATCCCAGAGTAAACGGGATTCTTTGAACAGTTTTCTGCAAAAACAAGTCTAACATATTCGAGAAAATACTGTAAGAGATGCAACAGCAGCTGTGTTCACAGATCCCAAGAGACTCCTGGGCAGGGGTTAGAAAGCAGAGGCAGAAATAGATGTCATCCTAATGACTGCTCAAGTCGTATTGCTACAGCACCAGGGAACCATCCCAAAGTACAGAACGGAAACAGAGGGGCTGTTTGCATTCTTGTAGCAGGTACAGGCTTTATGGGTGTAGTCGCAACAAAAGAAATATTACTTCTGAGAAATAGTATTTGAGAGGAAAATACCGGAAACATAAGTAGAAGGAAACGTCTAGAACTGAGGAACTGAAGAAGGAATTTTGATATAAGTACTGTTGAAAGCATTAAGTGTGGGAGGATGTCAAAACAAAGTCAATAGGAGAGGTACACAAACCTGCATTTTTCTTAGGGAAAGCGTCTTCAAAAGATTAATGTTATCAGCATACACTAGTCGCACTCCGTAATGCTGACTTCAAAATCACTAAACTTACATTTTGGTTTGTTCTTAACATACCATCACTGAGTTTCCCATAAAGGTGGCCACAGCTGCAAGCAGAAAGAGAAGAAAGATATACCATTAACGGGTTGTAATTATCATATCACTAATAACCACAGCAGCATGCTGGTGATAAAATACCTGTTTTGAAGGACTGTCCCTTCAATCTGGAACAACACTGTTCATGAAGTTGAAGCCTGCTTTCTAAAATTAGCTAAGTACATGATAAATTTAATTGGTAACGTGGCCACTCGTCACTACTAAAGGAGCTAGAAAGCAGCAACCTTTCCTGATAGATAAGTTTACTGTGTGCTAAAACCAGCCTTTCAGCATCAAAGCTTTCAAGTAACAGTGTAATGAGCACAACCCTGAATTTTAAATGAAATCAAATAACAAGTATCTGAGGTTACAGTTTTAGTGACAATCCTTGTTAGAGCTGCACAAATAAACTTCACCTATTGAGATGTCCAGCAGTCTCTGGTAGCATGACCTTGGGCTGCTGGCATCTACGTGCTGCTCCAGAGCTGCTTCCCTGGAGCTATGGTGAACATCAGACACTGTCACTGCTTGTAACCTTCCCGCTGCAAACTTTTCTAAACAGGAAATGACGGAGCCATGATGGAATGACAGTGAACTAATAAAGCGCTCCTCATTTAGGCTCTTGGGAAGCTCATTCACTGGCCCTAGGCAGGAAAAATTGTTCACAAGGGAGCTACAGCATCCCTCTCTCTTAACAAAGGGTGTTTGTCTTTATTGTACCTTTACCAGCTTTTCATCCAGCCCAATTCTAAAGCAGACCCAGCAAGGAGGTTTCAGTGCTCCCCAGGAAGCCATTTATATAGGTAGCAGTTCTCATCATGAGGAAATTTCATCCTAAATATTCAACATTAATGTTGTACGTGGCTTAATTTCATCCCATTATTTTGGCTGTAAACTATTAAAGCAGTCCTTCATCTCTATTCTGCTTCATCTTTGTAACACATCAGTTCTGTCCTTACCTCCCAGCTTGTGCTAGACTCCATCCCATTTACCAAAAATCTTTGTCTTGACATCAACAATCCAGTCTTCTCCAATACGCAGATGTATTAGTAGGAGGATTTGCTCACTGCTTAGTAACAAGGTTCCCAGACTAGCCAGAATGGCTCCTGTTGCTGTTACACGACACTGCGGCTGCCATCTACAAGCCTGTCCTTAAGTTTCTTTTCACATCACTTTTATTTTCCAAGTTTCTCCGCCAGATCTATCTCCTCACTTGGATTTTTTTTTTCACATGCTAGTTTGCACTTTTCCTAGTTAACTAGAGTAGTCTATTTTCTGAGCACACGACTCAAGGGCAGAGATCTAGCTATTACTCTTGTCTCTAGAAATTACCTTCTTACAGACATATTAGCTGACATATTTCTGGCAGAGCCAGAAGCAAATACACATCTCCTATCAGTAAGCAGCAAATCAACTAGTCAGAGGTTTCATATTCTCAATATCAGAAGTAGATTTTTTTTATTCAATGAGTCTACAACCAAAAGGAGATGATTATTCTTTTTAACAGTCTAATTCTTACCAAAAAAAAAAGTTGATTACTTCTGCCAAGACAATGTCTTTCGTTTCAAAGTTCCTCAAGCTTCCTCTAACACATGAGACAGTAAAGTAGGATAAGAAGACCCCAAGACATAAGGAACTCAGACTATTGCACATCACACTGCAGTTTAAGCACATGCAAATAGGTACTACAAGATTCCTTACCTGCCCTCCAAATAGTTCCTCAAAGCCAAGAGCACGCTCACAACACACACCCACTCCAAAGCGGCAGTGACCAATGGGACACTCATCAGACTGCATGGCTGGTCTTCATCAATGAGTTACTTTAACTGGACCCAGGCAGCTTGAATTTGGTTCCCATTCCCACCAGTACCACAAGTTTTACGATCCTACTGCTGCCATGTGTGCTTACAGCCTGATGTGCCCTTTCTGCGTGTTGGCTGCAACAGCCTGTGGTCTGCAACAGCCCTTGTTCTGCTCAGAGAAACAGGCCATTGTGCCTGCACATATCGGGGCTCGGACCCCGTCACGCAGCAGCGAGCTGATCATAGCCTACAAAGTACTTTGTTGTTTCTTGTCACTAAAAAGAATCTTCCCGTCTGAATTCAGAAAGCCTCGGAGGTCCTGAGGGGCCTGTATTTATCCAGTCTGAAAATCACAGGTATTTTCTTGAAAGAACAGAACACCTGAGGAGAGTAAGCCCAGCTCTCCCCCCAGCCCCTGTGACAGCTGGTAGTCTGAAGGAATTGCTAAACATGATGAAATGCCTTTAGACGTATAAAAACAAAAGAAAAAAAAAATCAGCCTCCCTGCAGGGAAAATAAACTTGTTTATATTTGTATCTTCCTCCTATGTTTATTTGTTCTTGGGACACTTTGATCATTGTGCATGGATGTGCCAGTCATTTATTGCAATCACTGAATTCAGAGATCATGAAAATAATCTTGGAAAACAGCTTGTGAAGGCAGCTAGTCCATCCCCCAGCTTGAGGGAAGGATCAGCTAAAGTTTCCCATTTCTGATGTACTCTAACCGTCTCCTAAAACTACTCCAGTCACACAGAGCCCTGACCTTCCTGTTGGTCACATCTGACAGACTGCTCTCCATCACACTACCACCAACAGGACTTTGACGGCCTAATTAAAAGCAGAACCAGCTTTCTGTTGAAAACAGAGTGAGAGTTGCAGCCTATGAGATGTGATTCAAGGAAGCACCAAACACATTATAGAAGGATACGCTCTGGTAGAAAGTGTCCGTTCAGTTTGTATTAAATCACAGAACTATGTTGCTTTTAAAGATTGTCACTGGGCAGCAAAAAAAGTTGCTCTTTGCCCAGTCCTGGCTGATGCTGTGGAGCCTCTAGAAGAAACTGAGATTACGCATCGGTTTTGGCAAGTACTAGAGGGAAAAGGTTTTAAAGCCCAGAGCAGTATGGGCTGAGAAAGAGCCTGAAGCACAAGTGGAGCCTGGGAAACAGAAAAGCACGCACAGAATCAGGTGTCTGAAGGGATACAGAGAGAAATTTCTAGAGAGCCCACAGGGACTCTCTGGGGTTTGTCAGCAGAAAGGGCTTGGAACAAATGCAGAAGAACCCACCGTGTTGAGACACAGGGAAGACACCATCACAGCTTTGGCTTTATTCTGGCTCACCTGCCATTGGACTCTAAAAACCTCTTTTCACTTTGCTCTCACTAAGGAAAAGATCTAGGTAACTCCACCTCAAAGGCGCAGGCTCTCATCGCATCTCGTCCCATCTCAATCACAGAAGAACAGACCTAGAGCTTATCCCGGTGTGCCAGCGCTGTACCCAGGGCGCCAGCTCAGCACAGTCACCAGGAGCAGTTATCACAACACAGCAGAGCACAGTAAGTGAGAAAAGCTGTTCTGAATGCAGCAGCCTGTAATTCACGAGGCTGCACGTCCACTTGAGAAGCAGCGATCCCTCGCCTCCCTCCGCAGAGCCTTTCCACTCACATCCTAAGTGTGTTGCACTTGGCTTTCCAAAGGCTGGAGAAGAACTTCCCGCGTTTTCCTGTTGTTCTCAAAACGGATTGCAGCCCAGGGTTCAAGAGTCAGCATGAAAGTAAAAAAATACTGCAGATAATTACATAGGATGATACCTTGCAGCCCAGCTTTCACATTTATCACACACAGAGATTTTCTGAAGCTCACATATCAGATTCTGGATACTGCTGTGTAACGCTAACCAGGGCACCAAAGGTCACCTAATCCCCAGCCACCACCTGCCCTGCTCCCAACGCAGGCTGCTAGAGGAACGGCAAAAGATTAAAGGATTTGTAGATCATGACAAAGTAACAAACTGGGCCTTGGCCATACCAGGTAATTCCAGAGCAGACAGCTGTTCTGGATGGCATGGCAACAAGTTACTGAGACCATATTTATGCAAAAATAGCTGAAACCTTCACATGCAGAGAAGAGAGAGTGATGCAGATCATAAAGGCACCAAGGGATCTGCATCCATGTTCTGGTTGCTTCTGCGCATGGAAATCTGTAATGCCACACCTTCGTTACCATTAACGCTTTGCAAGCTCAACTGAAATAATCACACAGGTTAATGTACCTGCCTTTTGCTTTGTAGGCCTGTCTTAATGTGATGTTACTGGGCACAGCTTTAGTGTCACTTTTTCACTTCAAGTGGGAGAGAAATCTCACCTCTCACTGAGGCAGACAGGAGTTCAGACGTGGAGTCAAACCCATCAACGTATTTGGAGCATCTGCACACCTCACTAGATGTGGAGCTTCAATTTGTTAATATTTCCAAAGAGTGCAATACAACTCCAGTTTAGAGAGACTTTTTTCATTTCATCAAGTGTTAGACAGAGGCAGAGGTGGTTTGGATTACGAGTCCTTTCTCTTCAGTCTTATCAAACATGAGTGCAACCGACTGCAACAAAGCTCTATTCTGAAGTACCTGTAAGATGCTGGTCTCTGGGTGCACCGAAGAAAGAACTCCTGCACTGACAGGATGTTAGAGAAATGTAAAACCACACTCCCAAAACATCTAATTCAGTAGGGCACGATTGCTTCTAGGTCCTTTTTTTAAAACAACTCTATTTTTTCAAACATTAATTTAGAACATTTTAGAGTACTTCCTTATGATACTGATAGAAGCACATGTAATTAGCCCTTCGATTTCCAATTCCAATACCCAGGCTATTAAAAGCCATCTTTGTGAATTCATGTTTGAGTTTTCTCAGGTTTATTCCATTTGTCTTTAACTTCAGCAAGTTCATAGTAACCAACTTGACAGCAATCAATCCTTTCTTCTAGGCCAGTAACCACGCAGAGAGAAGTTACGCTACTTAAATCTTGTTGCAAACAGAAAAGTTAGGAGCCAGGTGGTTTTTTTCATGTAAGCCAGTACCAAACAGAAACACTGCTTTTCACCAAAGCTGTTTTGCTACTTTATGCACGACTTTGTTCTCATTAGACCATGAATCTCCACAATGCTGGTCTCATTGGGAAAGGGATCTCAGTGAGGATATAATCCCCCAAAGCGTGTCTAGTGATGACAATTGTACTTCACAATACATTATTTAATTGCTACTAGTCTGCCGTACTTTCTCTAAGGTGGCCAGTGTTTCTGGAGGTAACCAAAACGTGCAAGTCATTTATTAAGTCACAGAACGAGTTTAGGATTGCTCCGATGCAAACTCAGCTGATGTTCAATCAATCTCTGCTAAAGATCATAAAGTCATTTTGCATTTACGCCATTACTGCAAGCAAGTTTTTCCTGTGCAAAATCATTGTTTCAAGCCTTCTCTTACAGAGACTGTGAGCTCACTCTTCAATAAATGATAACAATTCATTAACTCTACATAAGTTTTCCATAAAATCAGGCCAAGAAATCTAAGAATCGTCTGTTCAGATATGTCCAAACGAATAAACTCACTTTTTCTGATCTACTGAGCAACCAATTCACCAGTTAAATTCTGGTTCAGACTAGTTCAAGCCAGCAAATCTCTCACAGCCATTTGCTTTTACTTCCATGAGACTTCCATTTGTCTCATCTAAATTCTGGAAAGAGAATAACATTAGCCTTCTAACTTCCCTCTAAATAAACAGCCTTTTTTGAAGGAGTATGAATTAAGACAGCCTGAAAAATTGCAAGAAAATAGGTCTTTTCCTAAACCTTAGCATACAGAAGAAATCAAATAGCTCAAGGGTACCATGCTCTGTCTTATTTTTTTTCTTTTTTTTCACATTATGAAGGAAAACTTTAGCCCTTAATTTCCAAGGGTTTTCTTAGTGTATATTTCATCAATCCATGTAAATTTAATAATAAAAATCTAGTTCACTCTTGCTTAGAATCATCCAGGCTGGAAAAAACCTCTAGGATCATCTAGTCCAACCTTCTTCGAACATCAAATGCTTATTATGTATTGTACCAGCATGGTAGCATTTAATTTTCTGAGTGTTTATTTCATCTGTTTTTATATTAAAATCCAGAAAAACCAATACCTCCTAACACTTTTCTAACACCTTTCCTTCAAAACACTATCCCATTTCCTTCATCTCCACTGCAGTCTCCCTCGCACTTTTCTCTGCACTTATTTATTGAGCTGAGTTCCACAGAGCGGGCTAAATATCTGTCACCCATTAAATTATTTCTTTTTCAAGGTTCCAGAAGGTTGTAAGCTAAAAAATAGAAGTCTCTCGTGGTACCACGACACAGCCTCATGTATTTCACTGGAACTAAAGAGATCACTAGAGTGGAAAACCCATTACAATCACCAAACCAAAAAAGACAATTTTGATTCATTGTTCAACCATGTTTTTTCAGACCATTATATAAATGTCTGCACTAATTATTTTCTATGCTCTGCCCAGAGAACATTTCACCTCTCGTCTAAAAATAAAGCAGCTGTTTTGTTCAATGCTGGCACTGGAAATGCATTTCAAGACTGAGACTGCCATGAAGTTACATGGGGCTGTCACGGAGAGTCCTTTTCCATCCTGGCTTGCTTTCTCAGCTCCGCCTTTGGAAGGCAGAGCTCTTCCTCGACACCTCCCTCCTCCTGGCTACTCAGTAGCCTGCCACAGGTGCCACCTTCCTTGCTTAGTTCTCTCTGCTACATAAGGAGAGGGAGAGACTGCTGCACGGACCCTCTCACAGGGGTCAGGTTCACCAGCACCAGGTCCCGATGCTGCCTACTCCTCACAGCCAGGTTGGGACACACTAGAGCCTATTCTGGGCTCACACCTCATTGCTGTGGCTTCAGGACATGGCTGTCAGGCTGATGAAGCTGGAGGCACCTAATGAAGGAGCAGTCACGCTCCCCCCAGACAACAGACGTGCCTGATACTCCTTGGTACGTGACTGCCAGCCCAATACAAAAGTTAACATGTTCCAAGTCTCCTCTTTTCTTTCATTGTGTTCATGACTTCTCATCTCTTCTCTCATTTCCTTCCATCTTCCTTCTCCGCAGGTCCTGGAAGTAGTCATATATTTTGAACAAGAACATTGTGTTACAGCCTAAAATCTCTTTAAAATATGAATTGTGACTGCATATCAGTAAGTCATAGAAAAGAAACCAAATTCAGCCATCAGCCAGGAAAGGCCTTTATGATCATCTGCATTATCTGTTCAATAAAAGCCACCTTTGTATTCCACGTGATTATTTAAATGCAAATTAGCCTGAGAAACCCCAGTTGTACTAAAGTAATGAGGAACTGCAGCTGCTGCAAGCTAAATTTCTGCTCTCGATTATTGTGAGGGAATTCTCACAGATATTAAAAGATTCTCACAGATGTTAAAAGTCATCATCGTATCTGAAATGATTTTGTCAGGCTGTTGAGCGCTCTGATGCCAATAACTGCATGAGGCACAAAGTACTGCACTGGGCACAACTTTGGGCAGAGGGGAAGGTCCCAGCTGTCTCTACAGCCCAGAAAACTGTCAGAGAGAAGAGATGTCTCCAGGGTGGGCTGGACAAGACTGGTAGATTCAGAACCGTGAAAAGCCTGCAACTCTGAAGGAGTTCTGAAGCCTGAATAACTTAAGGTGCTTGATTTCTTGTTGGAGCACCTCCATCTGCGTTCACAGCCTCAGAGCTCACCATCAAAACCAAGGGGAGCTTTTACCCCGGGTGCGAGCAGTGATACGGCCTCCAGTGGTGCAGGTCCCTGCAAAGACAGATAAAGCAAGCTCTTCGCTGCTCTCTGTGATTTCCTAAGGCAACTCTGTCCTTGCGCTAGTGCCCTACTTCCAAGACCCACCCTGTGCTGGGAGAAACACAACAAAAGACAAGAACTGACAGAATTTGCTGTTGGGGGATTTACAAGTTTGTTTAACACTTAGCTGAGCTGTCTCTCCAGTTGTACACAGCAGAGATCCATCAAGTAGAATATCCGTTTAGCTTGTTTACGTTCTATTAAGTACATTAAGCAGAAGGAACTAAATTACATACCATAATAAAGCCAGATGAACTGATGCTGAATAGGAATTCATGCAGAAAAAGTGCCCGTTCCATATATTTTCCAGCTCAGTAGCTTTTTCTCATCTACAGATAACAGTACTGCCACTGAAATGATGGATAAGATGACAAAACTTTACAGCTTCTGTGCTTCCAATCAGAGCTCCCACGTGCCATAAGACCGTTAGCAATTCACACGCAATATTGCCACCCCACGAGTCATCAGTTAACATTTCTGTAGCTTTGTTGGTTTAACAACCGCGATGCCAGAAAGGAGGAAACCATCACTGATTTCCGTGTTGAACTCAGACAAGACACTTGGGCTGACAAAAGTGAAATAAAAGAGTGGCTGGGATCCTGGTAGGTTTGAAGGAGCAATAACTGCACGTTTGACTTGCAGCCTGACTCTGTGCTCATTCACTCCTGTGTCTATTGGTGGAAAACCCACTGGCAATCCCTGCCGTGATCCTGCAGGAAACTGACGTAAAAGCGAGATTCTTCTTTAATCTTCTCGATTTGACAAAATTCAATTTTCATTTGCGAAAGGCTGTCTTCATGAGTCACACAGACGGATAAAGCAACATCTAAACATGCGACGGATCCAAGCCTGTGCACTCCCCTCCCATGCAAGGCAGTGCTGGTAGCCACTGGCCCAACACGCCCGGGCAGCCAGTCCCTTCCTGCCTCCTCCTTGCCAGGGCGGTGGTGTTGCCAGGCAGCTGTCGGCCACTGGGTTTGTGGGGAACTGGAGTAGATCCAGCCTTTGGAAAAGATTGGTTTCCCACCATTGGGAACAGGAATTACCTTAAAAACCTCTACTGAGAGATACCAGGGAAGCCCCAGTCTGCAGAACCTTGCTGGAGAAATAGCTATCTGTTGAGCTTGATCATTTCACACAGCAAACCCCATTGCTCCAGGGAGCAGGTTTTGTACAGCCAAACCAAAATTTTAGGGGGCAAAACACTGCAACTGGAGGACAGTCACTGTAAGGAGCTTGCGTTAGTCCAGCAGAGAAAGATCGGGCTCTACAACCCACATACATCTCTCTCCTTTCTAAGCACTTACTATTTCAGACTCAAAATACAGGCTGTATATTCAAAACAGTGGCTAGAACGTGAAGGAAAAAAGCACACTTTGGTATGGTCACTTATAAACTTGACTGCATCAAACCCATCTGCTGCAATGATAACAGGGCACTTTGTGAACAGTGAGAAAGCCACAACGCTGCGTTCTTGGTCTCCATAGTACCATGTAACAGCCAGCTCTGTAATCTAATCGTGACATTTTTCTCCTTTCATTTTCTTTCTAAACTTACTACCTGAAAATGTTGCTGGGGGGGTCTGGTTCTTCTAGTACAAAAACAGTAAATAATTACTTCTTCTCTTCTCCTGGTCATTTATCAGTTCGTAGTCTTCTCTCATCCCCCCTCCCCATCAGTCCTTTTTCTCCTCAGCACAGTCCCCGCGTCTGTTCAGGCTCTAAGCAGCACATAGCGCCTACAGGCCACCATAACATCGAGGCGTCACCTGCGCACGGACTGCAGTAAACTGTGACAGGTCATCTTTCGAATGCAGTGTTCTCCTGAACCACGCACACTCGCAGGGCTGCTTGGATCCCACCCTGCAACAAA
Organism: Eurystomus gularis; assembly: GCA_013400335.1. NCBI lineage: Eukaryota > Metazoa > Chordata > Aves > Coraciiformes > Coraciidae > Eurystomus > Eurystomus gularis. The sequence continues at coordinate 222,015 of VZZY01012813.1, forward strand.
AGAGCCTAGCGAGATAGATCAGACAGAAAGAGACTCCAAAGAAATCCAGCTTAAGATAAATCAGCCGTGAGCGAAGGTGACACTGCGGGTTCTGAGCCAAAGCAAAATGTTGTGGAAACAGGTTAAATAATTAAGCAAGCGTTGTGACTGGTTTTGTTTCCTCCAGCTGGAGGATGTCTTTGATGGATGGCAGTATACGGTTACTCACTGTAAATGGCACTACAAGGTGGCCATTACATTATATTACCTTAAGGTTAACAGACGTTTCACACCCAGCTGTATGGGAGAATCACTGCATATGCTCTTCATGAAGCAGCAAGCTGGATCACCTAAAGGTAAAAGGTTCCATAAAATGTTTTAAAATCTTAACATAAAGCAGGAAGAAAAAGGAGGGGAAAGGGGCAAGAAAAAAAAGAAACCCAAACCAACCAGCCTCATTCATCTCTTCACAAGCCATGTCAGTTATTTCTGCAGGATTACTAGGGGAACTTTTGGCTGTGTCTAGTAAGGAACAACCTGAGAGAGACGGTTCCAAGTCAAGTCACATGCGGGTCTGCACATAACGCAAGCAGTGCTCTTGAGCTGGTGAATACAGCAGAAGTGTGAGCTGTGCTGGGTTTATTTCTCAGCAGCAGCGGATGGCAGCACTGTAAAGCAGGTTCTACTTTTAAGCTGCTGTTGCTGAAACACACGAACTTTTAATGAGCTTTCGTTTGGGTTTTTTTTTTAACATTAGTCTTCAGTTGGGGTGCCAGCATAGTCAGGATCTATAAACTCTTTATTTCCTCCATCCATCCTTCTCATCAGAGGACTGTTTGTTGAAAGTAAATATAAAATGCCAGATGGGCGAGCACAGGTAAAAAGGTAAAACACTGTTAATGAAGTTTTAGAGGCATCCACAGAGTAACTTCACCAACTTAATATTTTCGCATACAAAGACAAAGCACATGAAAGAACCTAAGATGGGATGAACACTACTAATAATATAAAGCGAGACTTGTAATGACACTTTCACTAGATTCCAGAGATACCATTGTGCCTTGTACTCCTCATTATACAAAGTCTGTAACCTGTTATTACGAAGCAGGCTCTGAGAACAGGAAGGGTAAGAGGAAAGGTGTGTGGAAACAGCCACCAACAAAGGCTGGGTTCTTTTTTCTTCCTTCGGGTTACTTAGTGTCATGACACTTCACAGATGTGTGTGAAATAATGACCGAGACTCGGACCTCTTATTCTACAATACTGCTACCTATCGAAATTAAGGCTACAAGTAGCCAAAAAGTTCAATCTGTCAGACTGCTCTGTGGGTGAAAATCTGTTGGCACATGCTCTAGATCCAGGAGGATTTAGGAGCACATTTCCCATAGAATTCAATGGAAGAGAAATGCAAAATGCTACTGTTGTGGACCTTCTACATACCCGGAATATCACAGCATTTAACCCCTTGAATCTAGAACATCTGCTAAGAAACTGCAGAAAAACCTGAAGATGCTTATTTCACTATTCCTGCTGGTAAGAGATAGGTGTTTTTCCTCTGTGCGCCAGAAACTCTCCAGAAGTTATGCTGGGACACGGATCAGCAGCTCTGGTCTAGCTAATTAGCAGCTAGAGCTGACAGAAAAATAAAATTTAAAAAAAATCAGACATACAGTTCCTCAGACAATAGAAATCTTAAAATAAAATGACCAAAGCTTTCTTGCAGCAGCAGACTAGATTAGTCCCCGTCTTACAGCATCCTTCCTCTTCCCTGCTCCGAGAGTCTGTCATCACGTCATGTAATTGCCATCTCCGTTAGCACCACTGCTTCGATTTAAAAAAAAAAATCCAAAGTGCATCTTGGATCTTTCCACTTATTCCTGCTCCCTAAGAGTAGTGAGTTTTCCCTAATAATTACAGTTACTTTCTACATTTCAGATGCTTTCAGTTTTCTCTAGACAGCGCGGGGCAGTTATATTGGCACTTGAAAGATATGAAAGAATGCCACAGGCTGCTTAGGTTGAGGAACAGAGAAAGCGATCTGAAAAAAAAAAATCACCAAAAAAGCCATTAAGGAAGTGATTTGGAAGAGGAGATGACGTTGAGCATTACCACCAGCAGCAGCACCGCCTGCGTGGGGTGGCTTGGAACAGCAGCACCATCCACTGCCCGCAGGGCGAAGGGCAGTGCCCGCAGAACGCGCTGCCCCGGCGCGCCCGGGAACCGGGAATGGGGCTCGCTCTCCAGAGCCGGGCACAGAGGAGCCAGCGCTTTACCTGCAGGCGCCCGGAGACTGGAAACGAGCCTTGCCAATTAGTGCTGTTTGCTGATTGTAGCGGGAAAGATTTCTTGGGGTCACAGGAGAGCTACAGGCACCTGACAGACAAGTGACAGCCCGGTGCTTTCTAGTTGCATTCCACATACTCCTTCCAGGCTCTGGATTCTTTTCAACAACATCATTTTTAACATAATCTTTTGAAAGGTTGTTTTGGTTTTTTTTCTCATTTAAAACGTGCAAGACACAGCAAGGATTTATTTCCGAGGAGGAAGTTCCTATTTCTGATGAGAGCAATCCAGGGCAGCCGCCTGCTCCGTGCCAGCCACCTCATCCCTCCTGGAACACCAAACGGAGGGAGGTAAGAGGCTGTCGGCTCTGCCTGTCCCAGGCATCGGAGCGGGGATTTTACAGGAGAAGGTCATTTCTTCAAAGAACAGACAAACGTATAGAGCGATGGCCACAGCAATTCTGAGCGTGATTCTACCTTGGCAAATACTAACTCACTAAAAAGCAAAACAAAACCAAACCCAACCACCACCCCACCCCCCCCCCCCCCCCCCCTTCC